>CM076581.1:1085253132-1085560790 GCA_034641835.2 Pinus albicaulis
CTTCCTCCTTTGCAATGATTTTTTTTATCAAAACCCTAGGGAAGTGTGATTATGTGCAATATGGTTTTAGGAAGGAGGAATGGGAAAGGGAAAATGAAGGATATGGTTTTAGGGACTTATGAAATGGGAAAGGGGATAAGAAATGGTAGTATGATTAGATTTAGGATGGGGATTTGGGGATTGGGAGCCTAGGTAAGTGTAGCACCTAGGGCTTAGGTTGTTTGGATCAATGGTTTAGGGGAAAGGGAATTATGTAATACCATGGGGGCTTCTCTCAATGAACCTCTAACATATAACGTGTGATCATAACATATTAAACAATACACTTAATTTGCGCACATATTGGAAATTACCTCTAAAAGTCACATTATTTAACCCCCTACCAATATAAACCCAAAGCACCTTCCAAATTTAAAAACCCCCTACTTTCACTATATATTGTAGGTATCCATTTTTTTCATTAACATTTTTTATACCCCTTCATATTTTTTCATTAAATTTGAGCTTAACTTTTAATGCCTACCAATATAAAAACCCTTTACCCCCTATATATCTCCCAATATATTATGTCATTTTTTCCTCATTATATATCCCCAGATATTAACCCACGTGGTATGTTATTTCCCCTGTAGTGAAGCCCCTGTGTGTAATACAGGGTTTTGGGAATGGGTATTTTGAAATGTAAGAAGGGTATGAAGGTGTAGGGGAGTGAAAGTTAGGAATTGTGAGTGTAAGATGCGTATACTAGGGTTTTAAATTATTTTAAACACCAAATTTAGAACAAATTTCACAACAGCAACAAATTAACTTTAAGGAGGAGAGCATTGATGGAAGACACCTTTAATGCCTTGCTGGAGGTCAAAAAAACTTTTTCTGAAGTTTTGGAGGAAAATTTGGCAAAATTTGAAGCAATTCTGGCCTTTCTAGACATATGCATAGTGGCTTAAGGTTGTACACCCTCGCATAGGACTATGCACCCTCGGTTAAGGATGTGTGCATTGCTTGAAGGATTTGTGCCCTCTCTGAAGGATATGTGCCTTCTGCTCTATTTTTTTCTAATTTCACCCAAAAACTTGAAATTTCGCTCTCTTGGAGTGTTTTCTTGGTGTTTGTAGGAGAAAAATGAGTTTGAAATTATGTCAAGAAGTATTTAATACTTGAGTGAATTTGAATTTATATTAAAAACCCACTTTTCTAATGTTTCATTTCACCTTTTGAAATCATTGTTGATTATCCTTTTTCTTTGATTTTTATTTTTTTGCAGGATGATGTTTCTGGTGTTTAGCAGTTTTCACTTTGAATTTTCTTATCTTCAGTTTGGCATTTTAAGTTTGAGGTGGAAGCTTGGGACAAAACTTATTACATATAATGAGCATAAAATGACATAAAAATTAAAAATAATTACATCTTTTTTTTATTAAATCAAATTACACTTTGGTATGAAAATCATACTTTGAAACCATAATTACAACCTTTAAAAATAATATTTACATGCTGATAAATCCTCTGCAGATGATTGAGAAAGTATTATATGGGTCACTCTCACACCTTTAATGGCCTTATTGAGATGAAATGGTGTGTTATGAACCTTGAAAAATGAAACCTAGTTGACCTAATGGGACCTTGAATGACCTGACTCCATGGTTGGATTTGACTGCCTTAATGACATAGTAAAATGAGCTTTTAAGATTGTTTTATGCTAACAAGACATCAAGGTGGGCCAAAAAATGTGAAATTTTGAGGAAGAGTGAGGTTTTATGACTAGGGCTACCATCAGTGAGTCAATTTTTTGCATGACCTAGTGGAATGATAAAAAAGTTCTAAGTGGGATCCCTTAAATGAATATGAAAAGAGTGATTTTGATCACTGATGGTAGAATGCAAATTCAGGCACTAACAACTTTCTTCTCGCAAATATGAATTAAAATGCAAATAATTTTTCATTGTTGTATTTGACCAAAGTCTTATGGGAACTTTTAGCGATTTTCATTACTAATGTATACAAAATATGTCCCCCCGGAGTCCTCATTATCCCTAGCAATAATATTTGAATTTGATTTTATCATCCTTTCCAAGTAAACATTCAGGCTATCAACACCATGCATATGTATTAATGCATCTATATTAAATTCACATTCGTAATATAATATAGCTTTAGTCTTCCCTTCATGTAAAGAATTCCTGAAATATTTTATTTTTCCTTCAGGCAATTTTGTTGACATGTATCTAAAATTCAATTGAGTTCACATACTATTGAATTGGACATCTCCTACATCATATGGAAAATTATTCTGACGAAATAGATTTTGATGCCTTAGTATTGCATCACTATCATTATTATATATAGAAAGAAAATTCTACCCCATTAATTCTTTAGCAATCACGCTTCAAACATGCTTACTCATATATTATTTTAATTTCACTATTAACTATTGTTCAAAAACAAGCACAACATAAACAATGTACCACTAAATAAGTAAAATGATATAGATACAACAAATTTACGTAAAAATATTATTTATGAAAGAGATATAGAGTCACAAAATAAATGAAATACAAATTACCTAATATAGATACCATAAAATTTGTATCGGTTTTCAAAAACTCATATTATGTACAATTCTTATGCTAATAAGAAAAGGAAAAATTCTCAGAACAGAGTGTGGATTATGATAACTAGAGTAAAAACATTTATAATGAGCCTCCCCTCCCCTAGAACTATGAAATACACCAATTTGAATTGGGAACATGCATCCCAAAAGAAAAATGCATGATCAACACCTGGTCAATGTAGCTACTAACATGTTACATGTTAAAATTATGCTACAAGAGTTTTTTAAAACTTATCACATTTGATTTATGATTCTTAGGCTAATGAGAAAATAAATGACATGCTACTTTTCGTTATTATTATTATTATTATGTCAAAAAAATCCTCATAAAACATAAACCATTTGATTTATGATTTATGCCAAAGAACGAGTATACAGAATAACAAACGCAATTTTTATATTGTAAAGTTTCATACTTCTGCATTCACTTCCCCCCAGACAGTTCTTCTACAGAAAAACTTAACTTGCAGATGTCTTTTAGACTCAGTTGAAAGTAAAAAATGTATTTTGCAATACATCATAATTGTAAAAAACAAGCAACGTTTGATTGACCACAATTTTTTCTTCTCGCAAAGAGAAACTTATCAACATAAGCATTTACCAATATATGTACAGAAAAACAATACCTTCATGCACTATGAAAATCCATTTTTTCATTCGTAGTCTAGAATAAGAAAAAAATAAAAGGATAAGCAAAGTGTCAAAAATGTTAAATGACAAACCAACACATTAGTAGGAAAAGAAACAAAATGATTGAATTACAGTTACATTTTTAATCAGCCTAATCATTATCTAAATGGCATGTTATCTAGATTTATAATTGTCTTAATGTCTTTGATGTAATATTGATGACGTACAGCAAGGGGAAGTGACATAATGTAATTTTATGCAATCCATATCCGAATAAAAATATATTACCATAATTTCTATAATAATGACAATACAAGTAATGTTATTCCCGAATAACTAATCGTTGTGATTGTTATAGAGATGCTTTTTTATCTAATGTATATTTTTAATCATCTCAATGACTTCAATGCAACATTGATGGTGTATAGCCAGCGAAAGTGACACTAAGAAATATAATAAAACCTATAGATGAGAACGAAATAATAACTATAGTTGGCATAATAACCAAAACTGATTAAAAAAAGAAAAAAGAAACATAGAACCATGTGAATGGTAATTACGACTACTTCCATATTGAAACGATATAACCGAAAATCCTTTCGTTGGAAAAAATGGAATAAATTCCAAAGATGACATGTGTATGCTATCCTTTTCAAGCTCAACTAAAAAATATTTCATGTGATTTCAATGCGGAAATAATGAAAAATTGGAAGTGTGAAAAGAATTCTTGAATAAGGAGTGGTTATAACAAATAACATCTTAGTCCCATCGAACCAACACATTTAGCAGATAAACACTATGATTACGAGAACTCCCTACATGATCATAATGTTTTTTGCTAGAAGTATGGGCCAATGATGTACTGCTAACCCACCAGAAATATTTTTGGGTGAAAAAAAGGAAACTTTGATAAAGTTATTAATCGTGATATCATATGCCCATAACCTCGGCAGTTAACATCATAATCAATTGAGTGAAAAATCAAAGATATACAAATCATGGACTTGGAAAATATGAGGCGATGGTCCATGGAAACCTATGGTTTCCCTCATCCTAGTAACAGGAGCCGGCCAGGGCTCCTCCCTCTTTCTCCTACGATGTCATCTTTATGCTGTGAGAAGGGCTCAAGCAATTAGTCATGGAGGATCAAGAAGCGGGGGGAGGGGGGTAGGTGCACACCCCCCCGCTAGCAACTCATCTACTTGCAAAGAACACATGTTTCCTAACTCTGACCATAAAATTGACATGGAAAAACATTTTTACCCTGCAGGAATACCAGAAACCCTGACAGAGGAACACAAATACAAAAATGGGCAGAGGAAAGCATCATCCTCCACATGCATTCCTATCACAACAAAAATGCCCAAGATCTATCTTCCCACTCAACGTATCAATGGCGAAATACAATACATGAAGGATGACGCACTCATTGGAAAATTCATTGGTTTCTAGCCCATAGAGAAAGCCTTCATGGGATGGATAGCCTCCAAATGGAAACCAAAAGGGAACACCTCCCTCCAGCTGGGGCCAAAAGGTTTATTCAATGTCATATTTACTTGCCTCGAGGACAAAAACTAGATTATAGAAGGAGGACCATACTTCTTCAATTCTGCAGGCCTCTACCTCAGGAACTGGGTGGAAATATTCAACCCAGATAAAGAGGACCTCAATTGGGCCCTAGTCCAGATCATATTATATTTACTCCCTCAATATTACTAGGATTAAATATACCTCAAAGACATTAGCATTCACTTCAGAGAATTAATCAAAATTGCAGAGGAAACCAAGCTCAATTGCTACACAACATATTCTACGATCTGCGTCTACATGCACTTGTCCAAAGCTCTCATGGATGCAGTAATTTTATTCCATGACCACTTAGAATGGGTCCAAACTATTGATTATGAACATGTGCCTTTTCGTTGTCATAAATGTCATGAGCATGGGCAACTCTTCCGAGATTTCCCTCTCAACCAACCACCGAAACCATGCCCAGCTTCAGATACCACATATCGATATGGATTCACCAATATCAAAAATCACAAGATACATGCTAGGAAAACCACATCAGCTCCCATGGCCCCGCACCCCGCCACTAGTAACAATTTTTACATTCTAGCTCACCAAGCCTCCATGGAAGGCCCCTGCTCAGACCCTCCTGAGCAAACCATTAAGCCCATCAAGCCCACCCTTGATTCAAATCACTCCCAATCTGCACCCCTGCATATTTCTACCTCCCCTCCCCCTAATAGTAATCAAACCCAATAGCTACACAGAAATAAATCCAACAAAAGGAAAAAGGCTGAACAGGAGCAATAATTTTCCATGGAGGAAGAACTAGACACTAAGAAAACCCAGGGGCTGCATGGAAATAAATCCAGCAAAGGGAAGAAGATTGAATAGGAGCAATCATCCGACATGGAGGAAGAACCAGAAAGCATTGACTTTGGTGAGCTCGATATCTTAGGTTTGAAGGAAACATATAAAAGGAAAGAATATCACATGATCCAATATCAGTAGATTCAATTCCTTGAGGAATTTCTCACCATATCCCAAAAAATACAAACCCTTGGTATCGAAGGCGGCACCATACTAGATACAAGAAATATCATAAAGGAGACTAGGAAATGGGGGCGATGCACAGATCTGCAGCGCTTTATCATTCTTGGATGCCAACTCGTTTATTCACGGCGATATCCCAAGTTGACCCAGTTCTATATTACCACTCCACACAGTTCTCAATGAAGCTCATATCATGGAACATTCGAGGGCTCAATATCCCTTCAAAGCACGAACTAATCAAGAGTAGAATCACTCAAGAAAAACCCACTATTTGTTTTATGCAAGAAACCAAATGCTCCAACACTACCCTGAACTCGACCAAATCAAAATAATGGCAAGGTTGTGGCACCACTCCTATTGACACTATTGGTGCCTCAGGAGGCCTAGAAATTTCTTATAATCCTCTCCTTATCTCTCTGACCAATATCCGTGCCACTCACAACTTCATTCAAGCCACTATTCATCTGATAGGCACCAACATTCACGACCGTCTCACCAATGTATACTTAACCCAATATATATCCCAAAAAATCACAATTCTAAACTCCATAGAGCATCTTAACCCTCATCGTACCCACCCCCTCTAGGTTCTACATGGCGATTTCAGCATTATAACCAATCTGGAGGAGAAAAGAGGAGGATGCCTCATGCTCGAGGCAGACATCCACAGCTTCAAAGACTTCATACAGAAAAACAATCTAATTTATCTCCAGACCTCCAATGGAATCCATACCTAGAAAAATCACAGAGGAGGCTCTCATCAAATTGCTTTGTGCCTTGATAGATTCCTCATCTCAGAAAATTTCATCTATCTTGGAAGTGATATCTTCTCCATCATCCTTTGAGCCTCAGGCTATGATCATTTTCCCATTCAGCTACAATGGTCACACCCCAGAGTAGCAAGCAACAAACCTTTTAGATTTGAGAAATTATCACTCACTCATCGAGGCTTCAAGGAAATGGTCACATCTTGGTGGAGTAGTAT
Source organism: Pinus albicaulis (assembly GCA_034641835.2). Classification (NCBI taxonomy): domain Eukaryota; kingdom Viridiplantae; phylum Streptophyta; class Pinopsida; order Pinales; family Pinaceae; genus Pinus; species Pinus albicaulis. The sequence goes on from CM076581.1 coordinate 1,085,259,921, forward strand.
GATTGTAGCGGAGGGCTCCAAATGTTTCAATTCCAGCAGAAATTGAAGACTCTCAAAAACCTTCTCAAACACTGGAATCACTGATCCTTTGAGAACATCTTCAAAAGCTAGAAGCACCTAGAAAAGAAGATGACGAAACTTTAGCAATGCATCATTCGAGATGGGTTTACTGAGGATATAGCACTCTAGGAAAAATATCTAATGTGTCGATTGGAAGATCAAAGGTTAGAGGAGGAAATTCTCTAGAAACAAAAATCTAGAATACAATGGCTCAAAGAAGGGGAAAAAAATACAAAATTATTCCACCGCTCCACGATTCAACGATGAATGCTCAATTGCATTGTAGTCCTCAGAAATGAACAGGGGGACAAGATTGAGGCACAAGAATACATTGAATAAGAATTATTAAACTACTTCAGGGACGCTCTTAGATAACCCAATACAGAGCGTAAAGCTACGATAAAAAAAATTACTCAGCAAATTCCCCAGATCATCATAGAGGAACATAATAAAATGTTGTCGAGAATGGTCACGTTGCAAGAGGTGGATTAGGCAATTTGATAGCTCAAGGATGGGAAGGCCTTGGGACCAGACGGTTTCACTTACAACTTATTTCACTTCTTTTGGGAAGATATCAAGCAGGAAGTTTGGGACCTGGTTGAGGAATCTAGAAGCACGCACTAGATACTTCCAGCCCTCACTGTAAACTTTCTTACTCTAACTCCAAAAGAGGATGAAGCGTCTACCCCCAGAAAGTACATACCAATATCCCTATACAATGTTATCTACAAGCTCATATTCAAATTTATTGCCAACAAGATCAAACCTCTTCTCTCGCTGCTCATATCTCTAGAACAAATAGGATATGTGGAAGGAAACAAAATCCTGGATGGCATAATCCTAACACATGAAGTCATCCACTCACTGAAATATGAAAAAAACTGAGGTATTCTCCTCAAAATAGATCTCTCCAAATATTTTGATAAGCTCAAATGGGACTATATTAGCCACATACTTTAGGTCATTTGATTTAGTCTGACTTGGATCATATGGATCATGAGCTTGATCTCCTCCCCCTTATTCTCCATTATTGTCAACCACTCACCCTCAACCCCCTTCTCTCCCTCAAGAGGCATCCATCAAGTTGACCCCCTCTCCCCCTTCCTATTTGTCCTCATGGTGGAAGGCTTGGGGCATCTTATCCACCAAGCCATCAAATCTCAATCCCTCAAAGGAATTTCCCTTCATAACAACCTCCCTCTCTCACATCAGAAATTCATGGAGTACAACATGTTGATGGGTCAAAATTTAGTCCAATAAGGCCGATCTTTCAAATCTTTACTTGATTGATTCTTGGAGGCATACAAAACCACCATCAACGCCGATAAATCACAACTCTTCTTCTTCAATACCTAGGTCATCACTCAACGCAATATTTCTAGGATTCTTGACTTCTTCATAGCCTCCTTTCAATCCAAATACAGGGGTGCTCCACTCACAGACTCTTCCATTAAGCACTCATCCTAGAAGGAACTTCTGGACAAGCTAGAAGCCAAACTCTCTTCCTAGACCCACAGAGCTCTCAATATAGCTATTCATCTAGTTTTGATCAAATATTTCCTCAAATCTATGGCTTTGAACCTTTTCTCAGTGTTATCTTCCCCTAAATGGGTTCTAAAATCTATTCGAAACCTGCAAAATAATTTCCTATGGGGTAGCAAAAAAGACAACAAGAAATGGGCCTTTGTCAAGTGGTCCAAGGTATGCTCACCCAAACGCTCAGGAGGCTTGGGGCTTTGGGATGCTGACCATAGTAATGCCATCATGGTATCAAAAATCTAGTGGAAATGGGTTTCCAAATCCAACTCTTCGTGGGCTCAAATTTTCACATCCAAATGCGTTGGCAACTAGTCTCATGAAGATATTATTAGATACAATTATGATAACATGGTATCCAAAATTTGGAAAGAAACTAAGCAACATAAATCTCTCATCCAATCACATAGTTTTTGGGAAATTCGATCAGAATCATACGCACATCTCTGGGAGGACTCTTGGAAAAAACAGCCCAAGCTAGCTACTTTGTTTCACAAACCTAGATGGAAATACACCCTCCAATGCAGGGAAAAAAACCAAATCAAGCACTTACGGGCCTTACCAATTATCAACGGCTTCCTTCAATGGCTTCCCACCTCTCAGTGGCAGTAAATTTGGTTCAGAGAATCCCATGATGACATTGGTAGGGAGCTTAATAAATGGAAAATCAGATGTACAGAAGGAGATGACATCCTCAGATGAGGTTACACCACCCAAGGAACTTTCACCACCAAGGTGGCCTATCACCTACTTCACCCTAGTGATCCTAATCAATCTGGCACAATCTAGATACAGATCTTGAATCCCAACATATGGCCAAAAGTCTCCAGCTTTCTATGGTTCCTCAGCAAATACGCATTCTAACCTGGGATAATCTCCTGAAAAGAGGATACATAGGCCCATCATGATGTCTGAACTTTCAAAGACAGGAGGAAACCATAAATGAACTATTGGATACATAACCCTTAGAAAGCTCTCTTTGGGACATAATAGTCATTCTCTGCCACAGAATGGACAAAATACGAGGAGATGTCATCAACTCTTTCCGCCTTTGGTAAAAGACCCCCTTCAGTAGCAATCTTCTTAACACTCTTTGGGTTCTCATCCCAGGGCTCCTCCTATGGACCATCTGAAAGGAGAGAAACAAACATATCTTCAAGGATCAAGCAACTCCGCAAGAGATAATATAGACCAACCTATGTAAATATATAAAAGAGACCCTTGCCCTGCATCATTTGAGGGATACATATTTCCCATCTTAGCCCTCAGAGCGAAAAACATGGGCCAACTGGAATCTTTCTATCCCCTGCCACTCTGTGGGATCTCCCTCATCCAATCATTTTCCAAATTCTCCTCACTCTTGGAGTCTTACCCCTCCGAACATATACAAACTCAACTTTAATGGAGCCTCCAAAGGTAATCTAAGTGAAGCATGCTTTGGAGAAATTTTTAGAAATGCAGAAGGATGTCCCTCACTCATTTACTTCGGATCCATTGGATGGAATACCAAAAATTCAATAGAAATAGAAGGTCTTATGCAAGGCCTACACCTTTCTCATGACAACAATTTATTCCTTCTACAAATAGAAGGGGACTCCAAAATTATAATCAATATTTCGCATCGACTTCTCCAAGGCTCCTCTGTCGCTAGACTCTCAATGATCTGGAGACTAGCTGCTCGAATGGAGCACCTTGAGAAATGGATGGATTCACACAAAGCCATCTCATTCAAGCATGTTCTCAGGTTAGCCAATGTAGTAGCAGACCTCATGGAAAAAAAAGGGGTGGACCATGATTCCCCCCTTCTCTCTTGCAAAGTACAAAATGTCGATGATGAATGTCTTCGCACAACATGCACTTAGCTCGTGCACAAATACATTCAACCCTCGGATGCGGGTGATCTATAATGACATGTTGGATCGACACTTTGGCTCTTCATTGCCACATATTTGTCCTCTCCACTAGGTTGCACCTGCTCCAAGCGTGAGAGCCTTAAATCTGCCTCGATGGTCTGCAATTTGGTGCTCTCCTTAGCATTCAATTTCGCTCAAGGCACGTTCATTTAGGTCATCTGAATTGCAGAATATCTCTGGCATTTTATGGGCAATGGCATCATTCCCAGACTGTATTTTCCCTGCTCTTCCCTCCATCTATCCCTGAGGATTTCTCTCGGTTGTGCTAGTCAACGCTATGCCTCTGCCCCTCAACTTACATCTCAATCACCCTTTGGTCATTCGTTTCTTGCTACTCATGCTTCCACCACTCACCCAACCACCTGTTTTCACCTGCCGTCTCTGCATTCCCATAATTCCTTCGATACTATGCCTTGCCACCACCAAATGCGATACCCAAGAGGGAGAGGAAGAGGTTTGCCCTCTCGCCCTCCAATTCCAGTCATGGAGGAGCACTCTGTGGATTTTTTAGTGGCCATGGAAGTTTTGGAGGTCTATGACCCTTAGCTCCTCTTAGCCCAACTCTCTATTCTATTTTCGGAAGCTCAACCAAGAAATTTAGGCTTGAGGTCTAGGAAAATGGCACACAAATCAACTTTCTCCCACCCTCCCACCCCGCAGGTGAGGAAAATGGGGGCTCTCCCTGTCAAGAACCTGGAGGAAACCTCTGATCGTGGAGGGAGCAGCAGCACAACCAGAGGTGCCAGGAGGTTAGATAGAGCAAAATATACGAGAGACTATTTTATCTCTACACTAAAGCAGGATTCACAACTATCCAAGAAAGAGGATGACCCCTCTGACTAAAATGGCTACATCATGGAAGAATTACTTTAGGATGCGAAGGACCAGAATTTGTAGGGTCGTGGCTCCTATTACTCAAGTTTTATGTTTACTCTAGTCTTTATGCTTATTTTCATTTCACACAACAAACTTAGTTCTTGGGATCTATAATTAATGGATGGTTTCCCCATTAGGGTAAACTTTCTCTATGCTCTATTTACTGTTGTATGGGTTGGTTTCCCCCCAAAGGGAAGCCCCTTTTTTTATTTTTTGAATTCTCTCTTCCAATCGAGCTTGGCTAGTCTAGAAAACCTAGTATGGAAGTTGGAATATAACTTTTTGTACTTGTATATTGTATAATAGAATCTAGGCTTACGCTGGAAAATAAATAAATAAATAAATAAAACATCATAATCAACAAAATGAAAATTTTGGTCAATGATCCACCAAGAAAATGAAAAATTTGGCCAATGATCCATTGCATTGATTGAATGAAAGCAAGATTTACAAAATTGAATGGAATTAATGACGAATAGACTCTATATTATTTAGAATGAAATATTAATGTTTATTATTTATTTTTTATTATTAAATTCCTTATCGGAATAACTTAGTGTTTCTTATTTAAATAAAATAGTAATTTTTCTTATTTAATGTTTATTATACTTTTTGTATCCCAAATTAAACCTGATTATGTGGAAGTTCTATGATTGTGAAGTGTGAAATCGTGAAGGTTTCCTCCGTACAATGTATTTCCTCTGCACAGATTCCACACATGAATTTTTTCTCCGCATAACCTCCATACAGAACCACCATCTCTGCACAACTTCCTCTGAATATCTACTTTGACACTGAATAACATCCTCAGTAATTTTCATTCAAAAATTGAAATCAATTAATGATTAAATAATTTTAAATGAATTCCTGAATAAGAACTAAAAAATGAATTTGTATGTTTATTAACTTATTAATCCTCCTCACAACTTCATCTGCACAACTAATTCCACTATGGAGTGCCATTCTAGACTTGTAAAGCAAGAATTGTGTGCTTCTCTAGCTAAAATAGCTAGTGCTCTCGAATTTCTCACCAATTTGATCTTAAAACCTACTTAAATGATTAAATTTGAAGTGCATACCCTTTTCTACCTTCTAAACCACAAAATATAAATAATAAAAAGATGAAAATATCATGGCCATTGACCAAGGTTCTCCCTTTCTCAGCTTGAGCCAAAAGTTAACGAAGTCCATCTCACTTCTGATATCAAGGATATGTACTAATTTAGATAGTTGTTAGTATTTTTTTTTTCTTCTTCTGTTAATAAATAAAATGAGTTTAGAGTATCTTCATGTCAATTCTTATTTAAATTTTTGAACATTAGAACAAGTAATTATGACTGGATTCAGAAATAACAACTAATGTACTTGCATAGCATATGTATATATCTCTATAAATCGACACACATACCCCATCTTCTACATAGTCAAAGCTTCAAAAAACGAAAATAATAATGATAATAATAGTTTAACACTAATTTCTCTTTCCTCCTCAATAAAGTTTCCAAGATAAAAATTTAGCACAACAAAAGCTTTGCACAATGAAATGTCTCACACATACCCCATTTAAAGAAATAACACAATCAGAGCACTCACAAAGCCCCCTGTTCTCCCACACAACTAATTTTCAAGGATTTTATTGCTAATAGAAAACTCATATGCTTCCAATATAACAAAAATGGGCATGTGCCACATTTCATACAAAATCAACAAAAATATGACATATTAACATTAATAGTTTAACAATAATTTCCATATGCACCACTTGTTCTCCCGCACACACCCAAAGTAAAAACCCTACATAATGAAAATTAACAATATTTATCATTATTCTCTCCTCTTAGATACTTCATACTCTGCACAATAAAATTTCCTTTTCACAGTAAAATATTTGCATAAGGAAACATAGTAATGTTCTCTGCTTTCCTGCACATATCGTGTCCTCCATAAAAATTTATACGATATACAATTATGAAATGTGAAAAATGATTAGATTTGTTTGAAATATGGACAGAGATACTCCATCTTCTGCATTGTCAAATATTTTCACAATGAAACATAGTAATAATAGAATATTAACATTAATAGTAAACAATAATTTTTACATGCACCCCTCGTTCTCTAGAAAACACATCGTCCTAATAAAATCTCCACACAATTAAATCTCCCATAGAGCCCATGGGCACATATGATTTATGCACTTATGAAACCCCTCTTTCTCCCGCACATACAATTTCACAAAAAATCCAAAACTCTTACAGATTAACATTAATATTTTTACAATGGCCTATGCACTACCCTACACAATAGAAATTTACAATATTAATAAAAAGCATACTCTCTACTATGCACTGTAAAAATCCACACAATCAAACATAGTAATATTTCTTGTTCTCCCACACATATCCCTTCCTCCACTTGCAACTCTGTGTCAAATTTTTTATCATGGGAAAGATAAATACGATCAGTGTTGATGTTAGAGCACTCACCGACGAAATAGCCACTCACGAATATTTTTTTTTTTTAATTATTTGGCAAGGACTTACTGATATCAAAAATAAAAATCTCTTCACTAGGGGAATTGTGTCCCATGCGAATTTTCTAGGTCAATTGGAAATTATAAATAAGATTTCCAAAAAATTAGAAAATTATTTTTGAATTAAGGTAAAATAGAAAAATTCAACATTTTCTTGAAACTTTGGTTGAAATTGCAAAAAATAGCTAAATAAGACACCTTCAATGCAATTTTACCACGAGGGAGAAAAATGCTATAGTCCTTTAAGAGGCAAAGGCTAGTAAATCCTTATTTTATTTTAAAGAAAATTAATCCAGAAAAAAATACCCAAAATAAACATAAAAAAATACATTGGTTTTAATCAATTAAATAGTAATGCAACCATAATCATTGAACAATAATACAACAATTATTGTTAATTAAAAAAAAAAAAAACATAAACATACATATAAATAATATCATCTTTTATTATTTTTATGTTTTTATTAAAATTAATATAAATGTAACATCCTAAAAAATCTAGGATATACAACTCCATCCACACGATTCTAAAACATATTCACTAATTTATAATTTAAACTATAAATACCTTAACATTGTATGCTTGCACATATAGTTAAAAATGTGGTCAAATCAATATGAGCACTATTTTTCGTCTTCTACATGTGATTACAACCAGAAATACAACAATCACCCAAAAATCATATGTAAGACTTACTTATTTTAATAAATTTTTAATTTTAATTTTATATATTATTAATTGTTTTAGTAATCCAACTTGTTTATGTTTTAAATTTGGTTATATATATTATATATTTAAATTTATTCAAATATTTTATTAGAAAAAATATTAATCACAAATATTAAAGATTCCTCATTACCGTCAAAATAGTAAAGATCATTTTAATGATGATATAATAAAAATATATTAATTTACTTCTTTGAACACCATTTATATATAGACATGATTTAAATATGAAAAATAAAAGAGACTTAATTAGCAAAATTTATTTCCTATATTTTATAATTTTAAGTTTTTTAATATTTTAATAAAAAGATTAATAATAATAATTTAATAGCAAATTTATTTGAAAAAATAAACTATTTTTTTTATATAATTTTTTAAGAAAAGGAACAACCAAATAAACCAAAAAATTCCATATGAAAAAGAAAGGTACACCAAGAGGCCTGAACAGAAACAACGAGATAAATACAAGACTATAAAGCTAAATATATAATTTAAATTTAGCTGCATGCAAAATTATATGGGAAGGACGTGTTCCACTGCGTTCCACTTTTGCTCTCATCGAGAAACCTCTTAATTTAAAAAACTATTCGAAACATGATAACATTTTATCATTACATCGTCATTGAAAATATCTGAATTATAAACCGAGTGGCGTTCAATGTTTTCATATTAAAATATTTTTATTTAAAATTTGAAATGTCATAAGAAGAATAGGTTAAAAAGTTGTTAACCTATTTTTTCAATAAAATAGAATTTCATTCTAATTTATTACTTTTAAAAATTTTGATGATTCAATTTTTTGAAATATTTAATAGAGACACCTTTTAACCTACTCCAAATAAAATATACATAATTTAAAATTTCCAAATCTCAAAGAAAAGTATTTTTTAAACCTATATAATATAAAACCCTGGCACAGTTAGAACGTGTTGCAAATACCAATGAGTAAGGCAGTAAAATACATGGGAATTTGGAGCTACTTTGGTGTCTCGTATATGGTCAAACTTCAATGCATCATCAACCTTTACATGCATATTAATTTCAAATCATTTCAATTAATTTTTTATTTCCCCACCTCCTTTTCGAATCCTTTCATTGAAATAATTTCCAAAATTTTTAATGTCCCCATCCCCTTTCTCAACATCTTGTCCTTGGAATGCTATACAAAACATTTAATATGTGTCCACATCCTTTTTCCATCTCTTTTCATTGTAATAATATGGAAATGATAGCAGTGAGGTAGACCGGTGAACATTAGATTCTCGGTATTGCGTCAAGTTTTTGGTGGTTATAAAACATTAAATTATAGGTCGATGATGTTGTAATCGATGATTAAAAAAACCTTTAAAAAACCTTCTCTTATTTATGTGTGGATGTTCTTACATGATTTGTCAGAGCATGGTGATGGTAAAGGTATTTTACTAGGGTTGTCTCTCTAATTTACAGACATAGTCAGTAGTATATGCATTGTTTCTCTTCTTCAATTAATATAAATTAGTTTAATTTATTTAAAAAAAAATTACTAAAGAATCATTTTCTTTACTAAAATATTAGATTTTGTGAAATTGTTTCCCATTTCACATAAAAAAAAATATATAATAATTAAATTAAAAATTATATATATAAAAATATTAATAAAACAAAAAAATTATTTTAAATCCAGTTATTATTTATGAAGAAAAGATAAATTTATCGAGTTAAAAATAATTGTAATTAATAAAAATACATTTTATTACGAATTAAAGTGATTATTCTCTTGAAACTTGCAATTCTCAGACCTCCAAAGTTGAGGTTGATTATTACTTAGTGTATTTTTTGTTTCTTTATTTATTTGTTAGTTGATATGTGTGTTTTAATAATAAATTAACTTCATAACAAATAAGAAAAGAGTTACAAATAGTAATTACCTCATTTTCTAATAAAACTTTTAATTGTAACATATTGTTTTTATTGGTGTCAATAAAAATGGAAACAAATTTGTTCATCTCTATGCATTCTTCATATTCCTTTGCATTTCTAGTGGATATTGTAGTTTTGTCCACTAATTTAAATACTACTTGATTAATTAGAATTTGTAAGTTTTATGATTTTTTATTGTTTTATATGAAAGAAGAATTAGTGTTACTAGTATTTTGATGACATCAGCGAATAAATTCAAGCACTTGATGGAGCCCACTATTTAACTAATTGTTAATAAACTATTCGTTGGAAATGAATTTTTTTTTATGATGTCATGGAAAACCTTGTTATTCATCATACCATTGGTTTCGTAGATTTCAACACGACTTTTCCATGGTCTCTCCTCTTTCATCCTCTCTCTTGCAAGATTGTTAGATTGAATTTGCAAATGTTAAGCCTTGGGCCTTTATGTAATCAATTGGCATGGAGACTAGCTCTCCTAAAAATACACCAGAGGCATGAGATTGGTTGCACTCCTCATATTTCCCATCAATATTGAGTATTTTTATGACATTGATCTGATGGATGATAAAAATGTTCTCATCACCATATATTTCCAAATGGAATTCAGAAAATGTAAATATGAAACTTGCATCAATAATTTGAAACTAGGTTTCCAACTTTTTCATGAGGTAATGGAATTCAGAAAATGTAAATATGCAACTTGCATCAATAATTTGAAACTAGGTTTCCAACCTTTTCATGAGGTAATAATGATTAGGTCTTTGCCTGAATTCTGAAAGGATGTTCGTCATTATTTCACATCTTAACATGTCGTATGGTAATTGTTATATGTATAAGAACACTTGATTCTCACTTTTGTATAATATTTTTTTTTGTGTAAAACTTACAATTATGCCTATGGTGATCCTACCAACCTTAATACTTTCTTTGGAGATAATTATGCCATCACCTTATCCTTTCATTAATAAAAATGGAGACCTATTTTGTTGGACATATTCAATGTTTAAATACATAGAATGTTACATTTTATAATTTAATATGATAACTACTAATTAATTTGTAATTTATTATTTATAAAACATATATATATATATATATATATATATTTAAAGATGATTCTTTACTTTCTATTATATTTTAAACTAAATAAATATATATATATATATATATATATATATATATATATATATATATATATATATATATATATATATATATATATATATCTACATTTCAACTGCATTGTACCACAACTAATGTATTTTTCATGCTATACTTGGTTAAAATCCTTTTATTGTATTTGGTTGATCTAGTATTAAAATTATATTTTATGCTATGTAAGATTTGTGATTTTGCATTGTGACATAGTATTTTTTTGTATTTCATAGTATATGTATTTTATTTTGAAGTGAAATATGATGAAGGTCTTATTTATTGGATATGGAGAGCCTTTGGGAATGATTTAGGAGAGAATAATTCCTAAAGGACCAAAATGTTGATGAGTTAGGAGGTTATGAAGCTACATATTGAAACAAACATTTGAAACTTGATGTTTAATATGGGTGTACATATAACATTCTAAGAGAAATTTATTTTCATACTCAATCTTATATTGTCACAAGGATAGAAAAAATAATTAACCTTTGACATATTGTGGTTTACCAATGCTTAGTTCACAATGGAGCTCATGAGAGTTCATCTTCATTTTAGGAATGTTGATTTCTTCTTTATGTTATTTAAAATACATATCTTTAACCTTATGGATTAGGGTTAATCATCTCAATATAGTAATATAAATTTTTTATTAAAATCTAATTCATTGTCACTTCATTATCACACCATATTTTATGCTTAAATTTAAGTGTAATATATTGTTTGTATTATTGAATTTCTGTAAAGTAATCTTTTCCTTGCTTAGTTAATAATTTTGGGAACAGAAGACATATTTTCTCCAACCTTTCCTTATTTGTAAGTGGTTTTTACCATAGCTCGAGATACTCTTAGAAAACATATTGTCTTCCATGTTGTTCGTCTTATTCATAGACATCAATTTTTATACTCATAGACATGCTCCGGATGTGGAGAGACTTGCTTCTATGATCATAAAAAGATAGGGGGGATGCCTTAAATTTTATGATTATAAGTTATAAAAAAATATGACTATAAAAAGATAGGGGGAATGACTTAAATTTTATGATTATAAGTTATAAAACAATATGACTATAAAAAGATAGGGGGAATGCCTTAAATTTTATGATTATAAGTTATAAAATATTTATGGATCTAATTGAACATTTTTTACAATTATATAAGATAAAAGCATCAAGAAAATTAAAAAACAGGAGTTTTTTTAATCATATATTCAAAATTATCATAATTTACAATTGTTTTCACGGTCAAATTAAGCTTTCTTTACCCTCAATTTCTCTTTTTCTCACTAATTTTATTTCAGTTAAGCTTATTATGTAGATTTATTATGTAGATTTATTTTGTGATGTTTTTGTGAAATCACATCCGCCAAGTTATCCTATTCATACAAATGATTATCATAAATTATATTTTTGGATTCAATTATCATAAGCTTCATCTTATTAGTGTTAAAATTAATACCTATACTGGAGAAGAAATCCTTGAAAATTTATAGATTTTCATTAATAGCATAAGGAAACCTTAACACAAGAAAAAATTCATCAATAGAAAGAATAATGATGATAACAATTCTATCAAAAATCATGTTCACATACAATTCTTCTTCCTAACATCCATCTAATTTGTGGATGTCTAAACCAAAATGTGTAGTTGGAAAAAAAAAGATATTGCTGAACGCTAATATTTTAGTTAGTATCTTTTTGCCAACCATTAATGCTCCTAAAATTTGAAATAACATTCTTGTACCACTGTTTCTCTTATTCGAGAGAAGATTTACCTTTTCTAATCTATTATAAAGGTTAGTTATAAGAATGATCTAAAATGAATTTCTAAATTCACTGAACAACACAATGATAGGTTTTGTTATTATTTTGGAACCTTCATAATGATCCTCTCTCTAAAAAGGTCATAAAACTAAATGATAAATCCTACAATTGGTTTGAACTTTAATCTATTTTCTAGGATTTAGATCAATATGTTCATGTTCTTCTCCATAGTAATTCCAAATGGACTAGTTAAAAGAGCACTAATCATAATGGTCATATAAATAGGGGGTTCTTCTCATCCCTAATGTTAAAAATAGGAATATCAAGGCTTTGGTTCCATGATTTAGGGAAATTGTGCTTCATTTCTTGATAGAGAGACTTGTGAGTATGGGGGAGGAGGATAGGATCTCAAGATTTTATGGTTTTAGCTTGATAGCCTTCAATATAATTAACTTTTCCTTTATTCAATGGCTCAATATCTATGTTTTCTCATGATATAACATCTTCTTTTGTTACAAAAGTTTGAATTTTGTCCATTAAATTAAAGGATTCATAATTTTTTTAAGATATGAATTTAGGTTTCTTAAAAAAAAATTATTGTTTTCTTTAGTCTTACATTTTATAATTGGCCTCCAAAAATTATTGGGGTGTAGTTTTAATAGGTGTAAGATATCCTCTATATATATGGTACAATTTATTTTACATAAGTACATGTACGAATTTGTATTTTTAGATTTTAAGGATCCATTTAATATTTAATGACTATTTTAGTGATCTTATGCTCTTTATCATATCAATGGTTGGTTGTTCTCTTTTATTTTTTGGATAACACCTTGGAAGAGAACTTTTCCATCAAACTAGAGAGTTATGTTATAAACTTACAAGTGAGGCATTAAACATTGTGCTTAATTTGTACAATCTTCAAATAATTATTTAAATAAAATTTACTTTTGTTGAATATCAAGTAGTTTTGATTATTATATTATCATATATTGGGATTTTTTGCATGACAAATTTTAGTGTTAGGATTAAATAAGAAATGATATAAATATGGCTTATAGTCATATAAGAAGTCAAGCTTTTCTCTTTGGTTATATATGGGGATATCATATATCACATAACACATGAGAGTAAAACCAAACCTATGGATACAAGGCATCCAATTTGAATTCACTCACTTAAATTTATCATTACAAATAGTTAGTGTTTGGAAAACTACAAAGTAAAAAATAAAAATAAAAAAATCATAATCACTTCTCCAAGTAATCTTCATATCTTCTTAATTACCAGCTAGAATAAAGTCCTCAAAATTTAGTGTTGAAATACTCACTTAAAATAATCTATTGACTAGTTATTCTTACAAAGTTGAAGTATCCTAGCAAAAATCACTTTAAAAACAACTTTTAGATAATTAATTTTTTTTATAAAAATTATAATTGTTAAATCCAAAATAACATAATTATATATAAGTTTTCTTAACATAAATATCTAAAATCTACATATGTATATAATGTATTGATTTAATTTTTATTTTTTTTACAAAATTCAATATAGTTTTTTTTTTTATAATTCTTTATAGAAAAATTTGATTCTATAATAACTATAATATAAAAAATATCATAATATCAATAATTTTAACTAAAAATATTTATACTCCTGAATTTCGACCAATATAATATCAATTCCACTCCAACTCAAAATCAACAAATATTTTTTTGGCATAAACCTAAAATCAAAGTCCCATATTAATTTATTTACATTTCACAATTATATTATTTATATTTTACAATTATATTATTTATAAGTGTCAATTATAGTAATATAATAAATTAAACAAAACAACTTAACTTATTTATAAATTTCCAAATTTATTTTGCTTTAACATTATAAATAAATTCATAAACTTCACAATACTTCAAGAGTATTTTTAAATTATTAACCAAATGAAATTTCAAATCTTGGAAACACTCAATGTTACCACTTTTAACATTTTGGATCGATGTAGATACCGTCAAAATACACAAATAACATTTTTGAATTGTTAAAATTGGAGGCCATTTTGGAATTGTTTTATTATTTTTTAAAGCTTAAAATTGCAGGTTGTTTTTAATAGGTAAAATTGATTTTTTAATAATGTGAAATTGAAATTTGAAGTTAAAAAAAGTTGAAAAAAAATTAAAAGAAAACAAAATATATATAAGGTTGATTAAATCTTAGAAAAAGAATGAATTTATTTGATAATTTTTTTTTATAAAGAAATTAATAATTGAATTAGATTCATATTTTGACCGTATCTTTTTTATTTTGACCACCATTATTATAATGTTTAAATGATAACATATTTCTAAAACTACTCAATGGCTAAATCTAAATGTTTAAACATTAATTAAGAAACACTATTTTATTATTAAAATTGGATTAAATAATATTTTTGAGCATTCAAATTAAGTTTTATCAAAATGAAAGAAAAATTTATCTATTGAAATGAGAGGAGCCCAAAAAAAGTTTATGAATTATTCAAATTTTAAAAAATATGAATAAATAATTTAACCAATAATATTAAATTAAATATCCCATCATAAATTTAAAAATAGGTTGGAAAAGATCCATTAGAAATCATGACAGGCGATATCTATAAAATACTTTTTGCTATTTTCCAATTAGATAGGGTGGGTTCTTCGACAACCAGCATAGACTTTAGGAATATGGTTTTTGGAATCTGTTTAGTTTTGTTATTTGTTTTTATAATCGGGTAAGTTTGTTATTTAGTTGTAAGTTTTCAAATGGTTTATAGTCTATAAATTATGTTACTAGTTGGATATTTTACATAGTTTTTTTTTTTTTTTAAAGTTGAGATGGATTATATTTTCATTATATTAAAGAGTGTCTTACACCAGAATCATTATTTATCTAAGACTTATCACACCTGATCATATAACAAACTTTTATATATATAGTTGTTTAATTTAAAAATATATATAATACATTATTTCTAAAATATATGAATAAATAATTTATATACATTACTTGGTTTGTAAATTACATTTAAAAAAAAAATTTAAAAATTGATATCAGATGAAGTATCATTTCAAAGGCGTAACGAATCACGGCAGAGGAAGGAAAAAAAAAAATGCACAGAAAAAGAGTTTCCAATATCTTTCATAAAACTTTTAATATCGCAGATTCTGAGTCTGGCCAGAAAAGATGGTAGTATTCTAAGCAGCATATGTTTTTAAGTATAGTCAGATGTATTTTTTTTATTTAATTTGGTAGGATACCTTTTGGAATTATAACCTTAATTAAATTCAATGTTTCAAACACCTTGGAATCCTAAAATTATTTATATATTTAAAAACTAATTTTAAATAACAGAGGACTTCAAATTTAAATTGAAAAAAGAAGAAGACCAGAACAAAACACAAAACTAGTTTCGTCCGATTGGGTTAGACATGAACGCAGAAAACATGCCCCACAAACGCAAGAAGAAACATAAATACAGCAGGAATGTGGGCGGTTTAGCCCACGCCAAGCTGATTAAGTCAACATAAATGATCAAACAGAGCTATTTTTTCTTTTTTTTTTACATTTATCGGAATTTCCAGTCTGGTGAAAGTTAGCAATTGAAATCTCCTATTTCATATCTACAAACTCTGCAAATTAAACAACACTGCTGGAATTTTATTTATTTCAACAACACTGCTGAAATCTACTACTTCATATCCATGCTTTGTGCTTCTTACGGTATCTGTTCACCGTTTTCCAGCACATTTTTTCCTCTAACCCTTTCCTCCCATTCATCCTCGGCTTCCAGCAGCAGCAAGCTCAGCGGCTGTGAGCTTGATTTCTGTAAATGATCGATATCATTAATCCAATCTAGGCGTTGCTCGTTATGGAATAATTCTTCCATTCCTTGCTTGTCAGCCACTGTAAAATTGTCAACGCCCTCCATATTGCTTTGATCAGAACAGATACCTTCAAACTCATTGGTCTCTGTAGTGGGGACACTGTAGAACTCATCTAACCCAAAATCTGTTGAGTAGTTTGAGGGATAACAGAGTAAATCAGAGTCGGGAGACGATAACTCGTTCAAATACAATAAACTCTCGGCCATAGTTGCTGCACTAAAATGATTGGATTCTAGAGATTGCTGGTCCGCTAACCTCGACATTGCAGCTTCTGTTGCAACGAGATTGTCAACTTTTGCAGAGGTAATGGGCTTTGCTTCAGTCCCTGTGATGGAATCGTTCACAAGTAGCTGGTACCGTGACTTGGAGGAGTTCATAGTTTCATCTGATCTATGATTACTGTAGCACTTTGGTCTTCCAATTCCAGAGGGACTGACCACTGTCGTTATTTTCACAGGGTTGGCTTTAAAAACTTGATTTGGCAGGGGAGAAGGAGATTTTGAGCTCAAAATCTTCAGTTGAGATTCTTTCATGGGCAGCAGCTTCTTGCTCATATGAGTGTTCCAATAGTTCTTGATTTCGTTGTCTGTTCGACCGGGTAGTCTTCCTGCTATCAGCGACCATCTGTATATTTTACCTCACTTTAGTTACAACACTATATATATCATATAAGGAATATACATATATTTCATATGAAGAATCACTAATATACTTATTGCAATAACTCTTATTGCATTAACTTTTATTGATATTCCAAATATTTCAACCCCAGACCTCAGATATCATTGAAATCTGGTAAATGAATAAATGGTGTCTAGTCACTTTCAACATACCGATTGCCAAGAAGGCGATGGAGCCGAATTATAAGTTCCTCCTCATCGGGGGAAATGTTTCCTCGTTTAATGTCAGGGCGAAGATAGTTCAGCCATCGTAATCTGCAGCTCTTTCCACACCGTTTAAGACCTGCAAAACAAAATCTCTAAGCTCATCTAGCCTCTCAATACACATTTGCACCTTAATAGAGATTTAGTGAGACTCACCTGCTCTTTTGGGGATATTTCTCCAGCCACCATCGCCATGAATTCGAATGTACTCTGAGAGAATCATATCCTCCCTTTTGGTCCAGGCCCCGCGGTTGAGCCCTTCCTTTGAGCAGCAAGGAGATCTGCCCATCTTCTATTTTCTTCTTCTGTAACCCTAAGAGACTAAATTTACAGCAGTCGATCGACTAGGTCTGCCGGGAAGAGCCACAGTGCTGGCCTCGTCGATTCCTTTTGCTAGGACCGGCGAGTATATATAAACCTGCACCATAAGCTTCTCCCAGATAGAAACTATTGTGACAGTAAATCCTTGGGTAGTGATGACCATGTGAACGGATGGATATTATAATTTTTGATTTGGACAGGTACACCTCTCATTGATATTCCTCCACAAGGGCAACTTGTGTTATATCGGGAAAATCGCACGGCCATCAGCTGTCCTAGAGACAGCTATTTTTCAAAAGTGTTCCATAATAATCCAGATTTCTAGAGTGCAGAAAAAACAAAAACCTCGTTCAGAGATGAATGGAACGACGCCACGTTTTTTAAACCATTAAATTAGGAATTGAGATTTTGTTGATTGGAATAGTGGTTAGTGTAATATCTATACTTTAGGTGTTTGAGTGGCGGTAATCTTAAAAAAATCATAATAATATGAAAAATTTTGATAGCATTTTTTGAAAATCTAAATTATAATTATTAAATTTCATGATTTTGGGTGTTTTAAGGGTGTTTGATTGTGTGAATCCATTTTTAACATAAAAGAAAACGTTTCAAACGTTCTACTTATTATATGTTTTGAAAAAAAAATTCCAGGATTCTACAAAAACTTGTCAAATAGCTGGGTGGAGGTGGGCCCTTTGTCCCAAAAACAAACAAAGAGGTATACATCAATTTGATGTCTTACCATTCAAATAAGTACATAGAGGTCCATCCTTTGTCCCACAAAAAAACAAAGAGATATACACTAATTTGGTGTATGGGTTAACACTTTAAAATTAGATAATAATAATAACAGTAATAAATTTTTTCTAGACATTTCACAACTGCTACAAATTTCACAAGTATTATTATAATTTTTTAATTCTTTGAGTTTACTAAAACAAAAATCCCACGATTAAAATAATAATTGCTATAACCTTTATTTTGTTAGATCTAAGTCTTTTGTGATTTATAATGTAGATACATATCTTTTGGATTAAGCTGCAAAATCTTAATAATGTGATTTTTTTAACCAAATTTTAATAATGTGATTAATCCGAAAAATATTTATCAATTTTTATTATTTATTTTAATGATTATTTATTTAAATATTTTAAAGAATCATCAAATTTTAATCCACATTAATTTTTTTTTAATTAAAATTTTAACTTTTAAAAGAATACATTATTTTATTTATAGTTTTTATATTAAAATTTTAACTACCCATTTTGAAAATATAAATAAATAGAACCAAATTTTATTTCATCTTAATTTATAAATTAAATGAAATTTAATAATAAATTTGAGAAACCTCTAATTTTATTAACATGAAAAGGATTTTAGTTAAATAACTATGTTATAGTGTTTTATTAAAATAATTTATTTTTTTTGGTGAAGCTTAAGATTGGATTACTAACAAAATTCAAGTATATTAAAGATGGGTTGACTTAAGCTATTCCAATTAACATGAAAAGGATTTTAGTTAAATAACTATGTTATAGTGTTTTATTAAAATAATTTTTATTTTTTTTTGTGAAGCTTAAGATTGGATTATTAACAAAATTCAAGTATATTAAAGATGGGTTGACTTAAGCTATTCCAAATAATTTTGACAAATTAGATTAATTGAAAATTAATTTCTCAAATTATTAAACAAACTTAAAAAAAACCTTAAGAAAATCATAAATTTATTTAAATATAATAAAAATTAATTAATTTTATTATACCATTTTATTTTAAAATTTTAAAATAATTTTATATCATATTAGTTTAAAATCCAACTAAAATTTTTAGAGACAATTTATTTGAATTATTCAATCTATATTATTTATATAATTTAAATGTATTTTTCAAAAAGAGTGTTTTTTAGAGTTGGGAATATGCCTTAAAATTATTTCTCTTTACTTAAGAGTTAGATTTTTTTGGACACAAGGAAATAGGTTAATGACCCAAGACCCATAGACATATGGCAAGACTGAAAGCCTACCTCTTACTGACCACCAACACGTTATCCTAAGTGGCTTCTTTTTCCTCACTGCTAATTTGACAAAAACTTTTGGTTTGACTACTAAATTATAATAAATATTATCACCTTATTTAAAAAAAATAAAAAGTACAAAGCCTTTTATATATATTAAAAAAAATATGCCATTAACGAAAGTTACAAAATCAAATTAACTATAATTTCATTTCCGTAGAAAGAGCCCAAAAGATAAAACATATTGACTGAACATTTTTATCCATTGTTATTTTAAAATGATTAAGGTTATTATATAAATAAAAGACACTAAATGTCAACCAACCACAAAAATAAAAGTCTCTATCGTACTCATGTCCCCAAAAAATGAAATTACCTATCAAGTGATTCTCTGACACGTAGTAATATCATTGGCTGTGAAAACCAATAATTCAAACTTTATCCCATGCCGCTGGCTTTAACTATTACTGAAATTCGCGCTCCATGAATTCTAGAAACAAACGTGACGACCTAAATTATAATCGCTGAAATTCACGTATATTATTAATGGACCGGAGACCAGGAGAGAGGCAAGTAGCCTCACCTGCCATTCCATGCACAACTAACGTTCTGAGTACCGAAGGTCGACGATCCGGATTAAGTCACACCTCTCCCGTTGAGACGTCACACCTCGCACATCGAAATTCTTACAGCGCCACGCGTGAACAGTTACCTGGATGGAAGCCTATTTCAATATTTGAATGTTGTGATTCCGGCCATTAGCGATTCATGGGCTCCATCAATAAAGAGAACGCAATGTTCGAGTTGGACTCCCAACTACTCCCGTTGACTGTATTCTCTTCGTGGGCTGAGATCCGCCCGTGCACGGACCTTCTTCTTTTTTTCTTTCTTTTTCTCATCACTGTACAACTTTCTCTGCTATCTGGCTCTTCTAGTTTGATACTGCTAACAACTTTAAAATAGACTGGATACCTAGTGATATGTACAGAGTTTCCCTGTGGTTTCCCAAAATATGATGATCATTATTTGGACGTTCCAAATACCTCTTTGTTTGGTGCTTAAAGGCATTGGTGGGCGCAGTTGGTGTTGGAATTTGATTGGTAAAGATATTTATCATTTCTATTTACATTTATTTATGAAAAAGTAATTACTGAGAATAATTGTTATAACATATCTTCTTTTAACTGCAAGTGTCTTTCACACTTTTTTTTCTTTCTTTAATATTTAGAAATTCTATCAAAGTTTGATGACATATATATAGCTTAATTAAAAGAGTTGGTTTAAATATTAAATATTTTTTAAGAATTAAATATATTTGTGTTGTAATTTTTTTTTCGGTTAATTTTAAGATATAGGTTCCTTAGAATTATAAGTTTCAATTATGTGATCTATAAAATGCTATTCCTTCAAAGCTTTCTAATAACGTAAATTTATTTATGTTTTTAAAAATATATTATAATGGATAGAAAATCACAATTTCAGAAAAGAAAACAGAAGCCCTTAATAATTAGACTTGTATATAATTTTTTATTAAAAAAATAAATTATTGAAAAAATTAATTTGAATTATTTATAAGGATTCTTTAATATTTTTATTAAGAAAATGGTATCACAAATTCCAAAACTTCAAAGATATTTTCTTTTAAATAATAAATACTATATCAAAAACTTATTATATCAAAAATTTATTATACCACAAATATTTGGAAGAATTATTAGTAAAATTATATATATATATATATATATATATATATATATATATATATATAATTCTTAATTAGTTAAAAGATGTTGTTTTTTCTTAATAAAAGGAAATAATTAATTAAAGCTAAACTATATATATATATATATATGTTAGGTGATGTTTTTTCATATAAATAATAATTAATTAAAGTTAAATTCCATATATTTAATAATGAAGGTTTTTTTTTTGAAGAAGCTAAATGATTTAAAGGGTAAAAATCCGAAGTTGGGTTACACTTTTGTGAGAATTGGGAGCGGAAATTTTTTTCTCAATAATTCGGCTGAACTTTTGTAAAAGTTCGGCCGAACTATTCGAGAGTTCGGTTGAATTTTCAAAATTAGTTCGGCCAAACTCATTCTGCTGTTTACATTGACAATGTACTCACGGTGTGGGAAAATAGATTTTTGGCTGGAGATGGGAAAACTGGCAACAAAAGTTCATTCGAACATTTAATATAGTTCGACCGAGCTTGTATTTTATAAATATATCAGCCTGCAAACTTTTATAGGCTTTTTGTTCACATTTGTCTCGCGTGTCTTCCTGTCTAGGTGTTGTTGTTGCTCCGTTGCTTTGTCGCGCTCTATCTGTCTAGGTGAGATTTGTTCATTTGCAGTTGCGTCGCGACGACGAGGTGATTTTTGTTGATTTGCAGTTGCACCGTGACGACCAGGTGATTTTTGTTGATTTGCAGTTGATTTTGTAGTTGCAGTTGCTCTTTTTTTTGTAATTTGTTTTGTTGCTTTTTTTGGTTTGATTTTAATTTAATTTTTTTTGTTCGCAAGGAATTTGGCAACGTCTTCAGGGATCTCCCGACTTTGTCCTCGTTACAGCTTTGTTTGTGAATTTCTGTGAATTTCTAGGTATGAAACCAAATTCTTGTATGCCATATACCAGGACTTGTAATGCAATAAATTATTTTGCTGAAATTGAAAGTAATGTTTAATCCTACATTAAAAAAACTATTAAACATGAAGATTAGTGATTTTTCAACATGGTGACCTAGTAATTCTTCTGTAGATTTTCGTTCGGGTGATTTTTTTGTAATCGGATGTGGAAAATCAGTAGCTAGTGTTTCTGCTTTTTTTTTTCAGACAAAAAAAACTCTGGCTTATATAATGTGCCAGTTCATATTACTAACCTGAAACTGTCATACAAAAATCTTGATTGATAAGTCTGTTTGATAAAAACCTAACATTCCTTAGTTATTCTATGATGTGTCATATAGTTCCAGTAGTTGTCATCATTTGTACTTGTGATACTACAGTTAAAAACATGATGATTATTAGTTCTGTAGCCTCTCAAAGTACGCTGCCTGCTAATTTAGATTTCCCCAATCTCCATTCAATAGAGTCATCATCAACATAATTGTTTGTATCGTCATCATCGTCATCATTGTTTTTCTTATGTTCCACTGATTCTTTTGGAACATCTTCTATCTCATTATCATGGGTTATCTCAATAGCGTCCTCTATAACAACTTTTTGTGTCTAATCATCGATAAATCGTGCATATTATTTGGGAAAGAAAATAATAATAAAAATCATCTGACTCCCAGCTACTCCCAGTAAAACACATTAGCCATAAACGTTTCCCATTGAAACCAAAAGTGATTTGATACAAAACATAGCTTTTAACCTTATATAGTTGATTTTTTCAAATAGATCCTTAATAAATTAAAAATATTCAATGTAAAACACATGCATTAACATAAAATTGTGATAGTTTCCCTTCTTTCCAACTTAGTGGACATCCTTCTAGAAAAATCTATTTTAATGAAGCAGATATATCCATAGTGATCCACTAATATTTTTTCACCAACAACTATTCCATTTTGGACTTGTATATCTCAAAACTATGCTCATTGAATTTATACATCTATATCTTTAAACTACTCAAATTTTTTATTAAACCATAGGAATCATTTCGATATATCTCCCATTTTAATGGGGTCTATCACATTTCGAGAAAAACACATTAACCATAAAAGTTTCCCATTGAAACAAAAAGTAATTTGATACAAAACATAGGTTTTAACGTTATATAGTTAATTGTTCTGAATAGATTGTTAATAAAATGGAAAATATTCAATGTGAAACACATGCACATTAACATAAAATTGTGATATTTTCCCTTCTTTCCAACTTACTCCATCCTTCTAGAAAAATCCCTTTTAATGAAGCAGATATATCCATAGTGATCTATTGATATCTGTTCACCAACAACTATTCCATTTTGGACTTATATATCTCAAAACTATGCTCATTCAATTTATGCATCTATATCTTTAAACTAATCAACTATTTTATTACACCATAGGAGGCATTTTGATATATCTCCCATTTTAATGGGGTCTATCACATTTCGAGAAAAACACATTAGCCATAAAATTTTCCCATTGAAACAAAAATTGATTTGATCAAAACATGGGTTTTAACCTTATATACTTAATTGTTTCAAGTATATCCTTAATAAAATGAAAAATATTCAATGTAAAACACATGCATTAACATATAATTGTGATATTTTTCCTTCTTTCCAACTTAATGGACACCCTTCTAGAAAATTCCCTTTTAATGAAGTAGATATATCCATAGTGATCCACTGATATTTGTTCACAAATAACTATTCCATTTTGGACATTTATATCTCAAAACTATGCTCATTGAATTTATGAATCTATATTTTTAAACTACTTGAAACTATTTTATTACACCATAGGAATCATTCCAATATATCTCCCATTTCAATGGGGTATATCCCATTTCGAGAAAAACATATTAGCCATAAAAGTTCCCCATTGAAACCAAAAGTAATTTGATACAAAACATAGATTTAACCTTAAATAGTTAATTGTTTCAATTGGATTCTGAATAAAATAAAAATATTCAATGTAAAACACATGCACATTAACATATAATTGTGATATTTTCTCTTCTTTCCAACTTAGTCCATCCTTCTAGAAAAATCCCTTTGAATGAAGCAAATATATCCATAGTGATCCACTGATACTTGTTCACCGAAAAATATTCCATTTCAGACTTATATATCTAAAAACTATGCTCATTGAATTTATGCATATATATTTTTAAACTACTCAACTATTTTATTACACCATAGGAATCACTTCTATATATCTCCCATTTTACTGGGGTCTATCAAATTTCGAGAAAAACACATTAGCCATAAAAGTTTCTCATTGAAACCAAAAGTGATTTGATACAAAACATAGGTTTTAACCAAGTATATAATTAATTTCTTCAAATAGATTCTTAATAAAATGAAAAATATTCAATGTAAAACACATGCACATTAACATATAATTGTGATATTTTCTCTTCTTTCCAACTTAGTGTACATCCTTCTAGGAAATCCCTTTTAATGAAGCAGATATATCCATAGTGACACACTAATCTTTGTTCACCAACAACTATTTCATTTTGGACTTATATATCTCAAAACTATGCTCATCGAATTTATGCATCTATATCTTCAAACTACTCAACTATTTTATTGCATCATAGGATTCATTTTGATATATCTCCCATTTTAATGGGGCCTATCACATTTCGAGAAAAACACATTAGCCATAAAAGTTTCCCATTGAAACCAAAATTGATTTGGTACAAAACATAGATTTTAACCTTATATAGTTAATTGTTTCAAATAGATTCTTGATAAAATGAAAAATATTCAATGTAAAACACATGCATTAATGTATAATTGTAATATTTTCCCTTCTTTCCAACTTAGTCGACATCCTTCTAGAAAAATCTCTTTTAATGAAACAAATACATCCATGGTGATCCACTGATATTTGTTCACAAAAAAGTATTCCATTTTGGACTTTTATATCTCACAACTATGGTTATTGAATTTATGCATCTATATCTTTAAACTGCTTGAAACTATTTTATCACACCATAGGAATCATTTTGATATATCTCCCATTTTAATGGGGTCTATCAAATTTCGAGAAAAACACATTGGCCATAAAATTTTTGCATTGAAACCAAATTTAATTTGATACAAAACATAGGTTTTAACCTTATATAGTTAATTGTTTCAAATCTATTCTTAATAAAATGAAAAATATTCAATGTAAAACACATGTACATTAACATATAATTGTGATATTTTCCCTTCTTTCCAACTTAGTCCATAATTATAAAAAAATCCCTTTTAATGAAGAAGATATATCCATAGTGATCCACTCATATTTGTTCACCAACAAATATTCTATTTCACACTTATATATCTCAAAACTATGCTCATTTTTCCCAAAAACATTTTTTTGGGGCACTACCCCTGAACACCTGTGTGTGGGGAATTTTTCGTCTATATGAAACCCTAAAGTGGGGGTCCTTTCCTCCCATTTTATTCCCACCACTATGCTTAGAAAAATATATAGTACATGGGGGTATTAACATAAAGAATATAACACATACCAAACATACAGTAATTCTCCTTAATGTGATCATCAATGTTGCAATGGTTAGAATTATTTCTACTACCCTTGCATGGATGTGTAGTGGCTATTTTATTCTTATCCTCTTATTTCCAGTTCTTATTCCCCTCCTTCAAATCTTCTTGGTGCTATTTTTTCTTCAAACCACTTAAGTACCATTTATTTTGGCCTATGGTTTCTAGATAATGTGCGTACACACATGGCTCATACATTATCTTTAGCTTGGAAAAAATCACTTCTTTTTGTAGATGGTTATATAGACCCCACATATACTTAAGGAGTACATTTGGGTTCTTGGGAAATATATCAATTATATGAGCATATTTTTGAATTTAGTACAC
Source organism: Pinus albicaulis (assembly GCA_034641835.2). Taxonomy (NCBI): domain Eukaryota; kingdom Viridiplantae; phylum Streptophyta; class Pinopsida; order Pinales; family Pinaceae; genus Pinus; species Pinus albicaulis. Next base: position 1,085,286,077 of record CM076581.1, read on the forward strand.
TCTTATACGGCCTTATGTCTACGTAAAGTAGTGTGAGTAATTCCACGGGTCCTCTACACACTTCATAGGGTATAATTGGGATAGATAGTGTTAACTTCTACAAGTTCTATCGGCAAAGTCTGTAAAGCACGAGGTAGCCTCTAGATCTCATATTTTATGAAAGGTGACATATCCAGTAAATTTCCCTACAGTCAATCTCTCGAATAGATCTAAATAGAAGTTATTGATTTTAATATCCATAAACCACAGCCACTTTAAGGCAAACTGTGTACATGTGTCATTTTTCCCATCAATTCTCATGAAATTTTTTTTAAGCATACATGTCATGTTGGCTTTCTCCCATTAAATTTAACGCATGTTTTTTGTAAGTGCATAAAATAATTTTACAAACCATGTAAATTTAATTTCTCCCACAAACTGAAGGATTTCTCTCATTAATTTAAGGCAAACTTTAAGGCCTAAAAATTGAACCTAAAGTGGTTGAACTCTCATAGGATTTTGAACATGCATAGGATTTTAGTGTGTTTGTTGAGTGTTAAATTCTACAAGTTATAAAGGCAGAGCGTGTAAAGGGCTAGGTAGCCTCTGGATCTCATCTTTTCTCAAAGGTGACATATCCAGTAAATGCCCCTACATTCAATCTATGTAACAGATCTAAATAGAAGTTCTTCATTTTAATATCCATAAACCACTATCACTCTAAGGAAAACCTTGTAAATGTGTCATTTCTCCCTTATCTCATAAAATTTTAGGAAAAATTTAAGCCATGTGTCATTTCTATTTCATTTCTCCCACAAACTCATAAAGGTCTGACTTTTGACATAACTAGTTGTTTTAGTAAGTGTATAAAATAATTTTGAAAACCATGTAAATGTCATTTCTTCCACAAACTAATGGCTTCCTCCCATTAATTCAAGGAAAAATTTAAGGCCTAAAATTTGAACCTAAAGAAGCTTAACTCTCATAGGATAGTATCCCCCAAACTCGAGGCTTTCCCCCATTAATTAAAGGAAAAATTTAAGGCCTAAAATCGAACATTGTTTTAGTAAGTGCATAAAATAATTTTGCAAACCATGTAAATTTAATTTCTCCCACAAACTAAAGGCTTCCTCCCATTAATTCAAGGAAAAATTTAAGGCCGAAAAACTAAACCTAAAGTGGCTGAACTCTCATAGGATAGTATCCCAAAAATTAAGGCTTTCCCCCATTAATTCAAGGAAAACTTTAAGTCCTAAAAACTGAACCTAATGTGGCTGAACTTCCATAGGATTTTAGTTTGTTGGTTGAGTCTTAACTTCTACAAGTTCTAAAGTAGTTTGTAAAGGGCTAGGTAGCCTCTGGATCTCATGCTTTGTTAAGGCGTGTTATTGAACTAGATGCTATTTATGTCATAAATTGTAAGGCAAAATTTCATGAAAACCATGCATGAACCATGTATATGTGTCATAAATCTCCCTTAAACTCTAGGAAATGCAATCTTAAATGCATCTCATTTCTAGATGTGAATTTTACCATAAAATTTAAGTCAAACATTAAGATAAACCATGCACATGTCATTTATCTCATGCACATGTGTCATTTCTCCCATGCATTTGCAATAAATGTCAATTTAATATATTTTTATTGAATTTGTTTTTTTTAGGGATAAATAAATCCATTAAATATGGTTGAAAAATAGAAATTATGCATAGATGTTTCTTGCTATCCCAATGGCCAAGAATATGTTTAATTTCAAAGGGCTGAAAATAAAGGTGCTAAAGGTGCAATATATCAAGAACACTAATATAGATCACTATTTTTATGATAGACACCTTGCGGCCTATGGAAGACTTCCATGGAATGATGAGGTTCTGCTTTATTTTGCAAAAGTATTTTATGCGGAATTATTTTTGCAAATGAAACCCAATTACAATGACCTTCCCTTTGAATTTTTTGGTCTTGGGAAAGGTCGATTGTGTGACCATAGGGGCGCTAGGTGTGATGTTGATTTGCGTCGCCCTGAGCCATCATTGGTTAGTTGAAATTTTCATGTCAAAACTTCGCAGTCAGAGATAGAAGCCACTTCTCAAATTAGTTGAGAAGCAAGGGATACCATCACTGGCAATGTTCACACTGGATTGGGTGGAGTCTATGCTTTTCTCAATCGACAAAGAGCACGTGAGAATGCATACGCTAATTTTATGTATTATACAGATGAAGATATTGAAAACATGAGTTTTGAAGATCTCAAAACATATCCAAATAATTGTCACAGTGGTTGGCAGGACCTAATTGTTCACGAGGAAGAGGGCATGGGAACGGTATGTGTTAATGGTTAGGGTTCAGTTATTTTAACACATGTACAATTTGTAATAAATACATATATACATACATTTGTTTGTGTACATTAATCTAACAAAAATGTATCATTATATGTTAACTTCATTTTTAGTTGTCACCTTTGATGAATGAAGAAAATGTTAGTATCACGGTCAAAGCCTCTAGTTCAAACAATCAAGATGGGTCTCACCATCAGTCATATAATAAAGATGGTTCTCACCATCAAGATATGTTGACAAATGTTAGTGTTTTTTAAGTGAACATGATCATGTACAATTATTTTTTATCTATTATTATACATATAAAAACATGATGAGATATTTTTAAAATAAATAATTGTGCACACATGTACATGTACACATATATAATAAAAAATTTTAACAGATTCCGATTCCGTCCGATTTTTTTGGGATGGAAATACCTTATTCTTCTTTGTGAGATGTACCTTTTGCTTCCTTAGGAGATGTGCCAAATCCACAATCACAAGTATGGACAACTTTTCACTTTTAAGATTTATGCTTTTAAGTTATATATTCCACCTCAAAAAGTTCCATTAAAAAATTAGATATATTTATATCATGAGCTATTTTAAATTTTTTGAATTTTAGGTTTTGGAGATTTTCTTTAACCACTCTTAGGAGATGTGCCAAATCCACCAGCACAAGTATTCATTTTTTCACTTAAATATATATATGTGTGTGTGTGTGTGTGTGTGTTTAATTTATAAGTTATAAATTGAAGTTTAAAAGTTCTATTATAAATTGAGATCTAGAGATTTTGAGTTATTTTAAATTTTTTGAATTTTAGGTTTTTGGAGCCTCTCTTAGGAGATGTGCCAAATCCACTAGTAGAAGTATTCAATTTTTCACTTAAATATGTGTTTTTAAATTATAATTTATATGTTTTTTTCCATAAATTTCTATATATTCTCACTCAATTTTAAAACATCAAATTTTAATGTTTGTACACATTGTGTATAGGTTCCCCATGCTTCGCAGGATAGGTCAAGGATTGAGACTTTGTTGGGAAAGACACTACATCCATATGTATTTGATGGATGATGCACATGCACACGTGCAACATTATATTTTTAGTAGATTTATTCTTCAGTTTACTTTTTATATATCTAGTATTATCTAGATGCAGTCATATATAACTTGATACTAGATAATTATGAGATCTACAAATTTTGGACATATTTTATGTGAACTACATTTGGTACATGTGAATGTGATATATAATATTTTTAAAACTTAAGTTCTTGATGCTTGAACTACATTTGGCATGTGATGTGAAGAAATGTTGTGTTAATTAATTAATTTTTTTTTTTTTTAAGTGCTATGGTTGAACTACATTTGGCATGTGAAGTAATGTTACTTGATACTTGATACTTGTGATCTATAATGTTTTGTTTTTAAAACTTAGGTTTTGATACTTGTGATCTATAATGTTTAGTTTTTATAACTCAATTTTTGAATGGTTGAAATACATTTGGCATGTGAAGTAATGTTGTGATCTATATTAATGTTTTGCATTTGAAAAACTCAAGTTTTGGATGGTTGAACTATATTTGGCATGTGAAGTAATGTTGTGTTATAATTTGTTTTGTTTTTAAAACTTAAGTTTTGGATTCTTGAACTACATTTGGCATGTGAATTAATGTTGTGATCTATAATTTTTTGTTAAATTAAAACTTAAGTTTTGGATGGTTGATCTACATTTGGCATGTGATATAATGTTAAATGTTTTTATTGGATAGTTGAACTACAATTGGAATGGCATGTGAAGCAATGTTGTGATATAATCAAAAAGTTTTTAAAACTCAAGTTTTGGATGGTTAAACTACATTTGGCATGTGATTATGATATTATGTGTTGTTTTTAAATTTCAAGTTGTCATTTTCCAAAAAAAAAAAAATTCACATGAATATATATACATGTAGAAATGGTTTTACACATGTCTGAATATATATGTTAAAACGATTGAAGTACAATACATATTGATGTATACACACACACACACACACACACACACACACACACACACACACACACATATAAACAATCATAATATTCTAGGTTTTCTTAGATGTATTGAAAACAGTCACAAAATTTTAAAAATGCATTCTATAATGTATATATATCTAGTACTTCAACATTTTTCTTCAATGCCAATAGAATTTAGCTACTTTCATTTAATTTCATTCTAGAACATATATATTCAGTATGTGAAACATTTTTAATCAATTCACATAGTAAAACTACATCAACAGTTAATTGCATTCTAGAACATATATATATCCAATACATACAACATTTTTCATCAATGCACATGTTGAAAATCTACCTTCAGTTAATTGCCTAGAACATGTATATATCCAATACATGCAACATTGTTCATCAATGCACATAGAAAAAATACTTTCAGTTAATTGCATTCTAGAACATATATATCCAGTACTTGCAACATTTTTCATTAATGCACATAGAAAAGCTACTTTCATTTTTAGTTGCATTCTAGAATATATATATATATATATATATATATATATATATATATATATATATATATAGAACATATATATCTAGTACTTGCAATATTTTTCATCAAAGCTACTTTTGGCAAATTGCATTCTAGAAAAAATATATATATTCAATACATGCAACATTTTTAATCAATGCATGTATAGAAAAGTTACTTTCAGTTGATATTAGAGTGCATGTACCAAAGCAATGTACATGTGAAAGCACTTGCACATATAACATAACAATGCAGCTCAAATTTCAGTTGAGTTCTGGAAGTTCTAAAACATGAATCCAAAGAGAAGAAATTGTTGGGAAGTTCATTCAAAAAAATTCCAATGGAATGCCATCTTCAATGATCTATTCATGATTGGATTTTGACATTTTCCATTTCTTAATTTTTCTTTTTTTTCTTTAATTGAACCTCTATCAACTTTATGTGTGTTGCACACACCAAGTGACTATATTGAAAACTTATGACATCAGGTTCATAGTCTTCAAATTAAACAAAATCCCCACTTTTATTAGTTTGTCTCAAAAGAGAACCTTTGAATATAATATATCATCTTTCATATGGAAACCCGTGATCATTATAGTTTTCTAATAATTTATTTTTTCATTTAGTGCAATGCATCAAATAATACTTCACATTTTCATCGTTTTCAATTGGTGCAATGACAACAAAAACATCCCCTTCACAATAAAAAAAAACATAACAAACTTATGTATTTAAATTTATTTCTAGATCTATGTCATTTGAAAAAAAATCCAAATGTTACCTTCTCTAACAATATCAGAAGCTCGATCACCATCAAATGATATTGTAGTCTCCTTTGATTGCATTTCTTCAAACATTGCAATGGACATTTTCCCCTTTGTATTTAGCTCTATATGTTTCCAATCTTTTACATACATTTTGTTTTCACAAACATCATTGGATTTTATGTTGTCTATGCAAACATGACAAAAACAAGAATATTTTATTTTATCTAAGGCAAACACATTTGTGGATAAAATTATTTTAATTGAATGCAATTTTCGAGTCCCTTTTATTGTTTCAACGTCATTTCCAATTTATCTATCTACATCTTCGATCCCAATATGCCAAAAAAACCTATATATGGAAAATTCAAAGAAAAATGTAAATATGATATCAAAATACCATCAAAGATAATCATTACATAATAAATGTACACTGTTTAGAATTAGATATCCAATAAAAATTAAATTGAATTTACCTTTGCACTTCCCTTGATCAGTTAGTCTCATGGCTTAGAGAAGTAATGCACCATTGAACAACTTCTTTAGCGTCCACAAGTCGGTTTGCAGAGTGGTTCATTTTATATCTTCAAAGTGTTCGTTTTATGCATGCCCCTGCACCGTCATGTTCTCCTTTTCCATGGCAAGTCTCAAATAAATTCCAACAGTGTTTAATGCAGGTTTTCTTATGAAGACAATACAACCAAAATAATGATCGTGAAGATTTGAATTGACCTGCACATCCATCTGACCATATCCAATGTTCATTGAATTTTATTCCAGGGCTTTTCAAAGAGTCATAAACCTTTCCAAAATAGTGTTGTACAAAATATGTATCATGTGTAGGATCGTCACTGATATAAAAGTGATATTGTTTAATAACATGTCAATTTTCACTGGTGCTTTCTATATGATCGGCGTTTTGTTCAGCATGTCTATATAGAATATGAATGAGCATGGAGACTTGGCCAGAATGATAGTATTCACTCAGAATATCTTTTTGTCGAACAAATGTGTAGTTTTCTGCAAAATCAATTACTGACAAAATGGTTCCTGGTGGAAAAAATTCATGAGATTTTTTGAATTTCAAGTATTTCCATCGAGCTCTATGGAAATGCTTGGTGTATTTATAAATTTCTGCCTCAAAATTTCTCAAAAAATCCATCACACAAATTTCTTCTTCTTGTAATTCAATTCTTTTATCACTATTTGAACCTTGAATCGATGTATGGATATATTCATATCTCTTCCATTTCACTTTCAGTTGGACAATGATTGATCATTTATATCAATGCGATATTTGTTTTGAAATTTAGTCAAATTTCCACAATCATTGCATTTTTTACCACCAACACATTTCTTTTCATAAAATAATTCATCGCTTTCTCTTTCATATATAATTTGAGATATGAAATCACAGATAGTGGAAGGAGGAGGTGAATCTTTCCAGAATGTTCTACTAAGGAATGTGTCATAATATAACTGAAATTCCACGTGATAACGACAATGACAAGTGTCGCATATGGTGATAGGTTTTACATACCATGGTTTTTGTTGAAAAAAAACATTGATTGAGACATGAATTTCACGATTCTCTTCTTTGAACTTGTTGAACAACTCTATCTGAGTGGTTTCCAAGAAATGTTTTTCATGTTGTTCATACTGATTTCCTACTATTCTTCTTCGCATCACATCCCTTACATTTGGTGAAACGCGTGAATTTTTCTTCCAATATTCATATATTGTTTTTGAACATTTTATCCAAGTTTATCTTCATATGGTTGCCTACAAATAGCTCTCCACCAAGCAATTTCATCATTTACATCTATTTGCAACCGAAATTTCCGATGTTTGTGCAAATTTTTTCATGAGGTTCCTAATGCTCGTGCCATATATTTTACCAAGCGATTCTCTTTAGTACTTGATGAAACCACTTCCATATGTATTTCTCTATGTACAACTGAAGCATTTTTCTATCTAGATCTTCTAATTGAATTTATAGCACTATTTATATTTTGTATCACATTTTCGTTCATTTTTTTTTCTCTTTTGTTCATTTTTGAATACCCAATAAAGTCGTAGCTTCTTTTAACTTCCTTAATGATAGGATAGCTTTCAACATTTGTGCTTGAACTGTCACATTTTCCTTTATGAAGTACTTATCAAAATTGTGTTTAACACGATATCTTATAACATGGTCAACTCTCTTATCTCCATATGTGTGAGTGTCAACATTTTCTAACATCTCATCATCGACATTGATTCATCTATACATATTCGAATGAATAGTAGATAATAAGTTTACATATTCAGTAAATAACTAAATTAATAAATATGTATAATCTCAATAATACATGCATGTGTTCAACACACACACACACATATACTTTGTGATTCAATTTCTTCACTTGAATTTCTTTCAACATTTTCACCATATTCAATCATTGGTTCAATATGTCTTTCACTTTATCTTTCAAAATTTTGTATCTCATCATCAATGTTTTGAGGAGTATCTCTCTTTGTTTACATTGCAAGATATTTTCCAAATTAGTTGATCAAATAAAAATTAAGCTTCACATTTTAAACTAGGAAAATTTTAAATATCAAATTCATAATATTTACATTTACATACATGCTTCAACTTCTAGTTGAGGTTGATTTTCCCTTTCAATATTTGAGAGTGTTCCTCTCTTTCTTTTGGGAGATTCTCTCGTCTCTTCTCTACATTCCTAAGGGTCTCTTTTTCGATCATATTTTCTCGTGCAATTCCTTCGATTTTCCATGATAATAGAGTATGGAGTTCAAAAAATTTCCTTCAAAAATTTAGACAAAAACTCAATTAAAAAAAACATCACAAAAGATTTAATTTAAAAAAAATCATTTTAAAAATTTTGCAAAAAATACATACGTCAATCCAAAACACTTACTTTAAAAAATCCGAGAAAAAATGTCTTATAAAAATGAAACGAAGCTCAAAATATTTCCTTCTAAGTCCCGCAAAAAAAATTCATTTAAAAAGTCAGACAAAAACTCATTTTAAAAAATCATTATAAAAGATTTACTTCAACCCAAAACACGTACTCTAAAAAAATGTCACTTCGAAAAATACCTCCAAAAAATGTCCATTGAAAAATTAATTCCAACTTCTTAAAAAATGACACTTTTAAAAATACTTTAAAAAAGCCTCTAAAAAAATATCGCTTTAAAAAGTACCTCCAAAAAATCTCCTTTGAATATTAAGCCTAAAAATATTCCTTTCAAAGTTAAGTAAAAAAATATTCCTTTCAAAATTAAGCCCAAAACCTCTAAAAACAATGAAAATTAAGCCCAAATCTCTACCTTCAAAAAAAATGAAGCCCAAAAAACATCCAAAAAATGTATCACATACCTCCAAGAAATTTCCTTTGAATGTAATGTCCTTTGAATGTGCCTCGAAGAAAAGTCCTTAAACCTGAAAAAATATTTTGCAAAAATGTCCTTTGAATGTACCTCCAAGAAAATTCCTTAAACACAAAACAATCCTTTGCAAAAAATTTCTTTGAATGCACCTCCAAGAAAAATCCTTAAACCAAAAAAAATTCTTTGCAAAATCAGACCAAGACCTTTGCAAAATCAGACCAAATGTGTGAAAATATGTGAAAATAATGAATTCTTTTGCAACAATTTATATTGCTGCGAAATGTTTTTTTAGAGGGGCTTCGTGGTATTTTCCGTCCAACGGGAAGTCAGGTAAAAGTTTGGCCAAACTTTTATGTCGTTAGACTTGATGGGCCGTCGACATGAAAAATAATTCGGCCAAAATTTAAGATTTTGGTAGAACTAACATGACTGCAATTACCCAGATCTAAGATCTGAACACATATCTTCAAATTTGGATTGATTAAACTCCATGAAACGTTATGAATTAACTGTCAAAACTAAGACAAGCATTTTCAAAATTCAATCTACTTTCAGGAAATATAACTTTTATGGAATTTCTTAAATATTTACTAATTTTAATTAATTTTATAATAAAACGGGTGCAAACAATTTCTGAAGGTCATTATGATTCATTGAAATCATAATTTTGTATCTTCCAAAATACATTGTAAAAAAATTTGAAAAAATTATGGTGCATTACATTGGTCCGTCATCTATAATGGGTAGTTCTTAGATTTTTAGTTTATAACTTATATGTTAAGAAATTGCGTGCGTCGCGAAACATATTCAAAATATGTAGTTTTTTCATATAGGACCAGTTCAAAAAATTGAATAGAAAAAAATGAAATTTTTTTCTCAAAAAAGGGCAAAAATTGTAACCCAACTTCACATTTTCACTTGTGGCCAATCATTTCTTACTTTTCAGATCTAAAATTCAATGGAAAGGGTGAAACAACCTTATTTGAGCACATGGCTCATTTTCTTGATTTCTGCACGAAGCACAACATCCACTGCGAGGATGCTACTTGTAGGTTATCAATTACCACTAAAAGGGAAAATAAGGGAATGTTGTAACACATTTGTTGATGGATCCATACACTCATTCAAACATGTTTCCATAGATCTGTTCCACACTTTTGATGTGTATGATCATAAGTTTGTGCTCAAGAAAAGTATGTGATTTCCAAAAGCACTTGATGAATCTCTTGACGATTCTAATGATCATTTCATTCATATTTGCTTTGAATTCCCTAAATATGAAGTTGAATAGCCTTTCTTGTTAGAGAGATTCCAATTTATTTTTCACATTTCTAATAATATACACAAATATAAATATTTTAAAAGACTGCCAATATACCTCATTATTAGAGATTATAAATATGTGACGGACGAAAATGTTGTTCCAGGTTCCCCTTCATCCGCTTCTCATCAAACAACTCCATTTTCACAAGATGAGGTGGGAGAGCTCGAAAAATCATCCACTGATCTACCACCATATTCTTCCACCCCACATACTTATAATTTTAGTACAGGTTTGGACTGCGAACATAATGGTCATGATGAAGTGATATCTCCTCATCCTCCATCCATTCATCCATTTAATCATCTGGATTGTGAGTTGATGCGTTCACCTGTTTCGAATATTTGTTTTTTGATTCATGAGGATCAAGTTATGGATGGAGTTGGTGTTGAGCGGCCAACTTTCAATATCATTTAAGATGATTACGTGTGGGAGTCCACACTTAAAGAAGAATATGTGATGAATGGTGATTTTCTTCCTTCCGCACCTCTCCCTCATTTTCCTAACATTTTCCACAATTATGCCATTCCTGTTGAATCTTGTGAAGTATTAGTTTCTTATGATATTACAACTTTCGATCATTCTCAGAGAGCATCGAATGTCATTTCTCCATATTAATGTGGAAAGGAAAATTTTCCTCTTCCTTATCTTCCCAATCTCTCATCTCATCATTATGAAAATATAGAGGGTAAAATTTCTTGTTTTTGAATCTTACCCTATTTATGATTTTTTAGATCGTGAGGATGCCTCTGTTTTCAATTTTGAAATTTCTAATCACAGTTACCATGATTTTTCATTGATTTATTTGGTAATGATTTCAATTTTTCCTTTTTTTATCTCTCCAAGCCACTGGTCTTAGATGATCCATATTTTAAGTAGTTGGAACTTTTGTAAGCTATCGAGGCACTTCAACCCAAGTTCATGGTTATGTCAATTTCTCATATTCTTGAGGTTATTTATAGCTCTGATCAAAATAGTGTCAAATATTTCAAGGCTCCTCATTGAAAAGAAATATGCCTCACAATTTTTGCATCCTTCATCTATATTGAATGATCATATTTCTCATTCATGGAGGTTTCATACCTAGCAACACCGTGGCGAGCACTATTGCAAAGCAAAAAATTTCTTCTTTCTTTATGTTCACCAGTTTCCATTGTTCTAAATCTTGTTCTTGCATGTATTCAAGTCACAATGTGTCTAAACACCACAATGCATCCACATTATTTCTTTCGTGCACATTTATTTTATGCTTTTCTGTAGTGGCTACAACTACCATCCAAAAATTTTCCTATGCTTTGATTTTGGAGCTTTCCTTCCTATCCACATAAACTTATCATGTATTTTTTCCAAGTACTTATGTTTTGATTAATAATTATTCTTTTCATCTGTGCTTTTGTTTTCTTGTTTTCACACATAGATTATCTTTCTAAGTCACAAGCTCACCTCGTGACTTGGCCTTGCAGTAGTTCTGGGATTGCCTCTACAAACTGCGCAATCCATGACAAATATCCAAACTTGATGATTGGAATTGCGCAATATAGACTAGAAGTTATTCCTCAAGCTCAGAAACTGCGCAATCAGGGACACTAGCCCAACACTGAGCCCATAAAGTTTCCAATCCACACCTTAAGCTCTACAAATGTGAAATGTACTAAGTCGAAACGTTGCCCATCTCTATAGAATTGAAAAATATTTTCTAGAAATGTGCATGGAAAGTTTATCAAAAAATAAAAAATAAAAATATAAAATATAAAATGCAAAAAAGAATCCCTAGAAAATCAGGGTTCATTATTAGTTTCTCGAGGCGGCACAATTTGTACTTTTAGAAATTTTGGCCAAGTGTCATTTTTCCTTGATTTTATGTTTGCACATCATAAACCATAATTTTCTCACATCTGTTTAATTGAAACCTATAGAGCTCATCTGTACATTCAATATTAGAGCCGTAACATTCCTAAGGAGATCAAGGAACCTTCGGTAGAGTTGTCGTTGCTTTTGCAGGTGATTTTTGTTGTTGTCGTATTTTGTCACTTCTTATGTCGTTTTTTTTGTTTCACTTACATAAGTGTTTTTTTCTTGTTTCTCTTCATTTTTGTTGGATTTTTAACTTATATTAGCTTTTAGAAGCGTTATTTCAGTTTTTTGTTTTCCTTCCAGAAGTGTCGCCTCATGTTTCTTGTTTTTGCAGCAATGGTCATTGTTTTAGAAACTCTCCTCAAATATTTAATTTTCTTTCAATTTTTTTCATTTATTCACTTTAATCACATTTATCTAGCCATATTTATTCATATATACACTCAAAATAACACCATCACATAGATTTCCTTGTTTCCCACACTTTCACTGAAAAAATTGCACTTTCCATTAGATAGTTCTTACCTTTCCCAGCTGGGAATTGCACAAGTCTGAGGCTCAAGCCAAGATATCAAACTATTATAATATGCAATGCGTAGTAGAGTATTCCATAACTACGCATTACGTAGTTCTAGGGAGTTTTCTACCACCTTGGTGACTGAGACTGCGCAATGCGCATTCTCTCCCAGTCACTTCCCAAGTTGAACTCTAGATTGCACAATTTGAAGCCTCAGGCTACACCCTTGGTTGTTGGGTGTGCGTAAAGGGGAGTTCCCTCATCCATTCAACCTCACTTAGTATTGAAAATTGGGAAACATTTTTTAGAAATATGTGTGTTTCCTGCCTAATCTTTCTTTGAAGGTAGATTTGAAAAAGCTAATATTTTCTTGCTATGAGTGCCTTTTCTATTCCAAATTTACCATATTTTTTGAATAGTTCTCTCCAACACTCATTTTTACCATGGCACCCAAGAGAATTTCTTCAAAAGATAAGATTAAAAGCACTATCAGGGAAGAAGTTAAGAAAAATCCAGTAAACTTGCTAGTGTACAAGAACACTTAATTGTTTGCAGAAAAGGAGACATATTTAACATGGTGAAAATTTAATGGATATTTTTCATCAAAGAGATTCATGGAATATCTAGAGGACCAATGGGTATATTTTAATGTTCAGCAGCTAGGATTATACAAGTTGCATGCATATATCCATCCTTCCCATGTGGAGATGTCATAAGTTGGAGTGTTTCACATATTGATGTGAAAATCGTGACCTTGAATAGTGCTAGTGGAAAGAAGCTTGCTAATTTTTTGTAGAATATTATCAGATTACGTAGCATTTTCCTAAGCCTTCAATACTCATGGAATCATAATTCTATGCCACCAACATCTATGTCAGCATAAGAGATATTGTTAAAGGATGGGTGAAAGAGCCATCAAAGTTTGAAGAGACACCTACCCATTGATATAAGAAAAAGTTTATTAGGAGGGCCTACCAGTTGTTAGTTATCTTACGTTGTAGAATCTACCGTGAGTAGAGCACAGATACCTTTCCTGAAGGGTGAGCAGTATTATTGAATCAGGTTGTGAACAAGGGGAAGCCATTTAACAGGTCATATTTGTTGGATCAATAGTTTAGAGCCCATTCAGAACATGCCCATAATCCTCCCAAGGGTGGGAAATAAATTTTCTATATGTCTGCATATTTACTGGATGCAATCTATGCACAAAATTCATTTCCTTGCATGGAATAGACTTGGAAACCTCGAGATCCTGCTGTGTACATCTATTTCATATTTCTCTCCAAATGCATCCATTAAGGATTCATGGAGAGTCTAACTAAACATTTCATTATTCTATTATACAAGCTAATCTATTAGGAAGAAACCACTTTCATTTCACATGGAGAAATGGAGGAAATAACACATAGCGTGGATTGGTTTGCCTCAGTGGATGGAACCTTCCTTATAATGTTCGATGGTTAGAAGTCAATACACCATTTGCCAAGGTATGCCATCGAAAAATTCTCATGAAAGAAGTTTCATATCATCTCTCCACAGGGTTGTCAACAACCTTGCATATTAATAAGAAAGCACCATGGCCAACATTTCCCATGCAAGTTGGATTGTAAAAGATCTAGAATCTCAAATTTGTGGAGAGAGAATGAAAGGCGATAGAGAAATTTGTATTCAATATTCGAGACTTTAATCTGTATGATCCTTGTGGCATTTGAAAATATCACTGTGCAAGAATACATTAATAGTGGCTCAACGAGATAGTTCATTGGCCAGAGGATGATCCATGGAATAATTGCTACAATTTTTCCAAAGCCCGCAAGCGAGTGAGTATAGAAGAAACTTCCCAAGTCACTCCGTAGAATGTAGAAAATCCGTAAGAAGTGCCAGATAAATGTAGAAACCCTGTGCAAGATAAGGGAAAAATAAAGGTTTCTGACACTCCAAGCGAAGAAAGAAGCCGCAAGATGAAAGCGGATCCAAAAATTATGAAAGAGACTTTAGAAATTTAGGCAAAGAGGAAACAAAGTATGTAGATAGAAGAATAGAGGAAGAGAGAAGAGTGTAGGAGGAGAATGGAGGAAGAAAAGAAGAAGAAATAATAAGAAAAGAAGTAGAAGTAGGAAGAAGAAGAAAGGAAATGCACAATAGAAAAAGAAATAGTGTAGAATAAAGATGAAGATTAGGAATAGAACTAACCAGTAGTAGAGGAGCAGAGCGGACAGATGCATGATTAGGAGCTTGCTCAATCGATTGAAGAATTCATTGAAATTTTTGACATGGAGGAGGAACCGGAGCCACAAATTCAGGATGTCTCCCTGATTTTGAGTGCACAATAGGTCAATGTTTAGTCTCCATTCCCTCTAACAACAGAGTTAGCTCCAAGTGAGGAAGAGGAATTTTTTCCTCTTGACAATGATCCAGTTAGAGACATGTACAATATTTTGTACGATGAAATTCATAGGAATATTTTACTAGTGTGAGAATAACTTTTTCGATGACCTCGCATCTTCTACATTTATTATACAAAGGGTGATAGTGGCGGACACCGGGAGGAATCCCAAGGCCATTGCTGAATCCAACTTGGCCTTATCTAGTAGTACAAGGTCAAACGCTCAGTATTTTATTGCCGAGAATAAGAAACTATCAGAAAACATAGAGGTTGTTAGGCAAGAGGTAGAACAACTGCACACAAAAAATCTGAATGGAGCCTCCACACAGGTCTACTTGGTGAAGTATCAACACTTGGAGAGAACATGTAGGACCTATATGAGAATATTGTGACCCTACATAAGGCAATTTTCCTCTTTCAAGGCTTGCAGCAGTAGCTCAAAGACTTTGTCAAAAATATCAGGAATGTGTGATCTGCCATCACGATTGTTCATTAATGGTCAATGTGATACAAAGGGCCACCGCTTGACTTGGGAAATAAAATGAAGCCACATGATAATTTGGAGAAAGAAATAGTTTATATGTTGATTCAACACAAAAATCATCTTGCCTCTTTCATTTGTAGCATTCAGGCCTCATATCTATGGTTAAAAAATAGTTTGGATGTCTTGGTTAACGAACATAAGATCCCATTCGTTGGTTCGCTCACTGAAGCCAAACGTAAGATCCAAGTCGGGAAAGAGATCGAAGAATACTTAGAGCATATTAGACATATTTCCACCAGGGAATATTTGGAGGTGAACAAATAGAACATGCATAACTACATCGGTGGTCTTGTCCAATTGAGAAAAAAAGCTCTCCTATTAGAGAAGGAAGTTCACACTAGTCCCAAATAATTGTACCTTGATGCCATAGATGCTAGAGTCTACTTCTAGCTAGACACCATCATAGAGTTTGGGGATGTCATTGCACGGTAACAATATTGGCACCGATATGTGACTGAGAAGAATCAAGTTGAAGTAGATGAGCTAGAGTTTCCCCAAAATCAAGAATCATAATTTTTTGTCTTTTTAGTATGTCAAGTTGTCTCTATCACATTTTGTCTTGTATGGGTATTAGTGTAAAATGTAATATTATTTGTAGTTAATTTGTAAACTAGAATTACAAGTGTCAATATTGCAAAGCGAAGAGCCATGATGCAATCTAATGAGTCATTTTATACAGAAGTTGAATTTTCATGACGGGAGTCCAAGATTTCCAAAGGGGAATGCTAATAGTCACCTCGTTTTGTTATAAATATATCCCCATAACTCATGTACAGGGGTTTTTAGAACCAAGATTTTGGCTAGGCTTTGGCTTAGAAATGAGTTTGCGAGTTCTGTGAGAGCCTTGGCTTCTCCTAGAAAAGAGGGAGTACACTTATTCGGAGGAGAAGGTGATGTTGACCTCACGTTCCACTATTGAGGATAGTCGTTCTTCGATGGTGTATGTATGATTATAACTTTCATTTTTAATAAAAGCTCAGAGGTGGCACACTTTCATGCATATGTTGTGAATATAGTAGGACTATTCTTATTGAATTTGGAATGCATGTTATTTAACTTACAATTATGTTTATGAACTATTTCATTTACATTGGTACGAATCAGGTTGAATGCGTGTTGTTGTATTATTTCAGCATTGTTAACCTGTGAACTATTTCACATATTTACTTCTGATGTCATTTATGCTCGTAACATAGTTACCGATCAAACGATAACTATTACCTCAAAACAAGAACTCTTGCCCAAAAAAACTCAAAAGACATGAAAAAAAAAACCCAAAAACAAAAAGTGTCTTTCCAGAATGCACTTTTTTTTAGGGTCAAATTTCAACATTTTTTTTTAAATTATGTTAAAAACCAATTTTTTTTCTTGAAAAAATGATTGAAAAAACACTCTAAAAAAAAAAAAGTTTTGATGGTGGAATAATATTGCCAATTTTGTGTGTATAAAAAACATCTTGAAGAACGAAAAAGTGTTGATGCTCAAATAACGTCGTCAATTTTTTCTGTGCAAAAAACACCTTGAAAAAAAAAGTGTTAATGTTGGAATAATATCTTTCTTTTTGGGGTAAATTATCAACTTTTTTTAATAATGACATTAAAGATAAAATTTCATGACTCTGAAAAACCTTAAAATTTCAACAATCAACATGACATTAAAGATCAAATATCAAGTCTTAAAATTCCAATGATTTTTAGGCATGGTATTAAAGATAATCTATTATTTTATTTGTGAAAAGTTTTAAAAATGAAAGGATGACATTAAAGATAAAATATCACTTGTAAAAAAAAAAAGGAAAAATAAAAAATAACACACAATTTAAAGAAAAAATAAAAATTAACCCAAAACAGAAAAACAAAAACAAATTTTATTTTATTTTAGTTATAAATAATAATAATAATAATATTAATAATAAACCACATAATTTAAAAAAAAATGATAAAATAAAATAATTAAAATAAAAATTGTAAATTAGATAAAATAAAAAATAAAACAATAAAAAATATTAAACTTTCAAAATGATGATGATGATGATGATTATTAACGTCCAGTCAGACCAATATTTGGTCTATCAGAACTAAAGAAAAGAGTTATTTAGTTTGATTTAATATTTTATTCCTATGCTCAAAAAGCTTGGAGAGAAGCCTCCCGAGCTCACTATAATTTTGACATCTTAAAAGGCTAAGAAGGTCAGTATTGTAACAAAGATTATTAAATTGAGCTCTAATGTGGTTGTGCTCGGGGCACTCTAAGACGAATTAATTTTCATCCTTGATGTTCATATTCTCACAGAGATGGCATATCCTTTCCATCCATGGTGTTTTAGGAACTGTCCAACAACCTGTTTCACTATGGAGCTCATGAGAGTTCATTCTAATCTTGGCTATATTAATTTTCTTCTTTGAGCTAGTTAAAACAAAGAGATACTTTTGATCTACTAGGGTGGGGTTGATGACCTCCTTATAATATCTTAATTTTCTTTTAGCTGCTAGATCTTTCTCACACCACATTTTTTCTTTGAACTTAGAAGTAACAATATTCTTAATTTTATTAATTTTTTGCAATTCAAAATTATCCTCGCTCTCCAAATGGTTTAACCAGGCCCTAATGTCTTTATACCAACCTCATTTAAGCCTTAGGTGGTTTTGGCTAGAATTTAAAGCTAGCTTAGGAAGTCTATGGTCTCCTATGCTATTGAGCTTGTGCTTGTACAACAGAAGCCTAGTCATAGCTAGGCTCTTGATAGGGGAAAGGTGCACTTCTATAAGGAGAATAGGATAGGGTGTATTGCTTTTAATTTTAAGGTTATAAGTTATAAAACACTTGTTGATTTCATTAATATTTTTCTAGGATTATCTAGAGATGTTGCAACCCCAAACCTCACATCCATATAAGATAATAGGAGTGACTAAAGTTTCAAAGAGGAACTTCTTTCTCTCCCACATTACGAGGTTTTCCATTTTACAATTATTTTCAAGACCAAAATAAGCTTTCCACCCCCCATTTATCCTTTTATGAATGCTATAGTTCCAGTTGAGCTTGTGATGAATATCAATTCCTACGTACTTGTAAGAAGACACTTCCTCCAAGTTACTATTGTCATACATAAAATTAGCGTAAGTTTCCTTCTTCAATTTGATAATCATAACTTTTTTTTTGCCAGTGTTAACAGACATACCCATGGTAGAGCAGAAATCCTTAAGAATTCTAAGTTTCTTATCAAGATCATATGGGGACCTTGCGAGAAGAACAATATTGTTAGCGTAGAGAAGAAGGATGATGACTATCCTAGCTAAGATCATGCCAGCACATCCTGCTTCCTCTAAACAACCTTCTAGCTTGTCGATGTAAATGCCAAATAGGGTAGGGGAGAGGGGGAAACCTTTTTTAACTATGATATTACACTTAAAATATTTTGACCACCATTCATTTCTCTTTAACTTGGAAATTACATTCTCATATAACCTTATAGCGGTCGCTCTTAGATCGAAAGGAACATTTAGCTCTTCTAATCTATTCCAAAGGTTGTTTATAGGAACCGTATCGAAAGCCTTTCTAAAGTCCACAAAGAAATAGAAGAGATTGGATTTATCATTGTGACATTTCTCCACAATGATACGAAGCATAACGAGGTGGTTCATTTTTTAGTGTTGCCTTCTAAAACCCGCTTGGCCTTTAGCCCGCTTACCTTCACTTTCAAGCCAAATGCTCAACTTATTTTGCAAAATAATACCATATAACTTATCTAAGGGAGGGTTGATCATAATTTTCTAATAATTAGAGGGGTTATTTGTATCCTCACTTTTAAAAATAGGGATAATGAGACTCTGAGTCAAAGGTTTAGGGAACCCTTGCTTGACCGCTTGGTTGAAAAGCTTGTGGATGTGGGGGATGAGGACAAGACCTTCAATTTTTAAGATTTATGCCTGGTAACCTTCAATGTATTTAGCTTTCCCATTTTCCAGGCATTTAACCCCAAAATCAATGTATTCTAATGAGAAAACATCTTTTGTTGTGAGCAGGGTTTCAAAATCCCTGGCATCTGGAGAGTCATAAATCTTTTTAAGATAGGAATTCCAGTCATTTAAAGAAATTTTGTTATTATCTTTAGTTTTCCTAGTTAGAATCTGCCTCTAGATTTTCTTAGGAGCCACCTTAGAGAGGTGTAAGAGATTCTCTTGTCTTTTACGAATATATTTCCTTTTCTTCATTTTAGTTAGGGCTTTGTAGATTTTTATCTTGTCAATTTTGGGAGATTGATCAACAACTTCCTTAATTTCTCTCCTCGCACTTTTACAATCTTTGTCATACCATGTGTTGGTTTTGATATTTCTTTTATTACTTGAGACTTCAATTGAGAACTTATTAATAGAATATGAGAGGGTTGTAGTAAAATTATGATATAGGTCATCTATGTTGTCTATACTAGATAAAGGAAGAAAATTAGTTTTTAATTCATTCAGAAAGAGATCATTTTTATTTCTATCAAAGATTAAGTTATCTTAACTATAAGGATTATCTTCTATAGGATCTCTATGCATGACAAAATTGAGAGTTATGAGTAAAGGCTTATAATCAGAGTTAGGCTCGTGGTTGTCTAAGATGTCAAAATTTATTATTTCGTTGTATAAAGGGAGATCATAAATAACATAGTCTACCATGTTGCTGCCAAGCCCATGGATGCAGGTCATCTAGCTAGAATTCGACCACTTCTGTAGACCGTTGCAAATTATGAGATCCTGAGCACTACAGAGCTTGACTAGCTCCGACCCAAACAAATTATCCCCTAGGTCTTCAAAGCTCCTTTTGTACCGGCTAGCTAGAGTAAGGCCTTCATCTAGCCAAAGAGGATTGGGGTTGGAATGATTGCTTAGAAGAATAGCTTGGTTTCTTGAAGTTCGAGCATTAAAGTAACCCATTAAAAGGATATTATCTTCATTCCTTAGGCTAGAAATATCATTCTCCAAACCATTGTAAGGATTATTTTTATCTAGATTATTTTTTTTATAGAAGTTAGAATTAATGGGGGGAAGATAACAAATTGCTATGTAGGTCTTTTTATCATTAATATCAGTAATCTCAATCCAACTATATTGGTTGTAAGGGTCGTTTTTATAAATCCTAGCATGGGGGTAGATGTTCTTCTTAATGTAGCATGCTATGCCCCAAATGCCTCTACGGAAGGATCGCTTGTTCCAAGTAGACCATAGTGCAAAGCCATCTATGTTAGGGACCTTAGATTCTTCATGTTCCCAAGTTTCAACAAGAAAAATAATATCAACATCATTTGAGATCCAACTTAGCTTGGGGCCTTTGTTCCATGGAAAGCCTCGATAGTTCCAAGAAAGAATTCAGAGCATGTTGAATTACCACTTATTACTATATCTTTGGTTTTTATCTCAAATAATAGCTTTCTCATTTCTGATTATTTCCCATTTTCCTTCCCTCCTAGCTTCTTTTACCTTTTGAACCTCCTTTCTTAATTCTGCTTGATCTTCTGGAATGAGATCTTTGTTTATAAATATTCATGTTCCTTTTAGAGTTGAGGTTTTACTAAGTATGTCATATTTATGGTCAGTAGAGCTCACCTTTATTCGGATCAACCCTCCTTTATTCTCAATTAATTTCCCTCACCTTGTTACTTCCGTGAGACACGTGGTTTCAATTTGTAATCTATTATGTAATTCTGTCTGGGCTATGGCTAAAGTATCCTCGTCTACCTCCTCTTTCAAACCGAAGATTATAAGGTTTAAGGCCCTTTTGTTACGCTCATGGTCTAATTCGATCAATTTTTTCATTTCATCTTTAATTGGTTTGATATCTAATTTACCTGCCCCACTATTTAGGGTGAGACTGTTTCTAACATTTTCTTCTAGTTCTTTAATCATTTCCTTCATTTTCAGACTCTCTATATTATCAACATCTCCTTGCTGGGATGTTTGGTTCGTATCTTGGTTTTGTTTTCTATGACTTTCAACCTAGTCTCCATTGCCTCTATTTTATTCTCCAATAGTTCTATTTTATTTTCTATTTGTTTTTGGATCTTGTCTTCAAGAGATGTGAATTTGTTTTCTAGCATGGCTTCTAACTGGGTTTGTAGATTGACTTCTCTTTCTTCTCTACGTTTCTCTAAAGACTATATACTCATAAAGGCTCTGTAGAGTAACTGTGCTACGTCTACCTTTGGTAATCTTTGGTAGTTGTGGTGAATTATTCATAGTTGAGAATATATGAAAAAATATGTATTAGAAAAATATAAGGAATGTGTGCACCTGAATATCAACAAATCGGACAGCTGACCTTTAATCAAGAAAATTCACCGCAAAATTTTCACTGCAGAATTTTACTGCATACCCAAGCATTAGTCGAGAAAATTCACCGCAGACCCAAGTATTAATGGAAAAAATTCACTACATACCCAAGTATTAATGGAGAAAATTTTCACCGTAGAATTCATCACAGAATTTTCCCCACAGAATTCACCGTAGAATTTTCACCACAGAATTCACCGCAGACCCAAGTATTAATGGAGAAAATTTTCACCGCAGAATTTTCACCACATAATTCACCACAAAATTTTCACCACTGAATTCACCGCAGACCCAAGTATTAATGGAGAAAATTCACCACAGAATTCAGCACAGACCTAAGTATTAATCGAGAAAATTCACCGCAAACCCAAGTAAGTCATTTTAAAAAAAATAATTTAAAAAGAAAAAAAATTAAATAATAAAATTTTACATTTAAAAAACATAAAAAATTTAAAAAGAAGATTTAAAGTAATATATATATATATATATATATATATATATATATATATATATATATATATATATATATATATATATATGAAAAATACATTTTTAGATTAAAAAAAATAATAACAAAATCATTTTTTTAAAGTTTAAATAAACTTGGAAAAAATTAAAATTAAAAAAAAGAAAGACATTTCTAAATATAAAATTAGAAAAAAAAAAAATTAAATTTAAAAATTTGTAATAATTAAAAAAAAAATTGTAAAAAAAAATAAAATTATAAATTAAGTTAAAAAATTATTAAAAATAATAATAATAATAATTAATTAAAAAAAATGTGTTTGACCCGTGCAGCTCTCCCGCGGCCATTAGGGCAGCTGTAAAACACAAATTTGTAACTTTTTGATTATTATTATTATTTCTTTAATTAATTTTTTTAAATTTTATTTTTAATTTTTTAATTTTTGATTTTTTTTTTAATTTAATTTCTATTTTTATAACTTTTTTTTCTTTAACTTAAGTTTTCTTTTTAAATTTTTACTCTTTTTTTTTTAATTTAAATTTCTAAACTTTAATTATTTTGTATTTTAGTATTTAGATTATTTTATTTATTTTTTATTACTTTAATTAATTTTTATTTTTTATTTAAATTATTTTATTTTATCATTTTCTTTAATTATGTTTTTTTTAACTTTATTTTTTGCGGGCGGTTAATTTTTTTTCTTTAAATTATGATTTTTTTTCCTCGTTTTAATTTGTTTTTTGAATTAATTTGTTTTTTTTATTTATTTATTTTCTGAAATTTTTGTGTAATTTTTTTTTATTATTACAACTTATTTTTTTATTTTTTTACACTTGTATTAGTTTTTTTTCATTTTTTTAAATATTTTTCTATATTTTATATTTCTTTGTCACATTTGTTTTTTAGTGTTTTATTACCAAGATGAAAATCATCCGTCTAAACAAAATGTTCATACTTGATAAATAAGAAAATTTAAGGTGCCAAAAAAATCACCATTTTTCCAAATCGACATGACATTTAAAAAAAGAAGTCATCAGGAAATTTAAAGTGCCAAAGGTATGCTCCAAAAAAAAGGGTGATTCTGCATTACCACTTTTCAAAATTGGCTGCTTTTTTTGGTACCTCAAAAAAACGGGTACCATGTAATTTTCCCGTTTCATTGGTAATTGTGATTTGTGTGTTCCTTTCAAGTTGCATACTATTACCAGCTTCTAAGCAGATCAATTATTTTCCCTTGGTTTGTTACACTTCACATTGTGCAAGGTCATACACTTGCTCTCAGCAAAGTCACCATACGTCACTCTATGCATATTTCTAGCCAAGGCATATCATTAACACCTACTGCATTTGAAACTAGCGTGTACTTTTGCATGAGGCATGTACATAAAACGTAGTGAGGTCTAATAGGGACTGGATATCGGGGAGATCCAGTGAATGTTGGTGGGTCCAACACCGTTAAGATGTGGAAAGGAAGGTGAGTCTTAGTGTTTGACCTTAATGTTTTCGACAACAAGTGTTACATAAAAATAAATAATAAGAATCTTGGTAACCTTGACACTTGCATAGAAGATGAATTTTTTATTTTCTTGTAAATCCAAAGGAAAGGTTACAAATGTTATAAAAACCAGACTAAGAAAATAAAATATTGTATTTCCATGAGTGTGGATGAAGTCATACCTCATGATGAAAAGCCTTAGAAAAAAAAGATGATGGTGATGATAATGTATTCAAATATGAAGAAACTAAAGTGATAGAGGAGAAATAGGAAGAAGAAGATGATGATGAAGAAATAACACCTCAAAAGCGCAAAATGAAATCTAGATGTGTGTAGAAGAAACACCTCGAGAGCCAAATAATTTGGTGCAGAGATGTTAGTGTCAAAAGAAGATGAATATTTATAGGAAATCCCAGACAAGAAAAATTTTCACTTTTTTCTGAGATAGAACCCAAACATTTTAGCCAAGCAAGTGAAGAAATTTTTTGGATTAAGGCAATGCATGAAGAGCTGGATCGGATAGAGAAAGATGACACTTGGAAACTAGTTCCAATGCCTAAGGAGAAGGTTGTCATTGGTACCAAGTGAGTGTGCAAGAAAAAGATAAATGAATAATCTCATGTCGTAAGGAAAAAATACATAATGATATAGAAAGTTACAGTTAACTATAAGGTATAGATTTTTAAGAAACCGTTTATCCTATAGCTAGACTACAAGCTATTAAGATGTTTTTGATATTTTATAGTTATAAGAACGTTCAATTTTATCACATGGATGTCATATCTGATTTTCTCGATGGTGAATTGGAAGAGGAAGTGTACATTGAACAACCACAAGGGTTTCAGATCTCAAAATATGTAATTCATGTTTGCAAACTGAGAAAATCCTTGTATAGTTTGACGCAAGCCCCAAGAGCTTGGTATGGTAGGATGGATAAGTATATATAGTAGAAAAAATTTAAGAGAGGAAGAAAAGATAGCAATTTATACATTAAATATGAGAATGAGAATTTTATTATTATTGTTTTGTATGTAGATGAAATTATTTTTTGAAGTGATCTAGAGTAGATGGGACATCAATTTGTTGAAGCAATGAAAAAGGAGTTTGAAATGTCCATGCTAGCAGACTTGCCATTCTTTCTTGGTCTAAACATTGGTCAGTCGGTGAAAGGGATTTTGATCTCCCAATATAATTATTTCAAAGAAACATTGAAACAGTTGGAATGTATGATTACAAACCTATTTGTAAACTTATGGAAACTATTTTCAAATTGAGAAAAGAGGATGATTCCCACATAATAAATCAAATGAATTATAGTTCAATTATTGGTAAATTGTTGTACTTCACTACTTCAAAACTTGATATAATGCAAACAATAGGTTTTGTTTCAATATTTCAAGAAAATAAAAAGGAAATCCATGCCAACGTGGTTATAAGGATATTTGAATATCCCTAGGGTAAAATATATTTTAGTATTTTGTATGAAAGAGGTAAGGAATTTACTTAAAGCTTATACTAATGTTGATTAGGCTGGAGAGTTGATGATAGAAAGAGTAGAAGTTGAGAAGCATTATTTTTTAGAAACTTCCTAATGTCTTTGGTAAGAAAGAAAAAAAATTCAATTTCTTTAACTACAGTTAAAGCCTAGTACATAGTGGTAGCTACTTTTTATACTCAAATCCTATAGATAAAGCAGAGACTGAAGGATATCAAATTTGAGCTTGATGATGAAATCCCCATTATGTGTGATAATACAAATTCAACTAATATCTCCAAGAACCATTTTATGCATTCAAAGAATAAACACATCCCAATTAAATATAATTTCTTAAGATATCAATTTGATGACCATGTTTTTAGATTGGGCTATGTGTCTACTAATGAATAGATTGCAGATATTTCACAAAGGTACTGCCCAAGGATATGTTTGAATACTTAAAACAAAAATTGTAAGTGATATCTCCCTCAGTAAGCTAATTCATCCTATTTGCGGTTAGAAAACTACTCAATTTCTTGAGTAAACTTAAGAGTAAGCTAGAGGAGAAGAACGATGAAATGACATATTCCTTACTTTGTATGTATGTCTACAGAGGAAACTCATTTCTCTCAGAAAGAAAGGATCTTAGGGGGAGATTTTATAGGTATGTACAACCTTTAGCATTGATGTCAAAGGAGGAGAAGATGAGTGTCCCAAAAATTGATGCTTATGGAACACACCCAAAGTGGGAGAACAAGATAAAGCATAACTACAAGAGAGTAGAGTGTAATAAACTATGGAAATTACCACATCCAGGAGGAGAAGTGCGAGCTTCATAAGTGTCAGCGGGATTTTTGTTGTGTTTTTCTACAATCAACGTCTCGAAAATTTTTGGTAAAGTTTCAATGAATGCCAAAGGGGGATATTATTGATCACATTGTTGTCATTGACTAGCATTGGAGATCGTTGACCGTATTATTGTCATTAGTGTCATAGTTTAGCCATTTATGCCAAAGGAAGTATCAAGATTAAGGGGACCATGTTTGTATATGAGGTATTTATTTGAGAACCATTATAGTACTAATATAAGTGATGAATATTTCAAAATTATGATCATTAATATGAATTTTAGGTGTTGAGGCCATGGTTGAGAACCCTCATGGTTACCCTTAATTTCTTTCTTGAAAAAGTCTTTATAAAGTGGAAGGAAATAAAGGTAAGGAGTTTTTTGTGTGGAAGATAATGTCAGGGGCCCCTACAAGGTTCATAGTTATATAGTCCTCTAAAATACCATTCTAATGTTATATGGAACTTAGAAAATCTCTCAACAGTTGGGAAGTCATATATAGCAGAAGATTTTCATAAATCCATACCTTTTAGAGACAAACAATTGGTGCATGGAAAAAGAGCCAAACATCCCACTAGTCCAAACTCATCTAGATATATGGATGATTAAAGCGCATGACAAGAGAAGTATCAAAACAAATTTTTTTGTCATAAGTCCCATGTTCAGTGTGGTTCCAATGTAGTTTAAGCATTTGGTCCTGAATAAATTTATAAAGGAAAAACAAGATAACTTTCCAAATCTATATTCTCCCTCTGTAAAATTGACGACCTGGTAGGATGATGAATAAAATGAAATGGTGTACAGGTAGAAATAACTAGACCTATCTGATGATGTGGAACTATCTGCAAGTGACACATGACATGTATATTTAGAGTTTTTGGTCGCCAAAGTGGGCCAAATCCATATCAAACGATGTAAACTTTGAAATGGGAACTGTACCGAGTACTAATTTTTTTGAGGTAGCAAAAAATCATCTAATTTTGAAAAATGCTAATTCAAAATACACGGTTTTTGGAGTATATTTTTTACACTTTAAATTTTCTTAGGTATCAAGTATGAATATTTTTTTTAATGTTAGGGATTTTCATATTTATTTTGAAAAGTGTTGATGCAACATCAACCCCTTCTTTTGGAAAGTTCATTTTTGACACTTTAAATTTTCTAATGTATTAAGCGAGGTTATTTTTTTAAATGTCAGTGATTTTCATGCGGATTTTGAAAAACATCCACATTTATTTTTTTAAGACAAATTTTTTAGACTTTAAATTTTCTTATGTCGTAAGTGTTGTAGTTCCTAGAGACAGCCTTGAGTTGCAAAAGACCAGTGCCTACGAAATCTTTAATTTAGAGGTTAAAAATGTGCAATAATATGCATACCTATGACAGGATATAATTAAAGAGAATAATTGTTTTGTTGGTTCGAGAATGGAGAAGACCATTTGAGTCTGTTTCAGGTGAATTCCCCTAACAAAAGAGGGCCTAAGAGGTTGCGGTACTAATGGATTTCAGGTGGGAAAACTATATAAAAATGAGCAAAAGTTTTAAAATATGCAAAGGTGTTGAGGGAGAACATAGAAGGAGCTCACAAAAGACATGCTTAAGGAGGATAAGAATCTGTCCCCCATAAACTCAGAGGAAATGGATATGAATGAGGTGTGGAAAACAAGCGAGGTTCATGGAGCGCAAATTAAGGATGTGCAACAAGTTTAATGCATGAGAGTTAACACCTAAGAATTATGTAAACACGAATTCATGAATGAAATTGCAGACTACCAGCAGGTACATTACACGGACCTTCAAAGAAGAATTGCATGACAAATGATTATATGTAAGGAGAAGATCAGTAATAACATAAGGGAAAATATAAATATTACTCATTGATCCATCTAGAATCCAAATATCACCTTTGTATTCAAATTAAATTTAGACAACTCTCCCAAGTATATCTCTTATAGCACAAGGAGCACAATCATACAAATCTACAACAGACTTCATTAAAATTCCTGAATCGCACTTTCATCTTAGAAATTTATATATATAGAGTTTTCCTGGAGGGTCTACAGTACTTAATCATTTATGATAGACCCATATCTATGAGATAAAATCATGCTACCTAACTTACAGAGCGTACATTGAACAATTACTTCTGTAATAAGAGAATGAAAAGGGAATGGTGGAGAATTAAAATGGGAATGGGGTGAAATTGAGATTTCATCAACAAAATCATAAAAATAAAATCAGAAATAGAAAGGACATGGTCACCCATTGAGGCCAATTATATGGGGCCTTTATAATAGTATGGTGAGGAGCAGTTGTAGGTGGGCACGCATGGCCATCATCAAACAGTCTCTCCTGTTCCTTGAAGGTCCTCTGATTTCCACTCAATCTACTATGAAGTGGCAGTCATACTGTGCGTGCTTGTCTCTTCAACGAAGAACTCCTAAGAAACCTGAATAGACCACCACTGCTTGTTCCACACAGAAGCCCGTTCTGTACTTGAATTTCATACCGGCAACCGGAATTTGGAGGGGGGAAAGAGTGATTTTTGGTATTGGATGGGGGAGGTACGAAATGCAACGAGAACCATTGGATGTATGGTGGGCATGCAGATATGGAGGAAATATGGAGGGTGAAGGAAAGGAAATGACGTGGAGGGTAAGTGGGACCGGTCCATCAGTGCATATCTTAACTTATGGCATTTAGTTGTAGGAACAGGTGGTGTAAACACTAAACACTGCGATGTGAAAAACAAGGAGGAGGAGGAGAATGACGTGGCAGAGTGTGGATCGAATGCAACACATATCACAAGTTTTAGCTTTTAGTTATACACTACAGAGGTCAGGTTTCAGGATTTGCGATGTGTGTGGAGAGGGACCCACTGGATATCTATGGAGTGTTATGAGTTGGAGATGGTTTAAGCGGTAAGTATTATAAGGTTTTTATTGTATACGTAGTGCAATGTCATATGAGGTGGAAGAAAAGCTACAAAGGTGGGGATGAATTACCGCATCACAAAGTAAAATGGACAGAATTGCGAGCGAGCGCAATGGTAAGTCAAACGAAATGCGATATCGCAGTGACAATGCAGTGATCACAATACTTAGAGTTTAGTCTCCATGCTAAACACATTTAAGTTTTTGAAATGAGATGATGGCCCACTTTTGATAGCGATCGATAATTGGGAAGTGGAGCAAGGGAAAAGCAATGAAAAGGTAAAGTTTTTTGTTTTTCAAACGAAAAATGAAATGGGAAGGGAAAGGGCACTGGGGATTGGGTGCCACCTCTTATCGCATCAACTATTTTATGAGTTTTGGCATTTTATTGTTATAACAAAAATGTTGGGGCATCGATATGCGATCAGGCATATGGGATCCCACCAAAGGTTTGAACGGTATTTTTTATATATATGGTATAACGATAAGGCTTAATGTAACATGGTTTTTGATGGAATTCTTGCCCCATTTCACATTTTTTCCCATCTTCACGACTTGACCTGCATGTGTGCACGACTCAATGCGAACGCATTCAAGACTCTGCCAGTTGCTGTTTTTTTGTCTAACTACTTCTCTACCTCTGCTCTGTGATTTATTTATAGGGAACATTGTTCCATGTCTTGTGTAGTCACAGGTTAACATTGGCCTCATCTAGGGTAAACGTGCTGCTCTTTAGTTCATTGAGAACCAGTAGACCTAAATTCCTATGCTTTATTGGGTATATGGAGTCACAAATGAAGATTGATTAGAAAAAGTTTTTTTTACCAATGGCCAAGTTGACACAAAGTGAAAGATGAAATGGAGGATGATGTGGAAGATGAAATGAAAAAGCCAACAATGAATGAAACAAAATGGAGCAGTGGAATATGACATGGGAGATGAAAATGGGAGAAATGTAAACAAGAGGGAGTACAATGGAATGACATATACAGTGAAAGATATATACAGTGAGCTAGATCATCCCTTATTAGTGATGAAAGTATAACTTGAGGAATTGTCCATTTATGGGCGCCTCAAGTATATCTCGTTCTAAGTTTTCAAGGGCAAAAGTATTGTTTTGTTTGACTTCTGCCACCCTAAAAGAACTGAACTAGAGGGCGTCGGGTAGTTTCAAGGGTATAGCTGTGGATCTCTCATTCTGGGGAGGATTAGCGCCCTGTTTCAAGGAGGTGTGCATAGAGGCTTTAGCATGGGCATACTCTTCTAAAGGCTTCTTCCCCTTATTAGTGGAACTAGAAAAAGTCTGTCCTCTTGGTATTGATTCTTTTTTTTTTTCTTGCACTCAGGTTCTCTTTCTAGAGGACCTGAGGTCATACTTCTTATAGAGCCGAGCTTGCATGAAGTCCACAAACTTCCTGCAATAACTATCAATATCTCAATTGTCTTGGGGGACTTCCTTTTCTTCTATTCTGTCTTGGAGGGTGAGTTCACTTTCTTCCTCTTCTAAATAAGCGAGGAATTGATCTTCTTGTATGTCAGTTACTTCCTCAACTTGTCCCTCCATTTCCCCTTCTAGGTATAGAGGGGGTTGGACGTGATCTTGGTGCTCTTTCCTTTCTCGCTGTAACAATTGTGTATGGGGCTTCTAGTACTAGGGATTAAACCCATAATTTGGAATCATTTGGTTAAGATGAGGAGGGGAATTGTTGTCCTCTAGTTCAAGCTTCACCAACATATTCGATAGGTTCTTGATAAACTTATTCATCTCTTCAATCCTATAGTCTTGTGATTCCATTTCTTGATTAGAGGTAGAGGCCTACTCCCCACCCCTTCTTTTGGATTCATTCTTTGTCTTGGCTTTGAATTTAGTATATGGAGCAAAGTTTTCTTCTACCTCCAGTGCATCAATCTAAATCTGATCTAGAGAGGTAGAATTTATTTCTCTCGGGGTGAACCCAAACTCTAGTTCAAAAGCTCTAGCAAAGACCACCTTAGCAGCTACTTGGGGAGGCTTTATTTCAGCAGGAAGATTACTATAAAGCTTATTGAACCTCTTTATATGTTCTCTTACATCCTCATTTTGTCTCTTTTTAAGAGTGTTGAACTCTGTGAGGACATACCCATGGTCCCTCTTTTCTCCCCATTTTATGTAAAGAAATTTTCCATCTCCTATTAGGTGATGACTACATTATTAGCAAGAGATTTGAACCACTTTTGAGCCTCTCCATCCAAGGATTTGAAAAAAAGCCCCAACACGACATCTAGGTGTTCTATATTCATGTTCTCAGAAAAGGCACAAAAGTCTTCGATATGTTTCTGCACAGAAATGATATCTTCCCTGTTGAACTGAGGCAAGACCTTTAAGTAATATTTATGCATATCATGCAATAATTGAGGTAAAGCAAATGGGGAATATTTGTTAAGGAGGAAGCTAGGTACAACCACAAGGGGTGGTGTTAAGTTCTGAGGATGACTTGGTTGTGGCACAACAGGTATATGTTGAGTAAAGGTTTGGAGAGTAGTGTTTTGGAAATTTGTCTCTAATGAGCTCTGAGGTTCTATATATTCTTTGACCTCTTAATATTTTGGAGTAGGGTGCAAGGGGAGTAAAGAAATATCAGCAGATTTGGATTCATTTATTATGTCTGAACTGGCTAAAGCAGAGGTTCCTGGAGGGTACTCAAGTACACTGGCTGTGGAGCCAAGACCATAGCTATCAGCTCTCTCAAAAGAGGAAAGCGATTTTTCTAGAGAGAATGAGGGTGTTTCAGCCTGGATGGGATTCTTATCTCTCCAAACTCTCTTAAATACAATATTTTTTGGATCAGATACAGGAGAAGCCTTCTGCTGAGAGGTATCCACTCGGGTATGAGACCTAGTGTAAGCCATAATTACACTTGACTTGAACTTTAATGACAGTGGAGTCACCAAGCTGAGGGCTATGCAACTCTCAACCCTTTCTGCTCACCTGATTTAAGGGCGAAGATAATGTTGTATCCCAGGGAAAGGATTTTCTAATTTTTTCCCAGGAAATAGCACCAAAAATATGTTGTAGCTCCTAGAGATAGCCTTGAGTTGCAAAAGACGAGTGCCTAGGACATCTTAAATTCAGAGGTTAAAATTGGGCAACGGTATGAATACCTCTGACAAGATATAATTCAAGATAATAATGGTTTTGGTGGTTTGAGAATGGAGAAGACCATTTGAATCTGTTTCAGGTGAATACCCCTAACAATAAGAGGGCCTAAAAGGCTACGAAACTGATGGATTTCAGGTGGGCCAAGTATATAA
Source organism: Pinus albicaulis (assembly GCA_034641835.2). Classification (NCBI taxonomy): domain Eukaryota; kingdom Viridiplantae; phylum Streptophyta; class Pinopsida; order Pinales; family Pinaceae; genus Pinus; species Pinus albicaulis. The sequence goes on from CM076581.1 coordinate 1,085,318,518, forward strand.
CAATGAGCAGAAGTTTTAAAATATACAGAGGTGTTGAGAGAGAACATAGGAGGAGCTCACATAGGATAGGCTTAAGGAGGTTAAGAATCTGTCCCCCGTAAACTCAGAGGAAATGGATATGAATGAGGTGTGAACAACAACCGAGGTTCAAGGAGCACAAATTAAGGGAGTGCAGCAAGCTTAATGCATGAACGTTAACACCTAAGCGTTATGTAAACATGAATTCATGAATGAAATTTCAGACTACCAACAACTACATTACACATACCTTCAAAGGAGAATTGCATGAAAAACAAATATACGTAAAGATAATATCAGTAGTAACATAAGGAAATATATACATACTATTCATTGATCAATATGGAATCCAAATATCATCCCTGGATTCAAATTAAATTAGGACAAATCTCCCAAGTATATCTCTTACAAGTGATCAATATGGAATCCAAATATTAGCTCTGTATTCAAATTAAATTAAGAAATCTCTCCCAAGTATATCTCCTATAGCACCGAGAGCACAATCATACAAATCTACAACAGACTTCTTTAAAATTCTTGAAACACACTTTCATCTTAGAAATTACTCTATATAGAGTTTTCCTGGAGGGTCTACGATACTTAATCATTTATGATCAACCCATATCTATGAAATCAAATCATGCTACCTAACTTGCAGAGCGTACATTGAAAACTTACTTTTGTATTGGGAGAATTAAAAGAGAATGGGGTAGAATTAAAATGGGAAGCGGGTGAAATTGATATTTCACCAGGAAAATCATCAAAATTAAATCGGAAACATAAAGGACATGGTCGCCCATTGAGGCCAATTATAAGGGGCCTTTATAACGGGATGACAAGGAGTAGTTGTAGGTGGTCAGGCATGGCCATCATCACCAGGCTTCTCCTGTTACTTAAGATTCCTATGATTTCCACTCAATGTACTGTGAAGTGGAAGTAGTACTATGCGGGCCTGGCTCTTCAGCAGAGAACTCTTGAGCAACCTGAATAGACCACCCTTGCTTGTTCCATGCAAAAGCCCGTGCTATACTTGAATTGCAAACCAACAACTAGATTTTGGAGGGGGGCAAGAGTGTTTTGCAGTATTGAATGGGGGAGGTGTGAAATGAAACGAGGACCGTCAGATGTATGGCAGGCATGCGAAGATGCAGGAAATATGGAGGGTGAAGGGAAGGAAATGACATGGAGGGTAAGTGGAACCAGGTCATCAGTGCATATCGCAATTTATGGAGTTCAGTTATAGGCGCAGGGGGTGTAAACACCGAACACTGTGAAGTGCGACACAAGGAGAAGGAGGAGAATTACGTGGCAGAGTGGGACCAGAATGTAGCACATATCACAATTTTTACCTTTTAGTTATACGCTACGGTGGTGAAGTTTCAAGATTTGCGATGTTCAGGGAGAGGGACCGACTAGCTATCGGAAAAGTGTTATGAATCAGTGAAGGTTTAAGCGGTAAGTATTATAGGGTTTGTATGGTATAGGTAGTGTGATGGCATATGAGTCGGAAGCGGAGCTACGAAGGTGGGGCCAACTTACCGCATCAAAAATTAAAATGGATAGACTTGTGGGCGAGCACAATGGTAATTCAAATGCGATGAAATATTGCAATCGTAAAGCATTAACCGCAATACTTAGAGTTTAGTCTCCATCCCTAACACGTAAAGTTTGTGAAATGTGACGAGGGCCCACTTTTGATAGCGATCGCGAATTGGGATGTGGAGCAAGGGAAAAGTAATGAAAAGGTAAAGTTTGTTGCTTTTCATAGGAAAAATGAAATAGGAAGGGAAAGGGCGGAGGGGATTGGGTCTCATCTCTTATCGCATCGGCTATTTTATGTTTTTTTGCATTTGATTGTTATAAAAAAAATGTTGCGGTAGCGATATGCGATGAGGCATATGGGGTCCCACCAAAGGTTTGAATGGGTTTTGTTTTATATATGATATAACAACAAGGCTTAATATAACATGGTTTTTTGTGGAATGCTTGCCCCCTTTCACATTTTTTCCCATCTTCACAACCTAACCTGCATGCGTGCATGACTGGACATGAAGGCATTCAAGACTTTGCCATCTACTGTTGTTTTTCCCTAACTGTTTCTCTACCTCTGCTCTGTGATTTCCTTATAGGAAACACTATTCCATGTCATGTGTAGTCACAGGCTAACAGTAAGTATGCACAAATTTTTTTAATTTTGATTATTTCAAAAAATTTCAAGTTCTCTTATTCTTCTTCTTATTACTTGTCATAAAATATTTATTTTTTAAGCGTTCCCAAAACATGTGTTTTTTGTTTCCCCTTTCAATGATTTTTTATAATGAAATTTTTAATTTGTTTTGCAAAAAGAAAAATTATATATATATATATATATATATATATATATATATATATATATATTTTTTTTTTTTTTTTTTTATATTTTATATATATATGAACAAACATAATTAGAAAAAATTAAAAAAAAATTAAAAAACATAAAAATAAGAAAATATTAAATAATTAAAAAAAATTAAAAGAAATCAAACAAAAACTTCAATTAAATTAAAAACATAAAGTAATGAACCAAAAAAAAAAAACTATTAACGCAATTTATAAAATTTATAAAATGAAAAACATAATTAATAAATTTTTTTTTTTAAATAAACGTTATTAAAAAAATAATACTAAAAATTATTAAACAAAACACTATTAAAAAAATTTAAGCAACATTAACACACACACACACACACACACATATATATATATATTAAAAAAATTATTAATTTGTTTTTATTAAAAAACATTATAAAAAACAAAATACCTAGGTTTGGCAGTCGATTCTCAGAATCGACAGACAAGCCCAGGGCTCGTTGGGCACTGGGCTAGAGGGTGGCATGCCATCGCCGCTAAGCCGAACGACCAGTAGGCCCTAGGCTTGGCGGCTGATTCAGAGAATAGCCTACAAGCCCACTGGCCGGAATCAGCTGGCAAGCCCATCTGGCACGTTGGTTGTTGGGTTAGGTGAGGGTGGTGCATGGGGTTGGAAACCAACTTGTGTGACTTGACTGCCAAGCCTAGCTGGCCCACTTGCTGTTTGTCCTTGCAAGGGTTGTTGCCACCCGCACCCAGCCCAACAACTAACGATAGAGCTAGCCTTGGCAACTGATTTCGAGAATTAGAATTGGATGCCAAGCCCTTGTTTTTTTTATTATAATATTTTAATATTTTTATTTTATTCATTTTTAATAATGTTCCTTGTTTATTTGATTTGATTTTATTTATTATTACTAATTATATCTTTTTAATAAATTATATAAATGGTTTTTTTTTAACCACGTTTTTAATTTTATTTTAATGTTTGTTTATTTTTTTAGTGATGGTTGTTCTCAAATATATTTTTGAATTTTTATATATATATATATATATATATATATATATATATATATATATATATATATATATATATATATTATTTTTAATTTTTTGTGTTTCAATATATAATTTTAATTTCTTGTTATTATTATTTTTCTTATTTTTTTTATTTTTTTTAATTTTTTTTCTCAATGTTTCATTTTTTTGGGTTTTCTGTTTTAATATTTATTTTCATTTACTTGTTATTATTTTTTAACTTTATTTTCTTTTTAAAATTTTAAAATTTTAAAATTTTTTTCAATGTTTTAATCTTTGTTTTCTTTTGTATTTTTCATTTTTAGTTATTTATATATTAATTTTTTAACTTTTTGAATTTTTTTTCCCTATAGGGTGTGTTGCAATCATCAACTAGCAATTTGATCTCATTATGTGTTAATTTTATTATGCTCATAAAAATTTTGTTACAAAGGATGAAGTTGACCCTCCCAATGTGTCAATTTCATGGTTGATCTTTAAGTTTTGATTACAATGGACCGAGTTCGCCTACACCGAGTGTCAATTTGATGGTTTCCTTTTAAATTTTTGTTGTAAGGTGTAAGGTTGTCTGAGGCTAAGATTTTAAAGTCGTGATACTTTTAGCATTTAAAAAATAAATTACTCTTGGTATAATGGCTCTTAATTCATGTATTCATTTTTAAAGTTTTTGTAGTCATAAATTTTTCCATAATGTCATGGCTAAATATTTCTCAAAATTTTAAGGTTCTTTTAAGTCATGATGTTTTATCTTTAATGTTATTGTTGAAAATAGTTATAATTATATTCTTTTTAACACGATGGCTAGAAATTGTTGGAATTTTAAGGATTCTAAGAGACATGATAATTTTTAATGTCACCCCTAAAAATAATTGGAATTTTAAGGCTTTTCAGAGTTATGATATTTTATCATTAACGCCATTGCTAAAAAATGTTGAAATTTTACCTTGAGAAAAAAAAACATTAGCCGAACATCGAAATATTTTGTTTTCGGGGTGTTTTTTTGCACAGGAAAAATTTGGTTTTATTGGCTTTAACTGTCATTTTTTTAAAATATGGAAAATTTACGCACAAAAAAAAAATCATTATTCGAGGATTAACATTTTTCATTTTCAGGTCGTTTTTCCTTATTTTTTGGGGATGTTTAGTGATATTTCTCATTTTGAGTTTACAGTTCTCGTTTCAGAGTTTACATTGTTATGACCTATGGAGTTACTTAGAGGATTCCATGTGCCATGATGATGTCATCATGACATAAGGGTGATGTTAGATAATGAGGTGGCATAATGTTGGGATTGGTGCCAAAGGGTTGTGTTTGTAAATTAACTCCCATGTAAAGAATTTTGTCAGAAATTTGATGAAATTAGGACAACAGTCCTAATACACGAGTTGTTATGACACATCTGGGTTATTTAGGGTCTAAGTCTCACAAAAAGAGTACATAGGTAAAACAATCCCAAATATTAGACTGTGGTGGGAGCATATCATACACCAAATGTAATGTGATGTGGAGGAGATGGTAAATGGGTCTAGATCTAGGTTATTCATGAATATAGGAATTTTGGTTATTTGGATAAGTGAAAAAACAAAAACCTCGAGACCTGGATATGAGAAAAAGTACTTTAGTCATAAAATTTCTAATCGTCACCGTGGTTAATTGGAAAATAGGTGCTAAAGCTGCAAGGGCTTGACTAGTTAAGATTTGGTGTTGGCTTCTGTAATGAACATCTAAAGGATTTTTAGCTTAGCTGGACATTGGTGGAATTCATGCTCATGGGATTTTATTAATGATGAAGTGATATTTATAATTACATATGGAGAATGGAATAAATTATTGAGATCGAGTGATTGAGTGGTGTTGAACTAACGAGAAGTTGTAAGGAGAGGCACAATTGGTAGAAATTAGAGAAGAAAATTGAATAGTCTGAGACTAGATCAATGCGACAAGAATATAATAATTAAAAATTAAATTAAATAACTATATCAAACTCTATCTAGGTAAGGTGAGGTACCTCCTCAACTTCTAGAATCATTAAAAAAGTACATCTTGTGAACTAATAATTCAATGAAGCTCTTGTTCTAGAGTGGAGTGTAATTTAACTTGAAGAAAATGCAACATTAATAAAGGAAGTTGTGTGTTGCAAACAATGGGTGTTGAGTGGAGGAGAGTGTATATTGAGAGAAGTTGAGTTTTATAGCGAGTGTATTGCATAAGTGTGGTATTGCAGATTGTGAAAGGGTGTGTGTGTGTTGATGAAGTAAGATCATGGTGAGGAAGATGTGTGTTGTAGAAGTAGAGGTTTTTGTAAGAGGGTAGTAAAAGTAAGTTGAAATAGAATTGAAGAACACTACTAGAGATATGAGTATGAAAAATATAGATATGACTCGCTATAATATGTTGTGCACATCTACCAAGTTGGTGCTTCCTAGTCTATGGGGTTTGGGGCCTCTTCTGAGTGGGTGACACAAATATTGATGAAATCAAAGTTGGTTCTTTTTATTTGCATCATAATAAAAAAAAGCTTTGATTGTTTTTCTCTAAGAAGCGTTTCCACATTAAATCATTGTGTACAAATATGACGTGAATGTTTTCTTGTTGTGTGTAAATTAAAAATGTTTTAATAATTGGTTAAATAAGCATAAAATTTATAATTATTAATCCCCCCACACACCCCCCTCTTAGTAATTCCTAATTCCCATCATCAAATATAAAATCTAGTATTAGGATATCATCAGTTGAGAATGAAGGAAGAGGATACTCCAAAAGTAGTCTTTAAGAAAATATTTAGGCATTTTCAGTTTGTAGTTTTACCTTTTAGAGTGACAAATTCCCCTAATGTTTTAATGAGCCTAATGAAAAAGATATTCGAAGAATATATAGACGGGTTTTTATAAGTATTTATTGATGATATCTTGATCTATTCAAATACATTGTAGGAGCATAATGAACAATTATGATTAGTTTTATAGTGTATTAGAGAGAACCAACTACAAGGGAATTTGTCTAATTGATCCTTTTACCAATCCAAGATCAATTATACTGAACGAATTATCTCTGGGGTAGGTATTTTAGTGGATCATAAAAATATTAATACCATCATGGAGTGTAAACCTAAAACTGTTAATTTTCAATAAGAGGACGAAGAAGGACAACATTGTAAATTTTATGGAAACATGTTTAGAGTGTTAACATGTGAAGGTTGAGTACAAACATCTAGTAGAGTTATTACAACCCCAAGAAATACTAGGTTCTAAGTGGGAGGATATATCAATGGATTTCATTGTGGTACTACCAATGATGGAAATGCGCCATGATTCTATATTTATGGTAGCAACACACTAACCAAAGGTTACCATTTCATACTATTAAAGGCTACATAGTAGGCATCTGAGATAACTAGAATTTTCATTGAAGAGATTATGAGATTGCACAGAGTGCAAAAAAATATCATATTAGATAAGGGAGTGATGTCTACCAAAATATTTTAAACTAGTTTCCAAGAGGCCTCAGGGACATATTTAAACTTTAGAATTGTTTATCACCCCATCATGAATGGTAAGACAGAGAGGATAAAACAAACCATTGAGGACATGTTATGTATGTATATGATGGGCCAATAGAAAATTTAGGAATAATTTTTACCATTGCTGGAATTTTCCTACAATAAAAGTTACCAAAGTTCCATCAAGATGACATCATTCAAGTTCCTATAGGGAGGCCATGAAAAATTCCTCTCAATTGGGATTTACTATAGGATTGGGTATTGAGAGGTCCTAAAGTAGGACAATATATGGAAGAGAAAATGAGCATGAATAATGGGAGGCTAAAGAAACAACGAGATCAGAAAAAGAGCTACGATAATGCTCATAATACTAATAGTTATGACACGGGAGATAGGGTGTTCTTTTACAGTTAGACCTAGAAATATATCCATAAGATTTTTGAAGAGAGTTAATTTTTCTTTATAATTTATGGGAAAATTAGAATTTGGAGAGAAGTAATGATGGTGGCATATTGGCTTACTTTATTTGCATCATTGGCATGTATGCATGATGTGTTCCATGTGTCTCTACTATATAATTTCATTTCAGATCCTTCACATTTTATTCAATTGAGTAGTTTGTAAGTATTTGATGAGGGCATAGTGATGGTTGATTCAGTTTGCATATTGGACTATTGAACTTTGCTACTTTAATGGCACTTGGTGGACAATGTGAAGGTCTAGTAGGACAATTATAGTCTCAACTGAACTACTTGGTGGGATTCCAAGGAGAAAAAGTCCATATTTAAGAGGATATGTATGTAGTGCCCTATTCTAGTTAACATGATATTTTTCATATGATATTTTCACTATCTTGAGCTTGACACATCATCTAACTTATACATTACTCTTTGAAGTCATTAATATGATGATTCAAAAAATTTCACGTAATTTGAGAAGACATGCATTCATAATATTTTGAAATTTTACCTTCATTATGATGATTATGATATTGATTGTCACCTCTAAATGTGATAATTATGTTTCTTACGAGATGGTATTTATATTGTGTTTATCAAATTTTACTAAATGTTTCTTCAATGTGGTAGGAAAATAGGACTATGGATACAACCCATACCATGACGGTTTGAGCCACATTATGATTTATATATTTATGTTTTGGGTATCTGAAATAGAGGAATATAATGATTATTATTATATATATCTGTGTGTGTGTGTGTGTGTGTGTGTGTTACACTAATGACTGTTATCACACATTTTGTAGGAACTTATGCATGCTAACCAAGTTAAACACATAGGAGAAGGAGAATAGACATAATTGGAGGGGTATGATTAGTGTCCATCATGATACCCGCTAGCACTCTAGTCATGGACCATAATAAAGTGCAATGATTCTTAACCTTGGAGTTTCATAATTTAGTGAGGGATAAACCATCTATATGGTCACTCATGATGTGCTACTCTAGGGTGCGCGTTAAGGTGGGCTTTGATCCCTAGTCAACATGAAACTATCAACAAGGTGAAGAGGAGACCATTTCATTTCCATTACACTAGTACTTCTTTCTTGTGCCAAGTGTTTGAATCGCAGCCCATGACACCTTAGGAATTTTTTTTCTTGAAGAGCACAAGGATTGGCACCCTTTTCACTAAACAGAGTATAAGGAAATCTATGATTTGGTTAATTCAAAAACACTTAAGGATTGATATTTTATTTAATATCAATCTAATATTATGTTTAATAAGAGAAAAATAGAAAACTTAACTAAATGAGAAAACATAATAATTGAAGGAATTTTCCATTGTAAACTAATACCTAATTTATTTATTTTTGTGTAAGTTAGAGCTAGAGAATAATAGATACAAAATTTATTTAAAAATTTCATGTTCAAAAGGGGAAATAATCTAAATTTAATTTGATGTGGATATAAGTGGACTAAAATATAAATAGATATGTGAAAATATTGAACTATTTAAATAATTAATTCTAGGGAATGAAGATAAAGATAACCTCACCTAATTCAGAAAATCCTAAAAACATAACTTAAGTTAAAGAGGATAACTTAAATGAAGTAATGGAAATTTACAATATACTTGGTAGTTAAGAAAGAGTTGACTAAAAAAAATAGGAAATGTTATGGGAGTAAGGGAATAAGGGAACATCTAGGAGTAGATTTAGGAACACGTGACTCTCACGTAAGAGAATTTTTTTAGTTTATATAAAATAATAGGAAACTACCTAATACCCAAATTGCGGATAATACATGTGGCTAGGTGAATAATTAGGTTATGGAATTTTATAACTAGTCATTTACATGTGAAAACAAGTATGACATATAATCCTAATAAAAAAGACTCTATAAAAGGAACATATTCATATGAAGGGGTCATCCTTGAACTCCTTAGTGATGGATAGATTTAATAATGAAATTCTATGTTTTCTAGTGAGAACCTGCGATTTGTTGTAAATTGGTGATCTTAAGCATTGTTAATAATGTGGTGGATATAATGTGGTGGATATGAATTTTTGATCCAAGGAGATCAAGGTTATAACAAAAATTCGTATTGGCTAGTGTTATTCTCTTAGCCTACTTACAACCTCATTGTAGATCTTTGGGCCAAAGGAAAGACAAATACATTGGCATTGGTATGGTGGAAAACTGAGTGGGTCAACAATTTTAGTCAAGCATGTTGGAATTTGTACAAGATTTATTTTTAGAGCCACGATGACCAAGGAAGGAGCATGACATATCGTATCAAGGATTAAGGGAGGAGCATGACATATCGTATCAAGGATTATATGTTCCATTGGGTGAACTATTTAGTTCTTGTAATTTGTTTTATGGATTATTTCGTAAAACACTTGACCATTATTCATTATATTTCAAGCATTATTGTTTTGTACATTGTTGTAGAATTTAATAGTGATGTTATGCTTAAGTATTGAAGTTGTAAAATTTTGAAATTATATTCTTAGATATATTTAACCATGTTTTAAAAAAAAAAAAAACTAGAAATTGGGGTCTGCCGTGACATGAAGAAGCCCTACATGTTGCAACACCTATGTGCATCGTTTTATAAATATAGTTGTGGCAACATCATAGAGAAAATGCCTATCAGCCACCACTACATATCTATCGCCATTATTTAAATAGAAATGGAACTATCAACTTTACATTGTTGGAAAGAGGAAATGAAAAAGGAGTGGTTTGTACCATTCCACATGGGACATTTGGACAAAATTGTTTTGACTAATCTTCTATTGGACGAGCTTGAAATTAGTGACTCAACAATATTTGTGTGATCTATATTTTTCCAATATTGTTGTAACGAGGAGAGATAGCCTAAGAATTATATATTCTGAGGGATATGCTTATTCTACATATTAAAGTTAACAATTAAATCATGTATAAATATTCCACTTCACTTGAGTAAAGGGGAAGAGGAAAATAATTAGAGAACTGTACTTCCACCATGTTAACTTTTTTATAATATAATATTTTTAATTCATTTTTAATCATGTTCATATGTGTGATGCATTGATATAATTAGCATTCAATTGGATGTTTAACCAATGACTCGTCTAAGAAGGAATGACCCCTAATTAGTCAAGTACTTCCATTACTTTGATGTAGATTAATTTCTATAATTTTATCAAAATTCATGTGATATTGGTTATTGGTTCATTCTCTTTCATAGTTCTTGGAATTGCATGATTCATTGTTTTCAAGTTTCCTTATTGTAATTCCACTTTAGCAAGTCCCAACATTGTAAAATTTAAATAATTGATTGCAACATTTTTCCTTTCATTATAGCATTATAGAATTAAGGGTGAATGAAAAACATGACCAAGTCACCGGTTGTTTACATTTTTTCAATTGTTTTTATTTTTTTACAATATATTCTACTTTTTTACAAGTATGTTTCCTTTCTTGAAAATATGTTTACTTTCCCACAAAGTGTGTTATTGTTTTCTACAATCTAGCTTAAAGTTGTGTTTCTTCAAATATAATAGGATTACTTTAGAAAATTATTCTTGTGGATCATTGGGAGGAGGAGGTTTTCACAATCCATCCACTCCTTATTGCAAGTGTATTCAATTCTACAACAACAGTTAGCATTTTAATTGCCAACAAATGTGTGAATCTTTCCATTCTTACAAGTGAGTGGTTTTTTCTCCTAGTTTCTTAATAAATATCATTAACACTTAAATTTTTCAATAATTTAATCAATATTATAACTTCGTTAGCACTAAACTAATTGTATTAGCATATACGGTGCATCATGGTTAACAAGTTCAAAATGAACACCATATTAATAATTAAATTTATTATTTCTCGTATATCTACTAAGAAATTAGAAGATAATTGCAAAGTCATAAAATGTGAGGATTAATATTAGTAATTAGAGTTAATATTATATTCGTTAAAGGGGAATCGAGGCTCTTAATTAGAAAAATGGTTTTCCAAATTAGTTGTTTTTTATCGTATTCTCCATAGCAGGGTTGATATGTTAGTAATTATGGTTAGCATTCCAAACATGAAATGGGATTCAAGTCTCATAACTAACAAAATAATTTGCAATATTGGTGTTGTTGATCTTAATCTCCATGAAATACTTGATCCGGTTAGAAAAAATGTTCGAAACTTCTCTAAAATCATATTCTTACATGCTCTTTAAGGGAAATATAAAACTTATTACATTTTCCTTAGGAGAAAAATAAAAATGTATACCATTTATCTAAGAGAACCGCCCTCTTAAGAAAGGGGGTTATTAACATCTTATGAATTAGTACAATCCATGTATCAAAGTGTTATGCTATAACATTGCCAAAAGAAACTTCCTTAAGAGAGAGGTTTATTAGCATCAATTGGAACCAACTTAATCAATCCATTTGTTAGTATCAACGAATATAAGCCATATATCGAAGCGTTAGGGTGTCATGTTGCTAAAATCCACCCATTTAATGAAGAGATTTAGTGGAATGAATAGGAGCTAATGTAATCAACCCATTTTTCAGTATTAATGAGTATATGCCCATGTATCGAAATTTTAAGGTGTCAGATTGCGAAGTGTGTGACCTACAAACCATATGGATGAAGTACTTATGAGTTGAGATAAGTGGTTCATTTCCACATATCCCTAGTTATGATGTTGCATGTTACATATTTAGGATTGGAGTAATTCTTAGTTTTGGTGTGATTGTTTGGATGGATCTATGGATAAAGTAGTATTGGTTTGGTGGAACCTTGATAATTATGTTTGTGGACAGACTATATCAATATATTTTTGGTGAGCCTCCTTATTAGGATTTCAAGTCTTGTGAACTTTCTATTTATTAATTTTTTTTTTCTTTGGGAAAATTTGTTGATAATTCCTCACTTCAAATATCATGCATTATTGTTTTGGAATTATTGTTCTAGGATATAGGACAACATTAACATGTTCTGTATGTTATGCCTCTAGTGGTATATACCCTCTTTTTATCTCTCAGGTTTTTTCTCTTCAATTCTCTTGAGATAGGTATGCTTTTCAAATCTTCACTAAATGCGTCTTTTCCCTTTAGTGTTTCTTTTCAATAGTTTGCCTCCCTTTGCTATTGTCTCATTGTTGGGTCTAGGATTAGATTTCTATATGGATATTGAGAAGTTCAACTAACAATATTTTGTATCACCTCACTATGGATTATGAGGAGAGGGATATAATTATGACCTTGAGAAATCATGAAGAAACTGCTGAGTCAAATAATGCATCAATTTACATAGAAAACATAAATATTCATGAGAATAAATAAAATGGAGTACCTATGGTAGCAACCATTATAGGCGCTCTTGTATAATTGAAGCATTAAATGGTTTTCCTAGAAGTGAAGCGTAATATGATATGCATTCTGGTGATGAAATATGAGAAAGGGTGATCACTCGAGGGCCTCAAACCAAGTCCAACCATTGAATTCTATTTGTAGAAAGCTATATGGGAGGGGAAGAAACTTTGCATTATCTTGACGATGTAATGGAAATTCCAACAATTGAATTATATTTGTGGGAAGTTATATGAGCAAGAAAGTCTTGGAAAAATGTAACTAGTTTTGAACTTCATAATTGTCATTGTGCTCATGAAATTATGTATATATTATGTAACAAACAAAAGAAGAAGGAAAAATTATCATTTTCAAGCATGGGTTTCATGTTCTTTTGATTGGTAAACTAGGTTAAGCATGTACTTCATGCTTCTTTGGTTTTTCGGGACATAAAAATTACTGTTATGAGTCAAGAGAGTCAATATTATTTGTATAAGACCCATTTCGGAAAGATGTAATATGTAAAAAAAATTATTGTGAGTCGAGAAAGTCAAAATAAGCCTCGAGACACAAGTTGGCCCTACTAGTGAGAAATCGACCTAGAGAAGGGTAGTTGACCTCATGGAAAGCATATGCATATATATATATATATATATATATGGAAATTCCACTCACTAATTGTAGAAGCAAAGGAAAAAGTCAAAGTGAAGGAAGAAGACAAAAATATAATTTATTTTCTATGCATATGAAATTATGGTTTCTGCAGTGCTATAAGAGGCTGAAAATTGTAGGTATGATTTTACAAAGGCCGAAAATTGCAAGTCTGAAGTTGCATGTATAAAATAGAGGGCCAAGATTTTTGTTTGGCGAGGAATCTTGATTTTTGAATTCCGTTGATCTTGTTGACTTGAAATTTTTCGAAGAAGGAACATTTAGAGAGTTGATTGGATGCTTGGGGGAGGTTTGACTTTAGTCTTTGGGTTTTAGTTTTCTGATTTGATCATATTCTATAAAAAGAGAAGAGATTATTTTGGGTTTTTCTCTTAGAGAGGTTTTTCCTTTGTGTAAAGCCCATATTTTGTGTCCTCTGTTCTTCATGATATTTATAGTTTATGCTCTTAATAATTATTCTATGGAAATAATTTAATAAATAATATGAAGAATCTAACTAAAGTTCACAAATAATTATTAAAGATAATGAAAATCATTTAAATAATTTCTCTAGTAGATTCTGCAACAAGAAGCACCTTTGCATCATGTTGATGGTATAATGGAAATTGAATATCCAACTCAAAAGAAGAGAGAGAGAGTATTGAAAGAAGAAGTGAATAGGAATGTGTTTTTGTTAACTTTCATGTTTTGTAAGCTTTTCTATCTTTTTCTTTTTCAAGAATTCCTTTGAACGTATTGGCTTGTTTCCCTTCCCGACATTGTGGCAGTATTTTGCTTCTCGACAGATTGACAAGATATTTTTATAAGTGTAGACATACATAAATAATTTTTAATGTCTTCCCAATGTATTGTTGCAATCATATACATAATATAAATCTATGACTCATTAAAAAAAGTGATTAAGACCACTTTCAATAGGTAATCAAATTTGTAGTTATACTTTATTGTGCATAAATTTGAAAATATATATATTTATATATAATAATTTGTAATTTTAAAAATATTTCTGATATAGACAATATTTGATATTGTTAATTTTGTCAATTAGCATAAAAATGTTAAGATTTTATATTTGTAATTAAAAATATGTGAAGATTTTATATTTTTTAATTAAAAAAAATTGCATATTGATTTAGAAAATAAATAAATTATAAATTTCTTATGTTTTAAAAATAGTAAATTTATGATATTTGATTTATGATTAAATAATGAAAATAATTATTACTAATGTAATTCAAGGATTCTAATAAGTAATGAGGATAATCATTAATAATTCAATTCAATGAATTCTATTATTATTATTATTATTTATTTATTTATGATGTAATAAATAGTTTTTATCATTTAAAAGAAAACATGTTTTGTATGAGAGAAATATTAAAGAATGATAATAAATATTTGAAGTTTGAATTTTTAAATAAATTAGACTATTGAATTATTCATTTGTCTCATATATTTATAAAAAAATTATAAATCTTATACTTAAAAAATTTAATCATTTAAATGAGTTTTAAAACATTATTCTTTTAAATGAGCAGTTTAATTATTAAGTGTTTTTGTCTTCTTCTTTTTTGCATTTCGGATTCCTTATAATTTATAATATGTTTTTAAACTCATAAATAAAGTTAGGATGTTGAAAAACTTTTAGGATTTTGAAAAACTCTCACATTTCTCAAATAACACGATTCAAATTTATGATTTTTAAAAAATTATATCAAAATTTAAATAAAATTAACAATTAAAAAATAATAAAACAAAAAATTTAATGCTTTAAAATTTGTATTTAATATTTATTGTAACTCTTTAAAATAAATTATAAATATGTAATCAATATTAAACTTTCACAATTATATATATATATATATATATATTAATTTTTTTTTTTTTAAATATACAGACTATTTGGGGAAATTATCTGAGATTTCATTGCTTAGGATATACGCACATATTCATTTATTAATCATTGGTGTCAGCGGAGTTTTACATGGTGCTATTGGTTTGATATTACACACACAACCTTTGAATTTGTTTAACGTTTTAATCCACTTTCGATGCATCCCATCCGAAGGTCCTCGCCGGTCATATGGGAGGAGGTCCGACTGACACTTGGAAATCACTCTGTGTTGACCTCGAGATGATCAGATGGTGGAAGTCTTCGAGTGGTCGGTTAGGGTTATACCCTACCCGATCCCACCTTACCACTGTCATTGTTTCTCTCGCCGCCACTGTGAGTCACTCTGCAAGATATGGAGGCCGAACTTCCAACCCTCGCCGCCACAACAAACATCCTTCATTGGGGTTTTCTTCATTTAAACTTGTATATTGTTAACCTTGCAAAGGTCCACATAGTTGAAAACCTGAAATTTATGCTGAGTGGTCTCAGGTTTATGATTGTCTTTTACTGGGATTCTTGCGAACGCTTCAGCCATTGTTATGGCTATCTCTATCAATAGGAACTCGCTATTGTTGTTTTCTTGTCTGAGGACTGTGAAAGTTGTCTCTGCAACAGTGTTTTGGTTTGAAATCCAAAGGGACAGGGTTTCACCTCACCGTCTCTAGTTAGCTGATAATGGCCTTTACAAACCGCTCATGCGAGGTTGTTTACGTTAAATATATTTTTCACTGAACTTACTATGTTTTTGTTTCTAATTTTGTGTCCACATGCATTCTAATCAGTGGAATAATTGTGCATGATGTAGAGCCCGAAGGGTTTGCTTCGTTCTCTTATCGGCCTTTCTTCCACCAATGTGGTTGCACGGGCGTTTACTAGGTATCACTGAAATTCCATGTTTCGTAGGTGTGGCCTTTCGCTAGAATTCTTCATTTGATAAAGGGCCGAGGGCTTTCCTTCACCAATTTGTGAATTATCATTTTTTGAGTTTAAAAGACATGGGTTTTAGCCCAATGAATGTCTGTGTAATTTTTGTACAACTGCATAACAACATTATATATTTTCAATGGTTTATATCTAAGATCCAAGGCTCTAGTTATCCGGCTAGTTGTATTTGAAAATTTAGGTCATGCACGCTCCAAGGACCAAGAATTGTCGTGGTTATTATTTTTATATTCATGGTGAATATGGATACGTATTGAATGTAACTTATCTTTTTGCAGAGTTGGAAACACAACCATTTCGAACTTATTGTAGGGTATGATGTATCTTGTCTTTGTTGCTCCTATGATTATTACATAATAATGGTTTATTCTATGTCCGTCGTTTATCACCGTAAATGTATCATGATACTATGTTTTCATTATCTGAATTGCTTCTCTTCCGAATATTGTAGTTAATTCTGTCATTGCCCTACCCGAGGCATTTTACCACTATTTTAGTTGATGCCTTCTTCCACACTAGTTATAAATGATAGTCTATATTTATTTGTTCTCCTCAGATTTGGGATATATGAATGTATTTAGAGTACTTACTATGTTGTACAATTTTCGGTGAAAAGAGTATTACAATGTTTTCAATGAAGTTACAATTTTCTAGGTTAATGGCTCACCTGGCTACATTTACTCTGTAACAGTATGTGCACTACTTCTACACCACATTCGTCAAATTTCACTGTTGTAGGAATGACTATAAGTCTTTTAATATGTAACTAGTTGCATGAGCCGTTAGAAGGGACATGGAAGTCTCTGGCCTCATTCTGGAGCACCGCTAAACCTTTCAAGCTAGAATGACACTTTTTATTCATAATTTCAAGCTTAACCAAAAACTCTAATTAGAGAAAAAAAACTTTTCCAGTGTAAATATTAAGTACAAAACTCTAATGTTCAAATTGTAGTAACTTCAGATTATTCTCTGGTCTAGTTTTGTTAAGCTATGAGTTGAACTGCAAAATAATTTCCTCGCTACTTGTCCCTAAAATTAGTTATCTTGAGTCTAGAAGGATGTGAGTATCCTTCTTATCTTATTCCCTGACCTAATGTTAAACATGCCTTAAATTCATGCTACAAAATTATCCCTCAATTGTACCTCAAGTTTTTCTTTTGATATTTAAAGAATAAAATATTTTTCTTAACAACTAGATTCATAGTAACTCTTATTTTTTATCATTCTCAAACTATTCTACACAATACATATATATAAATACTTATATCTTTCCAATGGGAGAAATTAGGTAAGCTTAACTGGTCCTCCCAACCTTGAGAAGGGCTATCACGTCCTCTTCTCCCCATTGAGCTTCTACTCAGGGATAACTTCCACAATTGATTCACAATTTAACCTCTAGGGCAATGGGACAATAGTCCACCCTCTAGTAACCAACTCTAGGTTTCTCCACTAGCTCCAAGTCTAGCTCGAGAGTTCCTCCATAGACAGTGTCGTGCCTGTTATAGACCTCTGTTTGCTTTTCTTTCCTCTTGTCTCTTTATATTTCCTTTAAATAAAAAAAAACATGGTTATAACTGTGCAACTATCTCAACTTCCTAGGGCTGAAATTAGCTACCAGCTAACTTTCCTCTCATGTATAGAATAAAAATACTTATTATATCTATAACCAGAAAATGAAATACAACTATTCAAATTTCGCTTAAATTATTTGAACCAAGTTTGTAATAATATAATTACCATAGTAACTTTAAATAAGTTTTTAAATGGTCATGAGGGTTACATATTCCCCCTCTTTGTGCAACATTGTCCCTGGTGTTATTCCAAACTATGGAATAGAATCGGGTAAGCTTGATTCATCAACCCTTCATCTTCCCATGTTGCTTCTTCTGGGCTAAAATGAATCCATTTCACTTCAACCTGGGTTACTACTGGCCTCCACAACATGGCTTCTCTGCGGTCGAGAATACACAGGTGTTCTACCCTAAATTATCCATCTGGTTCGACCTCCTAATCGTTACAACAATCATCATTTTATGATCATAAAATCGAACATATATATATATATATATATATATATATATATATATATATATAGAGGACCTACCTGAACTTCTTTCCAAGTAATTATATGTCAGGGGTGGTATATGTATTTATTTAGAAAGGAAACGTGAAAGACATTATTGACCTTCACATAACTAGGTAGGGTGAGCTGGTAAGCCATAGATCCTATTCTTTCCAACATATCGAAAAATAATGTGAATTATTTTAAATTCTTGCTCCATATCTTTAAGAATATATGGTCCCAATATAGACCATTCTAATTGGTGGGTGTTCTACATTTCGTGCCATATAAGACTTCATAGTGGCTCATCTTCAATGAATTGTGGTAACTATTATTATATGAAAGCTGAACTAAATGGAGATAATCTTCCCACTGTGTTGATTGATTCATTATGTACATTCACAGCATGTCCTCCATGTGATTCACTCACATTGTTTGTCCATTTGTTTTTGGGTGATAGGTAGTGCTGAAATGTATTTGGGTACCCAATCCTATGAAAAGAGCCTCCCAGAAGGTAGATTTGAACTTCATGTCTCTATCAGGAACTACCACTTTAGGTATTCCATGCAACCATAATATCTCTTTCATGAAAATATCTAAAATATAATTTTTTTTGTATGTATATTTTACTTGAATGAAGTGAGTAGTTTTTCTTAACTTACACGCAACCACCATAATGGAGTCATGATATTTTCTTGTGTTGGAAATTCTAGTTATAAAATCTAGAGTAATAATTTTCCATTTCCATTTTGGGATAGGAAGAGGATTGAACAAACCCACTAGATGTTGGTGTTCAACCTTTAATTTTTGATATTACAGACATTTGGAAAGATATTATGCAATGTCTCTCCTCATTCCAGGCCAAAAATATTCTTTCTTCAATTCAAAAACCACTTCCGATATCTTGGATGTGTTGCATATGGGCCGCGGTGATGTTCATCCAGTAGTATTTTCTTGATATACATTTTATTAGGTACATAGTTCCTTCCATGGAAGGTCAACGGGTCCTGGTTATTAATTTCGTATTCAGTGTCTTTACACATTATCTACAATTCTATGGTGTGCTCCCAAAGTTATTTATATTCAGGGTCCCTAAGGGCATCTTCTGCAAGTGGTCCAAACACATTGAACTTGATTTGATGGTACTAGACTTCATAGACATAATGTACTTTTCGACTTAAAGCATCTGCTACTCAATTTTCCTTTCCCTTCAAACGTTGAATCTCAAAATCAATTTCACTCGAGAATGCAGTCCATCTAGCTTTTCTTGCATTCATAGTTGGATGATTAAAGAAACTAGTTAGACTATTGCGATCTATCAAAAAAAAAAATTCCCAACAAATAATGACGCCACATCTTTAAAGCATGAACTAATGTTGTGAATTCTAACCCATAAGAGTAATACCTTTTTCATGTTCCTTTAGTTTGCGAGATTCATATGCCACCACCTTATATTTCGGCATTAGAACCCCTCCCACACCTTCTTGGCATGCATCAGTGCACACCACAAAATCCTTCTCAGGATCTTCCACCTTCAAAATGGGGGTTGAGGTTAGTAGTTGCTTTAATTGCTCAAATATTTCTTGGCATTCTATTGTCCACTTAATTACTCTCCCTATTTTATGTAGGGAAGTTATGTGATAGGAGATCTTGGATAAATTATTAATAAATCTATGATAGTAACCTGCAAGACCCATGAAAGATCATATATCTACGACATTTTTAGGAACAACCCATTTCATAATTTTCCTGATATTTTCAGGATCGAAAACTATTCTCGCGGCTGATATTACATGACCCAAATATTGAATTTGGTCTTTAAAGAAGTCACATTTGTTGTAGTTAGCATACAAAAGTCACATTTGTTGTAGTTAGAGTACAAATGATTCTCCCATAGGGTTTGCAGAACTATTTTTAGGTGCCTCTCATGCTCTGCCTGATTCTTAGAACAAATTAATATATTGTCAATTAAAATTAGTACAAACTTATCCGAGTATGGCTGAAAATTTCCATGCATCAAACTCATGAAAGTGGTAAGAGCATTGATGAGGCCAAATGGAAACACCACAAACTCATAGTGTCCATAGCGAGTTCGGAAGGATTTCCTACATATATCTCCTTCTTTAATAAGAATTTGATGATAACCAGATTTGAGATTAAATTTTGAAAACACACTGGGTTGACAAACTTGGTCAAACAAGTCATCTATTTATGGCAATGGGTATTTGTTTTTGACCGTTAGCTTGTTCATGTGTTAGTAGTCAATACATAAGTGCATGCTTTCATCCTTCTTGCACAAAAACAATACCGAGCCCCCCCGAGGAGACACGTTGGCACCTTGAGTTTAGTAAATTGTGGCACGCTCATATGATAAGGGGTCCTTGATACAAGAGTTTCCCCTGGAATAAGTTCTATCGTGAAATCTATATCCCACTTTGGCAATAATCTAGGAATTCACTCCGGAAATACATTACCAAAATCTTGCACAATTGGGAGATTTTGGAGTGTAGTTATTCTGTCTTTGGAGTTTGTGTATCCCACCTAAACAACATAAATTTGGAAACCTTTTTAGATGCATTTTCCTAGTTGATTGGAAAAAATGGGTCTTAACTTAATACCTTTCTTAATACCTTATATCTCCTACCTAATTCCCTCCTAAGTGAGGAAGCTGACACTTTCCTCTTTACAATCTACCACCGACCAATGGCTTTCCAACCAGTCCATCCCAATTAGCACATAATATGAACCCAGAGGAATCATGTTGATATTCACATGAATGTGTTGTCCTGATATATAAATAGGATTTTTTTTTGTTTTAGCGGTTACCCGCTGCTTGGTGCCAATGGCCAACTGTACCAACCAAGGTTTTTGAAATTTAACACTTTGAAATTGACACAATTCTATGACTTTGGGGCTAAAATAACTTAAACTACCACGAGGGTCAATCAAAATAGAAACAAGTTGATTAGCTATTTTACCTTCACATTCTATCATTGAAGGTTGGTACTCTGCCTGATGGTCCTCCAAAGCGGCCTTCAATTGAGGTATGCTTCTTGTTACCTCACCCATAGTCGAGGCATCCAATACATTGGTTCCTTGCTCAGTCCTTTCTATGTGTGGACACTTTCAATAATAATGGGAATCACCTCAACCCTTGGACTGTAAGGTGCGTTTCTGTGCCAGGTTATGCTTTGGCTTGTTTGTTTCTTCCTTTGCTTCGGCCCCTGACTGCCACTTTGGTTTTGACTGTGATTTATTTGTCACTTTGTTTGCTGATTTTATTTGAATTTTTTTAGGAGAAGGCTTTGAATTCCCAAATTTTTGTAAATTATTTGTCATCTTCTTCTGGTTCTAGCCTTTACTAAAATATTTTTTCTTCGTTTTTTGATAGCACATACGTGCCTTTTTTATTGCTTGGTCCATTTTTTTAGTTCTTTCGAATTCAATTCTTTCTTTCATATAAGTAGGTAAGATACTTCAGAATCGTTTAACTTTCACCTTCTCTTCATTTAAGTATGGCACATACCTCAATAAACATGTAAATTTAGTTATGAACTCATCCATGGTTAGTTGCCCCAATCTCAAATCATGGAACTCTCTGTATTTTTCATTATCAAAAATATTTCTCAAGAATTTATTCTTAAAGCGCCTATGGCAAGCTTCCCAGTTTATTCTTTGTTAGTCAATATTCTGCACAACATTAACCTCTTCCCACCACAGAGTGGAATTTCCCCGTAATTGGTATATTTCCATCTTAGCTCGGGGGTTGTTGTTATAATCATACACTTAAAAATATTTATTCATTTAAATAATACAAGCTTTGGTTGCCTCTTCCTTTTCTTCTTCTTCGGTTGGTGGCTTAATTTTCTGGAACTCTCCTTACAGTTCCATTCTCTTTTTCTTTATCATTCCTTGGTCATGGACATTACAGATTCTTATTCATGTTCAATCCTATGTATTTGATGGCACTAACTTCTCTGGGTATGAATTTCCTTTTGATCATTTTCAGTATGTTGTTGTTCTCTTTAATATTGGGTTTCATGATCCGAGTTCTGCTAATAGGCTCTATTAGTTTTCTTATCAGAGATACTTTCCAAGATTTTCTCCTTCTCTTGAATCAACCTAAAATTACCATTTCTCATTTGTGCCATCTACAGTTTCCAACAGTTGTCTTATTTGTTATTGTTGGTCTTCCATCATTCTATTCATGTGATATTGGCGGGTTGCATCCTGTTGTACCCACATCTCTAGTTTATTTCCTCCATATGATGCTTCTAGTCTCCCTGATGATTTGAATCCTATCTGCATTGCTTCGAACTCTATTTCGTGTTTCCTCTGTACATCACATCACCAAATTCTCACTACCTATGAAGCCACAATGTTGGAACGTGGCTTTGATACCAATTATAACATCCACAATTACCGTTAGGATATGATAAAAAGAAATTATTAATCATTATAAGGGCGCATCCTCCAATTAAGTTTTACCTGTCAATGAAACATTGTACAACACATATATGTGAATTCACTCATGACATGGATTATATAAATGTTAAGGTGTACACCATTGATTTAACTCCATGGTAATCATGCAACATATATATATATATATATATATATATATATATATATATATATATATATATATATATATATATATATATATGTATGTATGTATGTATGTATGTATATGTGTGTATATATATGTATATATGTATATATATGTATGTATGTATATGTATGTATGTATGTATATGTATGTATGTATGTATATATATGTATGTATGTATATGTATGTATGTATGTATGTATATATATATATATAAATATATATATATATATATATATATATATATATATATATATATATATATGTGGGACAAAATATCCATGGGAATTATTTGAGATTTCATTGCTTCGGATCTATGCACATATTCGTTTATTAATGACGGGCGCTAGTGCAATTTTACATTGTACTATTGTTTTGATATTACACACACAACCTTTTAATTTGTTTAACACTTCAATTGACTTTGGATGAATCCCATCTGAAGGTCCTCACTGGTCATATGGCAGGAGGTCTGACTAACACTTGGAAATTACTTTGTGTTTATCTCGAGATGATTAGATGGTGTATGTCATCCAGTGGGAAGTTAGGGTTATACCCTACCTGATCCCGCCTTACCATTGTCATTGTTTTTCTTGCTTCCACTGTGAGTTTCTCTAGAAGATATGGAGGTTGAACTTCCAACCCTTGCCACTATAAAAAGCTTCCTTCACTGGGATTTGCTTCATTTAAACATGTATATTGTTAACCTTGTGGATGTCCACATGGTTTAATACCTGTAATTTATGTTGAGTGGTTTCATGTTTATGATTATCTTTTATGGGGATTCTTGTGAATTATTAAGCCATTGTTACGAATCTCTCTCTATCAATGGGAACTTATGATATGGTTGTTTTCATGTTTGATCATTGTGAAAGTCGTCTCTGCAGAGGTGTTTTGGTTTGAAACCCTAAGGAACAAGGTTTCCCCTTACTGCCTCCGGTTAGCTGATAATGAACTTTACGAACCGCTCGGGTGAGGTTGGTTGTGGGAAATACCAATGTCACTGAACTTACTATGTTTTTGTTTCTAAATTTATATCTATAGGCATTCTAATCAGTGGAATAATTGTGTGTGATGCAGAGCCCAAAGGGTTTGGTTCATGCTCTTGTCAGCCTTAACAATGTTACCGATGAAACGGGAAATATTACCTCAAAACGGGAACTCTAGCCCAAAAAGACTCAAAAAACATGAAAAAACATCCCAAAAAAAAAAGGTGTGTATTCCAGAACGCATTTGTTTTTTTCTCAAAGTCAAATTTCACCATTTTATAAAATTATGCTAAAAACCAAATTGTTTCTTGAAAAAATGATTTAAGAAACACCCTCAAAACAAAACAAGTTGATGTTGGAATAACAAAAAGAAAAACATTGTGTCACACTTTTGACACATTGTAACAATGGAATTAAAGACAACATATTAGGACATTGAAAAATCATAAAATTATAAATGTTTTTGATAGATGATGTTAAATATAAACAAAATCATAGCTAAAGGGCTTCTCATTTTGAGCAGTTTTTATCCATGTTGTTAAACATAAAATATCTTGACTCTAAACAACCATAAAATTGTAACTATTTTCAACCATAACATTAGAGATAAAAATTCGTAGCACATAAAAACCTTAATGACAAGTCGTAAATCTCAAGTTTTTAAATCTTAAGTTTTCAAGATACTTGAACCATGATATTATGGAGAAATTATATGACTTAAAAAATTATTAAAAATGAGCAAGTAAATGAAAAAATTATTATTCATATATTTGTTTGTTTATATATAAAAACATAATTTTTTAATTTTTTTTATTGTTTTTCTATATTTTAAACTATAATTGTTTTAGTTTTAAGAAAAAAAAAATAAAACATTAAAATCTTCTTATATGTGTTTTTTTATATTTTAAAAAATATTTAATTTTTTTTTATTGTTTTTTTATATTTTAAATAATAATTCTTTTAATTTAAAAAAATTAAAAAAAAAATAAAAATTATTTGTTTCTTTATTTTTTAAAACATGTTTTTTAATTTGTTTTTATTGATTTTTTATATTTTAAAATTTTAATTAAACAATTTTTATTTTTTATTTTTTATTTTTTTTATTTTAATTTTTTGTTTTATTTTATTTTTTATTAAACAACACATTTTTTTTTATTATAATAGCTTTTGTTTAAAAAAAAAATTAAAATTTTTTATATAGTTTGTGTTTGAAAAAAAATAAAATAAAATAAAAATTATTTTGCCGCCCGCTAGGGGCCAGAAGCAAGCTGGGAAACCCTCGACGGCGCTGCGCTACCAACCTCCGGCCCCCGCCTTGGCGGAGGGTGATTCCGAGAATCGCCCTCCACTCAGTTCAGGGACAAAGGCCAGTTGGGTAGCACTGGCGAGGGCGATTTTCGATGGCGCTGCCCAGCCAGCATCCGGCCATCAGCTCGACGGAGG
This sequence comes from Pinus albicaulis, assembly GCA_034641835.2. Taxonomy (NCBI): domain Eukaryota; kingdom Viridiplantae; phylum Streptophyta; class Pinopsida; order Pinales; family Pinaceae; genus Pinus; species Pinus albicaulis. The sequence goes on from CM076581.1 coordinate 1,085,343,831, forward strand.
ACGATTTTTAGAATCACCTTCCACCTAGCTAGGGCTGGAGGCCGGCCGGGTAGCATTGTCGAGGGTTGCCCAGCCTATCTCTGGCTCCCGGCTTGGCGGAGGGCGATTTCGAGAATCCGGGTTCCAAAGGCAAGCTGGACAGCCCTCGAAGGAGCTGCCCGGAATACTTTCGGCCCTTGGTTGGGTGGAGGGTGATTCCGAGAATTGCCCCTGGCTAGGTGGAGGGTGATTTCGAGAATTGGCCTCTGCCTAGCCAGGGGCCAGAGGCAGGCCAGATAGCGCCGTCGAGGGGTGACCAACCTGCCTTCGACCCACGGCTAGGTGGAGGGCAATTCTTGGAATCTCCCTCCACCTAGCCGCACACCATAGGCAGGCTGGGCAGCCCTTAACAATGCTGCTTGGCCGTCCTCAAGAATCTCCCTCCACATAGCAGAGGGCTGGAGGCTAGTTGGGTGGCGCCATCGAGGGCTTCCCAACCTGTCGCCAGCCCCCAGTTGGGTGCAGGGCCTCTAGCCCCTGGTTGGGTGGAGGGCCTCCGTCCACAAGTTGTGCAAAGGGCGATTATGAGAATCACCCCCAGTCGGGCGGAGGGAGGGCGATTTTGAGAATCAGCCCCAGATGGGCGAAGGGCTGGGCAGAGGGTGATTCTGAGAATCACCCCTAGCTGGGCGGAGGGCGATTCTAAGAATCACCACCATCTAGGTGGAAGACGATTCTGAGAATCGCCCGCAGATGGGCGGAGGGCAATTCTTGGAATCACCCTCCGGGGGCGATTCTCAAAATATTTGTCCGCCCAGTTGGGGGCCTGATGTAGGCTAGGTAGCCCTCGACAGTGCCACCTAGCCTGCCTCCATCCCTTGGCTAGGTGGAAGGTGATTCTCAGAATCACCCTCCACCGAGTCGAGGGTCGAAGGACGGCCGAGCGACACCATCGAGGGCTTCCTAGCTTGCCTCCAGCCCCTATCTAGTGAGAGGGTGATTCTGAGAATCGCCCCTAGCTGGGTAGATGGTAATTATGAGAATCACCCCCACTTGGATAGAGGGTGATTTTGAGAATCACCCACTGCCCAACCGGGGGCAATTCTTGGAATCGTCCTCAACCCAACCAGGGGCCGGAGGCAGGCCGGGCGGCATCGTCGAGGGCTACCCAGACTGCCTCTACCCAGCTGGCGGTTGGAGGTAGGCTGGGCAGCCCTCGATGGCACCACCCAACTTGCCTCTGACCCCCGGTTGGCGGGAGGGCGATTCCAAAAATAGCCCTCGGCTGGGCGGAGGGTGATTCTCGGAATCGCCTTTCGCCTAGCTGAGGGTGATTCTAGGAATCGCCCTTCACCTAGACAAGGGTGATTCTTGAAATTTCCCTTCGCCCAGCCGGGCGAAGGGCGATTGTGAGAATCATCCCCAGTTGGGTGGAGGGCGATTTTGAGAATCGCTCCTAGTTGGGCAGAGTGTGATTCCAAAAATCTCCCTCTGCCCAGCCATGGGCTAGAGGCCGGCTGTGTGGTGCCATTGAGGGCTGCCCAGCCTGCCTCTGGCCCCTAGCTAGGTAAAGGGCGATTTCAAGAATTTCCCTCCACCCAGCCGGGGCCCGGAGGCAGGCTGGGTAGCCCTCGACGGTGTCACTCGGTCTACCTCCGGCCCCTGGCTGGACGGGGGGTGGTCGGGTGGTGCCATCGAGGGTTGCCCAGCCTACCTCTAGCCCTCGGCTGGGTAGAGTGCATTTCTCAGAATTACCCTCCGCCTAGCCGGGGGCTGGAGGCAGGCCAGGCGGCACCGTCAAATGAAGGAGATTAGGTTTTGGAACTATTTTCATGTTCAGGTAACTTTTATTATACAAATTTAAATTTAAATATTTTATTTTTTACTTTTTATGCCTTTATACTAATTTTCTTACTTATTTCTTTTGTACTTGATGATTAGGTACAACATTATCATGTTTCCTACCAAAAGGACAAAATTGCATTGCCATTGAGAAAGACCCAGTGTAATGCAAATTTATTCAACAAAGAATTAATGCTCTAGAATTCCTTCCAGATGCGAAGCAAGAAGTTGGTTTGAGGAAAGGGGATTTTAATGAATCACGTGTGGAAAAAAAAGCGAAGGAACCTCAACCACCATTATATGGAATGATTAGAAAGGGACACTTTGGAAGATGAGCAGACATGAAAGATCCATTAGAATATGAAAATGACCAAAATGAAGTAGAAAGTGTTGCAGAAGAAGCTATCAATGATGTTCTAGATGATGTTGAACATGTACTAGTTGATATTGTTGATGATCTTTACGTTATGCTTCCAAACAAAGCTAATTTTGAGATTTATTAATCAGTTTTACTTGCAATGTTTAGAATTTGATATTTTATGAGAAGAATCCTTATTTTTTGCAAAAAACATGTGATTACTATTATTTTTTGACATAAAATTCAGTAAAAATGCTATTTTATCAAGTTTTTTTGCTACTGTTTTCCCAAAAATTAGTTTATTTAACATGTTTTTTTTTTAAAAATGTCTCTAAAAGTGTATTTTTTGCATTCTAATTGTATTGAAAATTTGTATTTTCTTGTCATATCATTCAAAATATTGGTTTTTTAGCGGCAATTATTTTATGTGCATTAGAAAATTAATTAGCAATACATAAACTTGTAGAAAATATAAACTTTATAATATAGACCCTTTTTTCATTCTTTATATATGTAAAAAGTGAAGATATCATTACAATTTTTATTTAAAAAAGAATTAATTTTTTTCTTTTTAAAATACAAGTACATAAATGCACTTAAAAATAAACATCTCACGAAAGAAGAAGACATTAGAAAAGGTATAGTGTCAAAATAAATCTTCTAAAAAAGCATTGGTGATGACATGCCACCACTATTCAAAACCGACATAAAAAGCATCACAAAAAAAAAAAAAAAAAAAAATTAAAGTGTCAAAAACATGCTAAAAAAATAAAATTGATTCTACATCACCACTTTCCAAAATTAGGTGTCTTTCTTGCTACGTCAAAAAGTAGGTACTAGTGCAGTTACCTATTTCATTATAACAATGTTCCTTTCTTCCACAAAGGGGGGTGCATAGGTGTTTACCACGTAACCCATAAATGCCATTGTTTGTAGGTGTGGCATTTTCCTAATATACTACACTGGATAGAGGGCCAAGAGCTTTCCATCACTAACTTGTCAATTCTTAGTTTTTCAGTTGAAAATACACACGTTTTATCCCGATGAATGTGCATGTAATTTTTGTACGACTACATAAAAACATTATATATTTTCAATGGTTTATCTATGAGAGGCAAGGCTCTAGTTAACCAGTTGGTTGGATTCGATAAGTTAGGTCCTACAGGGTCCAAGCGTTGTTGTGGTTATTAGTTTTCTGCTCATTGTGAATATGGATAAGTATTGACTGTAACATATCTTTTTGGGGAGCTGGTAACCCAACCATTTCGGACTTATTGTACGGTATGATGTATCTTGTCTTTTTTGCTCCTATGCTTATTACATAATAAGGGTTTATCCTATGGTAGTTGTTTATAATCATAAATGTATCATGATACCATGTTTTCATTATCTAAATTTTTTCTTTTCTGAATATTGTAGTTAATTCGTTCATTGCCCTGCCCGAGGCATTTGACCATTATTTAAGTTGATGCCTTATTCCGCACTCTTTATAAATGATAGTCTATATTTATTTTTTCTCCTCAAATTTAGGATATATGAATGTCTTTCAAGTACATACTATGTTGTTCCATTTTCAGTGAAAATAGTATTTCGATGTTTTCAATGAAGTTACCATTTTTTAGGTTAATGGCTCACATGGTTACATTTCATTTGTAATAGTATGTGCACTAATTCTACACCAAATCCACCTAAGTTCACTACTGTAAGAATGGTTTTAAGTCTTCTAATTTGTAAGTAGTTGCACGAGCCCATAGGAAGGACATGGTAGTATCTAGCCTCATTCTGGAGCATTGATAAACCTTTCAAGGTAGAATCACATTGTTTATTTACAATTTCAAGCTTAACGAGAAAAGTATAGTTACCGAAAGAAAAAATTTCAACTAAAAATAATCTTGAATATAGAAATATTAAGTACAAAACTCAAATTTTCAAATTGTAGTAACTTCATATTATTCTCTAGTCTAGTTCTCTTAAGCTATGAGGTGAACTGCACAATAATTTTCTGGCCACTTTTACCTAAAATAATTCTTATTGAATCTAGAACGATGCAACTGTCCTTCCCATTTCATTCCCTAAACTAATGCTAAACTTGCCTTAAATTCATGCTACAAAATTAGCCCTCGGTTCTACCTCAAGTTTTTCTTCTGATATTTAAATAAGAAGTTATTCTGTTTAACAACCAGATTCATAGTAATTCTTATTTCTTATCATTCTCAAACTATTCTACACAGTACATCTATATAAATACTTATATATTTCCAATGGGAAAAATAATTTAATCTTAAGTGGTCCTCCCAACCTTGAGAAGGGCTATCACGTCCTCTTCTCCCCACCGAGCTTCTGCTCCCGTACAAGTTCCAAAATTGCTTCACAGTTTAACCTCTAGGGAAATGAGACAACAGTCCAGCCTCTAGCAACCAATTCTAGGTTTCTCCACTAGCTCCAAGTCCAGCTTGGGATTTCCTTCACAGGGACCATCCTACCTAGTTAGAGACCTCTATCTACTTTTCTTTCCTCTAGTCTCCTCACAGACCTTCCTAGGAAAAAGACTAGAACCAACCCCTTCCTCTCTTCATATTTCCTTTAAATCTACAGAAGGATGGCTGTAATTGTGCAACTGTTTCAACTATGGAGAGGTGAAATTCGTTACCAACGAGATTTCCTCTCATGTATAAAATAAAAATACTTATTATATTTATAACTAGAAAATCAAATACAACTATTCAAATTTTTACTTTGGTGTCAACACTTCGATATTTTCGGATCTAGAAAAACATGTCAGGGTTATGATCTGGGAGGAATCCATAAATAAGTGCATAAATTGAAATAGTTTGTATGGGCTCAACTTGTCACTTGCCCCTCCTAGTTCCAGAAATGTTGACAGTGTTGCACCCCCCAACATTCAGGGATATGCCTGATATGAAGTCCCAATTATGCCTCACAACATTTGGTGTTAGATTCCCATAGGAATCTCCAGGGTGGTTGCCGATGCAGAGGGTGTTAATAATATTCATTGCCTTCAAATACGCTTAGAGTGATGTATGCTGAATGGTGAGATAAAGTGTGTGACCCTATGGAAAGTTAGGTGTGATGCATGAATTTTCCAACACACAAAGGGAAAATAAGTTAGCCACTTAGAAGACTACAATGGTACATATATATATAAATGAACACATGAGGATAAATCACATCATAAGATAATATGTGAAATAGTTCACAAGTTAATAGTGATGAAATAATACAACAACACATATTCGACATGATTTTTAGAAATGAAAACGAAATATTTCATAAGCATAAGTGTAAGTTAAATAAAATACATTGAAAATACAACAAGAATAGTCCTACTATATTCAAAACATATGAATGGAAGGGTGTTAGCTCTGTGATTTTATTAAAAGTGAAATGTCGAATTATACATACACCATTAATGAACCACCAACCCCAATAATGGAATGTGAAGTCAACATCACATGCTCATCCAAATAAGTATACTCCCTCTATGCTACAGAGTAGCCAAGGCTCTCAAAAAAATCCCAATCTCCTTTCTAAGCCAAAGCCTAGCCAAAATATTTACTCCCAAAATCCCTTTAGAAGAATTATGAGGATATATTTATAACAAAAGGGGGCAACTCTTCATATTCCCCTTTGTGACTCTTGGTCTTCTGTCATGACTCTTCAACTTCTTTACAAAATGAATCATTCCATTACATCATGAATCTTCACATTCCAATATTCACACTGAAAATTCCACTTTACAAATTAATTGGAAATAATATTAAATTTTATACGCATAGCCATAGAAGACAAAATATGGTAGATACAACTTGAAAAACTAACAAGACAAAACACTATCATGCGTGAGTTGTGGAAACTACCAAAAAAAATTCCATTTTATGCTTCTCAGTCACATATCAGTGCCAAGCTTGGTACTATGTGATGACATCCCAAAATTTTGTGATGTTGTCTAGATGGAAGTTGACTCCAGCCTCCATGGAATCTAAGTACAATGATTTGGAACCAATGTGAACTTCCTTCTATAGCAGGAGAAAAATTGTTCTCACTTAGAAATGGCCATTGATGTAGTTCTGCATGTTATTTCTATTAAGCTCCAAACCTTCCTTGGTGGAAATCTATCTGAGCTTCTTGAAATATTCCTTGATCTCCTACCTCACCTGGTTTCAGCGTTTGGATTCAGTGAGCGAGCCAACTTATGGGATATTTTATGCATTCACTAAGAAATTCAAACTACTCTATTATCGTACATATGAGGCCTAAATTATACCAATTAATGAGGATATATGTTGCTTGTTCTAAATCAAAATTTGAACTCTTGCTTTATATAGCTCTGTCTGTGGCTTCATTTTGTTTCCCAAGTCAAGCAGTTCCCCTTTGTATCACATTGACCATTCATGCATAATGGTGATGGAAGCTTGTACATTCTTGAGAGTTTTCACAAAGTCTTTCAACTGCTCATTAAAACAATGGAAGTGTAAAACTAACTTATGCATGGTGACAAGTGCCGCATATAGGTTCTTCATAGTCTCTATAAGTGTTGATAATTTACCATGTATTGTTGCTCTAATATCATCCATATATACCTGTGTAGAAGATGCATTTTGAGTTGTTGCGTAAAGTTATTCTACCTCTTGCCTAATAGCTTGTAATTTATGTGCCAATTTATTATTCTTGACCATTAAATACTGGGTGTTTGACCTTACTGCATAGGGGAAGGCCAAGTTGGCTTTGGCAATGGCATTGAAATTCTTCTTGGTGTATGCCACTATCACCCTTTCTGTAATCAATGTAGCTGATGCGAGGTCATCCAAAACGTTATTCTTATGGGCTTGTACAATTTTCCTCTGAAGCTCATTGTATGAGATATTGTACGTGTCAATAACAACATAATCATCAAGAGGAAAAAATTCCTCTTCCTTGCTTGGAGCCAATTCTGTTGATAGAGGCGGTGGAGACTAAATAGTGACCTATTGTGCACTTGGCATCACATCAACATCCTAATTCTATGGCTTTATTTCCTCCACCATGTCCATAATTTAAATAAATTCTTCAATCTATTAAGAAAGCTCCTAATCCTGCATCTATCTGCTCTCCTCCTCTACTAATAGATGGTTTTATTTTTTCTCTTCAATTTTCTTCTGTGATGTTTCTTCTGCTATTGTGCATTACCTTTCTTCTTCTTCATACTTCTGCTTCTCTTCTTGTTCTTTCTTATTCTTTTATTCCTTCATTCTCCCTTTCCTCTCTTCTTGCTTCCTTTGTTCTTCTCTCTACACCCTTTGTTTCCTCTTGACCTAAATCTCTAAATACGCTTTATTAATAGATGGATATGCTTCTATCTTGAAACCTAATTCACCCCCTGGACTGTGAGAAACCTTTATAATTCCCTTATCCTGCTTGAGGTTGCTCCCTTTTGTTGGAACTACTTATGGAGTTACTGCCTTCTGCGCAGTGACCTGTGAATTCCCTATTATATTGATCGTCTCGTGGGATCTAGAGGGATTTTAGAATTTCTTACATGGATCCTCCTCCAACCAAAAAAATTTCCTGCTGATCCACTAATAATTTATTATTGCATAGTGGTATTTTCAAATACCACGAGGATGGTATAGATTAAAGTATCGAATATTGAATGAAAACTTCTTTATCACCTTTCATTTATTATCTGCGACTTTAAGATTCTTGAGCTCGTACAATCCAACTTGCATAAGAATAGCTGGACATGGTGCTTTATTCTTTCTATGCAAAATTTCTCACAATCACGTGGAGAGATGATATGAAAATTCTTGCACGACAAGTTTGTCACTGGCATACCTTGGAAAATGATGCGATTATTTCTGATCATCAAACAATCTAAGGAAGGTGCCATATGTTGAGGAAAAGCAATCCAAAATATATGCTATTTACTCCATTTCTCCATGTGACATGCAAGGTGGTTCTTCCTCAAATATTAGCTTGTATAGCAGAATAATGAAATTGTCAGTTAGCTTCTCCATGACACCTTGATGGATTTAATCCCATAGAAATTTGTAGTATATGTACACGATAGGGTCCCATGGTGTCTAAGTCCATTCCATGCTACAAAATGCATTCAGGGCTCAAATCAAATCCTGTAAATATGTATACACACAGAACATTTTGGTGCCTCCCTTGGGAGGATTCCCAACATGTTCTATCTGGGCTCTCAGCTATCGAGCCAACAAATCTAACTAGTTAAACGACATCCCCTCATTCAAAACATGGTTCAGTAAGACTCCCTACCATTCAGGAAAGGTCTCCATGCTCTGTTGACCATAAATTATGAAAGATAATATAACCAAGAGCTGGTAAGCCCTCCTAAGATACTTTGTCTTGTATGAATGGGTAGGTTTCTGTCAAAATTTCGATGGCTCTTACTCAACCTTTAACAATATCTCTTGTGCTCACATAAATGTCGGTGGCATATAAGTATGAGTTGATGTGTGTTTCTAGATAGGGAAAAAGATACATAAGATGATAATATTTTACCATAAATGTTGCAAGCTTCTATCTGCTACCACTATTTAAGGTCATGGTTTTCACATAAATATGTGAAAAAATCTAGTTGATGACATCTGCACATGGGAAGACTGGATATTTTTGTTACACCATTTTTTTGTCCTCTAACCTGTTACTCTTAGATGGACCTAAGTACACCATGTAAGACCAATTTTACCTTAAGTAAAATTTCTTTTAGTCTGAAAAATAACTTAGTAAACCACCTTTATTAAGTTGTTTATGGTCTAAATAGGAAACACCATGAGGAAATATTAAATAAATCCACATTTGTTTGATTTCCCTCAAGGAATAATTAGTTAAACAGTAGTCTAATTAATATTCCTGGTCATATTTAACCCAAACCAAGAAAATTAATTGGATAAATTATTATTTATCTTATTATTTTCTAGGAATAATTATTTAAACCTTATTGAAATGATATTCCTTATTAAATTTGACAAAATCATTCCTTAATAATTAAATAAATCATTATTTATTTGATTATTACTAAACCACATCCTTAAAATGATAAATAAATCATTTATTTATTTATTTTCCCTCCAACAAATATAATGAAATATTCCATAAATTTTGGATCTTGATTTGGTTAATAATATTTTAATTATGCACCAATATCTAGACTAACTCGATATTTTGTTATAAATAGAAGGGTTTTTCCATTCCTTCACTACCTTTTGTTGCCTAAAGATCAATTTGGATCTATACTTTTGGTCTGACTTTGATCCACCATCATTGTCATATTTTTCTATCTTTTTGCTTGTGAGCTCCTTTTCAGTTCCATTTTTGTTTGGGTTTTCTACAACATAAAGAGAGAGGAATTTTAGATCTAAAGTGCCAAGGACTTACAAGAACCCATCCCAATGAGGAGGGCTAGTAACATCCTTATATGTTCTCCTCCCAGGTGCCCTTAATATAAAATTCATTCAACATATTGTTGTCTTGTCTATTGGATGTATGGAGTAAATCTCATTTTTATTTACGACTTAATCTCTTTTGATGCATAGATCTAGATTTTTGCAGCATTTATATTGATCACCTAATTCTATATCTGAAGATATTGGAAGCCATATTTTCTGTTAGGGCTATTTTTTATGCACAACTAAATTGGTCTTTTTTCGTACACATGCAATTAATATTCATACTAATAACTAGTGACTCGACATGGGTTTATGATTGCGACTGCTGTCGTTTTTTAGATCCCTACATATCTAGCTGCTTCAAACCCTAGGATTTCTCTTTAGCTTCTTGTTTTTATTTTATTGATGTCTTTTTAACCTATAAGGCCCTAAAACATTAAAAATTCTAATTCCTTGTGTTTTCGGACCTATTGCACAGGTGACAGACATCAACCGCAGCTGAGACGGCACATTCTACAAAAACCTGCTCCTGAGAGTGCCAGAAGTGTAGGTCACACTTTTTGGCCCTAAAACTGTGACCTGGAGCTTTAGGACGTAGAAATTTTCCCAAAATTTGTGACCTCAACAAGAAATAGGTCAAAAACTACGACCTCACTTTTTTGCGAGAACTTTTCAAAAAAAATTCCGGGTTTGTCTAGGCCTCTGTTCAGGGTCGTATAACCTCTATATCCACCCATTTTGGTAATGTACTTGTTCTTTTTTTCTCAAAAAAGTGGGAACCTAAACCCCTAGGGCTTCAGTACCCTCCACCTTTTATGGAAGAGTTTTAGCTGTTGCAGGTTGTCTGAATTTTCAGAGTGTTCAGCCATTTTTCAGATCTGATACCTCACCTTCAGATCCACTTCATATTGGCTATTTATCCATCCAAATCACCTACTTTAGTTTGGTTTTTTTTTTCCACTAGGGTCCACTCCGTTTCCCTCTAGGAGATAGTCTTTTATACCTCATTTACAACAATTTTTTCCCTGATTTTTTTCTATTTATCTGCACCTATTTCCAATAGATTTGACCTTTAGATCCCTATCCCTCTTGACCTTAGATCTATTGGATATTTCGGTGTGTTTTTTCTAGTTTTTTTTCCACCTACAGACTACTTCTTGAGAGGCCTGCCTCCTTGGGTTTAGATTATTGCATTATTAGTTGTTTATTTTTTGTTATTTTAGTTTCATATACTATTATCTGTAGGTTTATTTACAGTTATACAACACACTTTTTCTTTTTCTCTACAAATGTTTGGGTTTAAAAATTAAAATTTACACACTTGACATGCACGTCCTAAGTGAAGAAGAGTTTGGTTAACACTGCCAAGCAAAGAATTTAACATTGAAATCAATTAATCATGCACCTCTCTGCCCTTGTTTCCAAATTGTAATCGATTGATCCTGCACCTCTCCTCGTTTGTTGGTCTCTCTTCCCTTTATGTCATGTTTGTGTCGTCGTCATTGCGCCACCAAGGTGTTTATCCTAAAGAATTTTTTTCCTTCATACTTTTTTCTGGTAGGAAGACTTACTCCTCCACAGAGGATTCGAGTTAGTCCTCCACCAAGTCCGCACTCTGACTCTTCTTGTGGTTCATTGGGTTCTCCTTCTAGTTCCACTCTCAGATCTCCTCTTTTCACCTTCATCATGTCTGGTTCAGGACCTAACACTGGTGGTAGCCCTGACCCTAATGCTGGGAATACTACTAGTGGGAGCGCAACATGAACTACTACGGCTTCTCCCTTGCTCCCCTATATGGCAGGTCTCAGTCTTCCCAATTTTTACCATTTGATCAATGACCCTATACACCATGACGCTAGTTGGCCTATTGTGTCTATCAAGCTCCCTTCTGACGTCCTAAAAATGATGTTCGATCTTTCCACATGCGTTGTTCGTCTAGCTCCATTACTGATGAATTTGTCCTTCTTTGGTTGTTCCAACGTATGCTTAAAGGTGAAGCTTCCAATTGGTATGTTGATCAGGCCTCATCCTATCATACCACCTTTGTGACTCTTGCTTGGGCTTTTTTGTCTTATTTCTAGCTTCCCCTTCGTTACAACACTACTACCGAAATTTTGATTTCTTTCCGTCAATCGTCTACGACTTACCTATTCAATCTTTTGTAGGAATGGTAGAGAAGAAAGAGCCTATGTCGAGCCCCTACCTTCGAAGACTGTGTATACATGGAATGTTTCCTTATATCTCTCATTCTTGCTATTGGAAAAGATGTCGTATCGCATTTCCCTCAAACCGAAGAAACCGCTCTCCAAATTATGTTAAAATATGACCTAATCTATGCTCATTTGGGTTATGTTTATACCATTTTACCTAATCTTCCTAGACCCGGTGGTGCTAATGCACCAGAGGAATATCATGCTACCGACGCTATCATTGGAGCTCTCTCTCATCTATACACTCAGCGCCCCATGGGCTATGGTTTTCCTCAGAGGGGGGCCAACACCTCCTGCACTTTTACCCCTCCCAGTAGCATGTATCCAGCATATGGCATTCCTCTCCTTTCTGCCAACCTCATGTTTACCACAATGTTTCCAAACCTCCTTATTATTCGTATTAGTAGCCAGGTACTGCAGCTCCTCCAGCATTAGCACCTCCACCTCCCTTGCCTTCTCAACCCTCACAATAGCAGCCATCGCCCCCTCAGGGGAAGTTGTATGCACAGCATGACATGACTAATCCTCCTCCCTCTAGAAATAAGAGGAAAGGCACTCAAAATCCATCTACTCTCAGTAATCCTGGAACTAATCCTCAAAAAAATGCACCTAACACTGCTAACTAGCAATAGGGCACTCCGCCCGAGCAAGAGAGGCCTATTCGCACAAACAAGACTTATTCTTGTTATGGTGTTTATGCTCATTACGCGGTTGATTTTTATCTTTTACCATAGATGAAGTAGATGTGGGAGTCTTAAGAAACATTTTAAGGAAAAAAAGCCTCCCCTTTCATCCCTCCTAGTGTTGCACCTAGTCAGCTAGCTATTTTTACTAATCCTTTCCCTCAGCAAGGATTTGTGGCTACCCAACCACCTGAAGGTTAGGTGGCCACTCAACATCCTCCATCTCGTACCTCCGATTACCAAATTCTCATGATGAACTATGACCAACTTACAACTATATATATCAATCTTTAGACTCAATTCCGATAGTATAACAAGCCTCCCGCTATGTCTGTCCCCGAGCCACTTCCTTCGGTCTCTACAAAGCCTCTTTCGACACCTAATGGTCCTTTGCTTATCCCTAAGCATAAGGTGGAGGTTCATACCAACATCCCTAAGGGACCAATATGCCAAAGTGCCACTTCTGGAAAAGCTGCCCATTCATATATTATAGTAGCTGATTTGGTGCAATCTCCTGCTGCCATTTCAACGCTGGAACTCCCCCAATCGTGCCCTTCACAATGAAAAGCTCTTCTATCTACCATGGGTGTTGTATATCCTTCTGATGATCAATTGATTGTCTTCGATGTTAACCGATCAGAACATCCTCCTCTCCCTACTTCCATTGCCTTCCAAATCCCAGTCAATATCTGGAACACCAACGTTTCTTGATGCATCATTGATGATGGGGCATTCACCTGTGTGATGTCCGCTTCGATTTGGAAGTGACTTAGATCACCTGAGTTGGCTCCTTCCACAATCAATCTCTGAGCATGGGATGGCAATGCTTCCCATACCATTGGCCTATTCTACAATTGTATTCTCATATTACTCTTGCGGGCAAGAGTGTTTGCGTTGACATAGAAGTCATTGATGCCCCCTTAGATTACAACATTCTATTGGGTCATAGCTACACCTATGCGATGTCTGTTGTCCCATATGTGATCCACCACAAGATGTCCTTCCCTCATAGTGGAAATATAGTGACCATCGACTAGTTGACATATTACGAACCGAAGTCTCAAACCTCCCCTGAGTCCATCTTTCTTCGGTGGCCAATAATCAAACCGTCGATCCTTTGAATAGTGTCTCAACTAGAGTCTACAAAGACTCCTCTCTGATTGCTACATTCCCTTGTCTTCCTCCTCTTGTCTTTGATCCCAGATCATCAAATTTTTGCATGATGCAATCGTCTCGGGCTTCCTTCAAGTGGCCCACTTCAGTTAGTTAGCAGCCTCCTTGCCCTCCATAGCATACTTGTAGCCCTTCGATTTAGCCTTCTACACCTCCTCCTCTTGGACCTTCACCTACAACTGGTATCCATGAGCCTCTTTACCCTCCTGGAATGGTTCCTTTAGGTATTAACCATCTTGAAGTCGTCCTTCCTGGCCATTACCCCTCCGGTCAGATACCGTTCGTAGCTCCCCCTCTAGGAGTGTAAACAGTACCTATCATGGCTACCATCTCTCTCCCCAACCTGACCCTGGGGATTTCCGTTTGGTAGCTTGATCCCTGAGCTGCTACCCCATGTGGTCAACCCAAACCTTATTTTGCTTTAACCCTAGTTCAACTGGTTCCTATGACTTCTCTCGTTGTTACAGTGCCTCAGCCACCTCAACAAGAACCATCTCCTGTTGCGACCACTTTGGGTAACAAGGGAAAGCTCGCAAGTGGGACTCAAAGGAAAAGGCTACCTTGACTGACTCTACACCTCCTCCACCCCCAATGTCCTGTGCTTTATGTGATGTCATCGGTCATGCCACCCATACCTATCCTGAGTTGCCCCATATCAAGCCTATGGTTAATGTTGCATTCCGTGAGTCACTAAAGCCTCTGTTTCTTCCTCGACTACAGCCAAGACCCCTAAGATTATTCACACCAACCAAACTTGTTCTTTGTGTGATCTCCATGGCCATTACTCTCACCATTTTCCCCTCCTTATGCATTACCACACCTTTTTATAGGTATTTAAGGAGTACGAGGTTGAACAAAACCAATCTGCCTCTCCCATACTTGCACAGTATGATGTAGGTGAGATTTAGGATTTACCTGATCCCATTGACACCCCCCCTCCTGATGTCGAGATGATAGAGCCTGCGGCCACCATTCTCTTCCTATCATCATCCATGAAACCCTCGGTGGAAGCTCCATCTGAATATTCCCCTGTTGTTTCACTCGACCTCCCTCCAACGATCACCCTAGGCTCAACATTGGTGGATCCCTTATCTGATTATTCTTCTGTCATACCCCATGATGATGTGCATGTGAACCTCTCTTCTCATGATGATGAGTTAGGTATCTTTGCCACATCATGTGGTCTCCCTTCCTCCAGTAACTCCATCTTCTATTATGATGATCACATCATGGAAACCTTTCCACCCCTGACTTCATCTTTCCCACCCATAAGTGGGATGACATCATCTGTGTATATGGTGAATTTCATGGCCTGAGCACAAGCTACACCTCTGGTAGCTCCCACACTCCACCTAACTGTCGGCGTGTGAGTAGTAGACATCCTACCCAGATCACTCCCTCTCGCAGTGTGTGTTTGATCTCTACTTTGCACTCAGGTTTCCATCAATTTTCTTCCTCCTCCCATTTATTGTCTTGTGGCACCTTTCAGATGGACCTCCCATCCACACCTAATATTGGTTATGTCGATGGTGCAAGTCACTACTCCCAGAATCTAGCCTCGGCAGGTTGGGCCATATTTACCCCTTTGCATTCGCTTTTTCTCTCGAACAGTGTATGCATTGGTACTACTACCAATAATTAGGACGAATATTATGTAGTGTGAGGTTTATTAGCCGATTACCTTTCACATCGCATCCTCCACCTTCATGTTCCTTTAGATTCCCTGCTTCTTGTCATGCAATTGAATGTTGTCTATCGTGTGCACAATTATATCATTTTTAGAAGATATTTACGGGTGAAGCTTTTGATGTGTGAATTTGAAATAATTACATTCAGTCATGTACCTAGAGCACAAAATCACTATGTAGATAGCATTGCAAACAATATTATAGATTTGCATTTAGCACATGAATTTAACAGAAGACAATAACATAAAACCATCAAAATGATGCATATCCATAATATGTGTTGTATAAATTTTTTGAGTTCATCAACTCTGATACATATGACATGCCAATAGCATGTTACAAAAACTCAAAATTTGGGGCACCACCTGCCCCTACACACTAATTGCTATTTGGAGGATCCCAAGCTAATTTCTCTTCCCCTGCAGCTCGTATATCGTGCATCCCCTATCTAGCCATCGCCATTCGCCGCATGACCCCTCGCCACTTCGAGGGTATACCAATACATGGTTCTATGTACTGGTCATCTAAGTATTTCCAACCGCGCTCTAAAACACCAATCAAAATCCTCTCACATCTACAAGGGATATCCTCTAGGAGGGCTACAACATCCTCATTTTGTGGCGCTCTCGATCCACTAGGTTCGGCAGTTCCTGATACTATAGGCCATCCCATATACCCGACCAGTTTTATCAGTGTTGTATCTGCATACCATAAGTGAAAGAATTAGTACCATATAAAATATTTTGAAAATTTACAATGCACATAAAAGGTCGGCAATTTTTCAATTACCATCGGGCCGCCATACTCGACGAGGCGGCATTGGCAAGTCTGAGTCCCCAAGATAACTCATCCCACTATAGGGATAGTCATCTATGTATAATGGAATCTGATCCCAATGAGCAAGGAACTCGGGTAGGAACACCCGTCTGACTGCCCCACCTCCTCCTCTGCATATTAGTTGCTCCCACTGATGCATCCTGGGCTCCCTCAGACCCCCATCCTAGAGCTATATGCAAGGTCAAAGTGTTGGGATCTTCTCAAAGAAGAGCAAGCATATCACTATCCCATATGCACAGTCATGGTTCACTTGCCGCTTGCATAGCAAAAACTTTCATTTCAATGAAGACAACATCATCTGGGCCCACCCATACTAGGTCCCACTCAACAAACTCTCCATAAGCATCATCTTCCCTCCAATGATGTGGTGGAGTTCCTAATTGCCTAGAATCCGTAACACTGTTGTAGCCATAACATGGGTCTCTAACCTCTCTAGATCCTTGATGGGTATCCATGTCCCTTTTACATGGAGACTTGGTTGACAATGGCGCTCGACAAACTCCATGATGTTCTGCCCCATGGTAACACTGGCTGAGTACTCCCTACAGTCCCAAGTGGTGGGAGACCAGTCAGGAAATATATATCCTGGACCGCCAACTTGATCCAGTGCCCCTGCACTATAAAGACCTCATGGTCCGGGTCCCAATATCTAACAATCCGGGCCAATAAGTGCTCTCCATCTCTCATCAAAGGGTTCTCCACAAACTTTAGAACCCCAAACCTAGCCAATCCACTACGAGCACCGTGATCCTTCTGAATCTCCCACCGTAATGTTCCCAAGTCTCTCTGTCTCCAATTAATCCATAAATCTACCATATCTACACAAAACCATCATATTTTTCAGTGTATAGATAGGAAATACTGTATCCAAACACAAAAAACTAGTTCTCAGCAAAAAAATAGCACAGAAAAACCCTTGTCTCTCAGGTCGCACTTTTCAAGCCCAAACCTGGGAGAGGTCATAGTTTTCTGCCCAAAACCTACTACCCAAGTTGTAGTTTTTGCCCCAAAAAGTCGATTCGGTCATGAAGAGGAGCATGGGTCTGATCCTCGGCTCTAAGGACCTAAACTAAACTTTCAATCCACTAAAATATAAGAGTAGGGTTAGGCCTCTTACCTGCAACTAACAGATCTTGATTTAAATGGTCGGTTTGTCCGCTACGATTTCCACAAGATTTAGGGCCTTCTCTCCTCTCTACATTCACCATAGCTCCACATGCAAATGAGTTAATTTGGAGGAAGAATGCCTTATTAAAAGAGAAACCCATGATTTTTCTTTCATCTATTGCGGCCAAACCGTAGCTCAGTTTGGAAAACCGTTTGTACCATTGGAAAGCTCTCACGGAGCCCTCAAATGGGTATCTATTATTTTTTTGTGATTTAATACTTCAGTTAGACACATTTCGTCCAAGAAGGGTGACTTCACCACTCCTTAAAATCAAATTTCTTTACTTGCAACGCTTGTACTTGGGGCACCACTTTGTCTCCATACTTTTCCATGCTCGTGTCGATTTTCTTCATGAGTAGCCATCATGTAGTCATGTATTTATGGTCCCCACCAGACCTTTTCTATGTGGCAACATCATCAAGTCACCCTTCTTTAGAGTATCTGAGTTGATTCATCATCGCATTGATGGAGTCTATCCTGAGTCCCTTTGTATCCTGCTATATTCCTCCATCCTTCATTGCTTGGTTCCTCTCTCGTGTCGCACATTATGGCCTTCAGTCCCACTATCCCCTATTGCTTATGATATTGTGCCAATGGCTGCCAGGTCATCCATGCCATTTATGCTCTAACAAGGTAATTCGTCTATCTACTACTTAGTACCCCCCATTTCATTATCATCCGTGGTGTCAGTCTTTCAGTCGCTCTACTATTTTATTTCACGCCTTAGTTGAGGATCCCTTATTGCCTCACCTATGGCAGACCTACCTATGTCAACATAAGATTATTCATTCCAAAAGATAGGTCTAGAGGGCTGTGTACCTTGGTTCCAGCTTCCACTCCTGTTCGGTGCCTTAGATTAGGCAAAGGGACTCCTTATTGCCTTTTGACTTGATTGTTTCTCAACTCCAACTTCTTTTAGCATGATCGAGATCTGTATACTTGATGGTTTAGTGATGAAGCAGATGATACCAGTGATTCCCGGGTGTATGTGAGATGTTTCAGCCCTCATGAGGGGGTGGCCCTAGAGGTATCCCCCTCACATACCTAGATGACCTCTTCATTATAGTGTTTTATGCAGCTCCATATATTTTATTATTTCGGCCGCAGCCGCTTGCAGCACCTTTTTGTTTGCATATATCATATTATTAGAGCCCTTTCCTGTTTACAGGGGCATTTGGGTTGTATTTGTATCTCATGTAGTCGATATTATTGTATAAGTCTTGGCTGTTATCCTAGGCACAATATGTATGTGAGATTGATTATCATGTTTTTACTTGGCTCATGTTTATGTCATCATGTACTATGTTTTTCAGTCGCTTGTTTACTAGATGCATTATTCTTTGTACTTTGTCTCGGTGGGCATAGGTATGCCTCCCCCACCACCTATAGCACAGGTACTCACTAATAAAAGAGACTTGTCGCACCTGTAAGTCTTGCCTCCTCAGGTTCTAGTCCTCTAGTGCTTTGGTATACCTTATATTTCTCTCTTTTTTACTTGCCCTTCGGTGTTTAGTGATTGAGTTCTTACAACGTACTCCAGTCATACGATTAGATCCTAACGCTCGCATGCTGCGGGGCAATCTGTTACACCATTTTTTGGTCATCTAACCTGTTACTCTTAGATGGACCTAAGTACACCATGTAAGACCAGTTTTACCCTAATTAACATTGCTTTTACTATGAAAAATAACTTAATAAACCACCTTTATTTAGTTGTTTATGGTCTAAACAGGAAACCCCATGAGGATATATTAAATAAATCCACATTTGTTTGATCTTCCTCAAGGAATAATTACTTAAACAATATTTTAATTAGTATTCCTGGTCATATTTAACCCAAAACAGGAAAATTAATTGGATAAATTATTATTTACCTTATTATCTTCTAGGAATAACTATTTAAACCTTATTTAAATAATATTCGTTGTTAAATTTGAATAAATCATTCATTAATAATTAAAAAATAATTATTTATTTGATTATTACTCAACCACATCCTTAAAATGATAAATAAATCATTTATTCATTTATTATTTACAAATAAAGGGAGTTGACCCAAGTCAAATTCTTTTTCCCTCCAAGAAATATAATAAAATATTCCATAAAATTTGGATCTTGATTTGGTTAAAAATATTTTAACTATGCATCAATATATAGACTAACTCAATATTTTGTTATAAATAGAAGGGTTTTTCCGTTCATTCGCTACCTTTTGTTGCCTAAAGATCACTTTGGATCTATACTTTTGGTCTGACTTTGATCCACTATCAGTGTCATATTTTTCTATCTTTTTGCTTGTGAGCTCCATTTGAGTTCCATTTTTTTCTGGGTTTTATACACCATCAAGAAAGAGGAATTTTAGATCTGAAGTGTTGAGGACTTACAAGAACCCATCCCATTGAGGATAACTGGTAACATCCTTCTATTTTTTCCTCCCAGGTGCCCCTAGTATAAAATTCATTCAACATATTCTTATCTTGTCTATTGGATGCATGGAGTAAATATCATTTTTATTTACTGCTTAATGTATTTTGATGCATAGATCTAGATTTTTTCAGCATTTAGCTTGATCACCTAATTGCAGATCTGAAGATATTGGCAACCATATTTGTTATTAGGGTTGTTTGTTATGCACAACTAAAGTGGTATTTTTTCATACATTTGCAATTAAGATTCATACTAACGATTTGCATCAAAAATTGTATAGTAATGAATGTTGAACACTAATATATACATGTTGGTCCTCTAGATCTACCTTCAATCTCTTTGCTGAAAAAGCTTCATTAACTTTCTTCCATGTTAAATTTGACTCCCTTTCCATAAACATTTCGGTGTCTGCGTACACTAGCAAGTTTACTAACGTTTTCTCAACTAATTCCCTGGTACTACTTTCAATGGTATATTTTGGGGAAACATGCTTGGTTTCCATGGTAACAATGACTATTGGAGAGAATTTCTCAAAAAAATTGGTACCCGTGGGACATAAAAGGCAGTCATGGCAAGAAAATATTAGCTTTTGCAAATCTAACTTCAAATAAATATTAGGTAGCAAACACATGGATTGTTGTGAAATATTGAAAAATAATGAAGATTAGGTGAGGGATATTAGATGAGATAAATATGCATTGTGTACTCCCAACAACCAAGAGTGCAACCTGAGGCTTGATACAAAGCAATGCGTAGTTTAGCCTAAGAAGTGAATGGGAGAGACTGCGCATTACACAATACCAGTGGACAAGGTGGCATAATGAGCCCTTGAGCTACATAATTTTCAATCGGGCCAACCCATGTTGTGAATTATGTAGTCTTAGAGGTGAATCTCATGACTTGCGCCTCATACTTGCACAATGCCTAGTTGGGGAAGGTGAAAACTAGCTAAGGGAAAGTGTAGATCTTCTCGATGAAAGTGTGGGAAGGAAGCATATCTAAGTGATGATGTGATTTGGAGTGCATATTTGACTAAGTATGGATGTATCAATGTGAATCAAGTGTATAAACTCAAAAAATGGAATCAAAATCAAATATTTGAGGAGAGTTTGCGAAACGATGTCCATTGATGCAAAAAAAAGAAAACTAGTGCGACCCTTGTGAAAGGAAAATGAAAAAATGAAACGAAAATTCTACAAGATAATAAAAGTTAAAACGCTAGCAACCATGAAGATAAAAAATAAAAAAAACACTAACGGATGTGAAACAAAAAAAAGCGATAAAAAAAAATAGCAAAAGATGACAAGAGAAAAAATCACATGAAAACGCAAGGAGAACTTTAGCAAAGGTTCCTTAATCTCCTTGGGAATGCTAGAGCTCTAATATTAGATGTAGAAATGATTTTTAGAGGATTATATTAAATATATTTTATCGAATTATGGTTTAAGGCGTGCATGCCTAAAATCAAGGAAAAATCGACACTTGGATGAAATTTCTAAACATAACAACTTTCCCACCTTTGGGAGACTAATAACAAATACATATTTTCTAGAGAGGCCTTTTATCTTTTTAGCTCTTTTACTTTTTTTCTTCTTTGGTAATATTTTCATTCATACTATCAGGGAAGGTTACGTAATCCTTGGGAACTAGGCATCTTTCAAGCTCAATGCATTGTGCAGTTTCAAAGCTAAAGGGACATATTCTGGCTCAGTGGATTGCGTAGTTTTTGAGCTCAAGGGATGGATGGTGCAATTTATAGTCTCAATGTTGGGCTTACTTCCCTAAGTTTGCAGTTTCTGAGCTCAAGGGATGGATTGTGAAATTTCTAGGCTCAATGTTGGGCTTACTTCCCTAAGTGTGCAGTTTCTCAGCTCAAGGAAGAACTGCTAGTCTATATTGCACAATTTCAATCAAGGTTGGATTTCCCTAATTGACTGTGAAGTTTCTTGAGGCGAGCCCAGAACTGCTGCAAGGCTAAGTGAGGAGGTTAGCTTGTGACATAGAAATATCAACGAAGTGTGAAAACAAGAAAAAATATAATAGATCAAAATAATAATTCTTAATCAAATCATGAATACTTGATGATAGTACAAGATAATATCATGTCGATAGGAAGGAAGGCTCCAAAATCAAAGCATAGGAAACATTTTGGAGGGTGGTTGTAGTCGCTAGAACACCAAAATTCATAGGGAGTATTATCAATATTAGGGATGATTTGAGTTCTATTGGCCAAATAAATATTGACTTGGGATGCTTCTTCCTATAAGGTTCTTGAAACCTTTCCTCCACCCATCATGGCTTTATCCATTTCTTGAATGGTTTTATTCTTTTATTCTACTACCCCATTCTATTAAGGGGTTATTTCCATATAGTACTACCTTATCATACCCTGTTCTTCACAAAACTTTTTAAAATCCCTTTAATTTTACTCTCCTCCTTTGTCTGACCATAAACATTTGGCCTTCATATATTTCTAATTTATAATCTAGGAATTGGATATTTGGAATTTGGTCAAAACATTTGATTTCTCCTTTAGCAATAGGATCCATCTAGCTCTAGTGAATTCATTAATGAAAAAAATAAAGTAATTTTATGCTGTGCAAATTTGTATCCTTGAAGGACCAAATATGTCTATATGTACCAGATCTAGAGGTTTGGAGGATGAATATTCCTTTTTTTAACACTCCTTGAAGATGAACACTCTAGATTTACATATTGAGTTGTTGTTTTTAACCTCTTTTGAAAATCTATGAATGCCTTATTCTTTTTTATTTTCACTAAGTTATCAAATTTTAAATGACCCATCCTCTTGTGCCATATCCATGACTTGCCTTTCTTGCTAAAGTGGAATTTTATTTTATGGTCATCGAAGACATAAATTTTTAGAAGTTCTATTTTCTTTCCCTACCATTTTAGGATTATTTTCCCTTCTAGTTTCACAAAAAATAGATAAAAATATAATAGCATATCCATTTTCATACATCTTGCTAACACTTAAAATATTGTGTTTAATTTCATCCACATATAGGAAATTCTAAGCGTTGGTCTTCTAATCCAAACCGACTATTCATTTTCCTTTTATTTTTGCTAGGAAATTCTTCTAAAATTTGAAACTACCTTTCCCATTCTCTTTTATAAAGAGGAACTTAATTCTTCTAGCCATTTGTTTGTAACATTTGCTTTAAACTTACCACTTTTATTCTTGATCATGAGCATAGATGCTGAGCGTACATTCCTTAGTCCCTCCTAGCTTTGCCTTCCATTTCTTCACATTCTTATGAGGAGATGACTATTCAGACATTTTTTTTCTAGTATAATTAAACATTTTACTTTGACACTTCTTCGGTTTTTTCCCATAGTTCTGATAGAACTAGCATTAAATTTCATTCATAAGAGCAGAGAATGATTTTATTTCTATAGTAGAGGAGTTTCTAGATCTAAAATTTTGAAAATAACTAGTTCTAAAATTTTCATCCCGTTTAAATTTATTAACTTCAGAATCAATAACCTCATGAAAAAATTATAACAAGTATAGAAATTATTATAGAATAAATTTTGATACCTATAATAGCACATTTTTTCAGTTTTGGTAGATTTATTAAAATTGGGTTGTCATGTTTTTTTATGGATAGGTTTTCACTAAGGTGCATTTGTGGTCTTAAAAAATAATATCGTTTAAGATTTCTTCTTTGCTTCATTGTCCCTTCATGCTTACTACTTTTTCCTTTTAGTTCTTCTTAATAAGTTTGGTGTTTTTCATTTCTTGGAGACCTAGTATTGGATTCTCTTTTTGAGATCTATAACAACCCCAGTGAAAATTCCATGTAATAAGAGTTAATAAAGGAAAAATAATAATCACAGTTGGTGCGACATTTACTCCATGTTGAATGTTGGGAAAAAAATCCTAGTGGGTGTTCATTGCAGTTATTATGGCTAATGGAAATTGGAAAAGGGTATTTAAAAGGATTTGGAAAGGAATGAGGAATTAATTTGAATTTTATTTATGAAAATAATGTAAATAGGAGAAAAGGAAGGTGAAAGGTAACATGTTGCATGTGATGAGGAAAATGAATGAAAATGATGGAAAATGAATAAAATAGAGCCTCATTGATAAAAAGGCTTCCGAGGACCAGTTTGAAATATTTTCCTCAAACTTATCGATATCTCTCAATATTATCTCTCTCTCCCTCTAATATTCTTGGATACTTAGAGTTTTTCTTGGAGAACTTGGGAATTGGATCAAGAAAGGAAAATAAGGAAAGATGAAGGAAGGATCAAGCAAGGAAAATCATAATCGAGCAATTACAACAAGATTCCTTGAAGGTATAGATTTGCATGTGTGCTTTCCTTGCTACATTTGGCAAGCATGCTATTGCATGTGGTTCTTTTCTATCATGGCATGGATTTGGTGAAGTGTGAAAATGATTTTGTTGGGAATCACGATTGCCGTTAGACCAAAACCCATAGGTGTTAGTCAACAATCACATCGCCAGAGATAAGGATCCACGAAAGGCGATTAGTCCATGTCACGAAACACACGGGGAGCGTTGGTTTATCCAATTTCCAACAATCTCCCCCAAACACGAGATAGGTATGTATCAAATTCATGACCTATGCTCTGATACCACTTGTTGGGAATCACAATTGCCGTTAGACCGAAACCCGCAGGTGTTAGTCAATGATCACATCACTAGAGATAAGGATCCACGAATGGCAGTTAGTCCATGTCACGAAACACACGGAGAGCGTTGTTTTATCCAATGTGAAATAGATTTTAGACTAGCATTTCCATTTTCGAATATCCATGGTTTTGTTGAGTTCTCATGTTTTGGTTTAGCAGGATTGTCGGATCGATTCGAAGCTAAGTGGGGTGGATCTTCGAATTGATATAACACAAGTCCTAGTAACCCATGAACTAGACTCTGGGTTGTGGTAAATTTAGATAGTGTGTTTCCTTAGTGGGCCTAGCAATCCTTGACTACTGAATGGTGGGATATACGGTAAATCCTAGATGTGTTTTTTTCTCCATCAGGTATAGGAATATCGGGTTCGTATATACTGTAAATATTGCAGAATATGTCTCATTTTAGGACCTATTGATCCCTAATTCAGACTCTGGATTGTAGTAAATATTGAGAGATAGGGAGACATGAAAATACCTCACGGTCTAGGTGGAGAAAACACGGTGATATCCATGCTTTTGTTTTCCTATTTATCAGGTGGAGATCACGGTAAAGTCGATTATGACATGTTTATTATGTTGGCCTAGTGATGCGGTGTGGATCATATAAAAAGACTTATTTGTATTGATGAGGGTGAGGTTTTTTAGCCTCAGGGTTCCTTAGTTGGTTCTTTCATTTTGAGTCCCACATTCATGCCTGAAATATGGCACGGGGGTGATTGGCTCAAGAGATATTTGGCTCAGCAAATATATGGTCGGGTAGGACGTGGAAGTACCATCTCTAGTTGGTTTCTACATTCATTAATGAGAAATTAATTTTTTTGGTATTTGGTATAAAAATGTGTTGATTTATAGTTAAATTATATTGTTACATCCATGCTATTTCTGTTGTTATTATGTAGGTTAAAAGCATGTAATTTAATAGTGATGATGTATGGATCTACCCATGTTTTTACTTGTAAATGATTGCACAATGTATCTATGGTAAAATAGATGCTATTGCAGCTAATGATGTAAGGGAGAAATTCTTGTTCGTGATTCTCATATAAGTATGAGTACCCTATGCTCCGTTCTATTGTTTGTACATGTAGCTTTCATGTTTGTGACATGTTGGATGAAATGCCTTCATGGATGGTAGGGGTCCATTTTATTTTTCATGGATTTTTTTGTAAATATATAATTTTTTGGTCATTATAATTCATCTTTAAACCTATCATGAAATTCTACGTAGTGCACTGGGTTATGGGCTTGAAAAAGTGGCTCAAATCCTAGGGACATTGGCACAACATTGGGTAATTTAGTACTTGGACACGGGAATATGGGCCTATGTATGTATATAAAGATTCGTAGATCCTATCTTGTATGCATGTGTATGCATCTAGAGTTCTAGAAGAGAAAATGGTCAGTGAGACCCAAGGGCAAGAGGCATAAGTGGTTGGGTTGACTCCTAGGGATGTTAATGTTGATGTAAAAGGTCTTTGTGAGATGTTTTTGTCAATTCCATGTCCTTAAGGTATTTTTTACCCTGGTTGGTCGGTTATTGGGGTAGATGTGGGATGAAGATGTTCCAGATTGGTTTTGAAGCATGGTTCAACCCTCAGACGGGATGATAGGTGTTAGTGCCCTATAATCTATATTATCTCAAGGTGACTGATTATTTTTATCAGATCTTTCATATTGTGAATGATGTTCCATAGTTTTCATTCATTTCCAATAAAGAAATTATTGTCAAAAAGGGTAAACGATGGTTCTTATAAGGTTTGAAAACCCCATTATGGGATAAAGGTGCTCAATGAAATCGCTATAAAAACCTTTAGAATTATCCTAATTCCATCTACCATACGATCCAATTAAGCCTAAATCCATAGTTTAGCACTTAGAAAGCCTCTTTAACCTTAAAGACCTGAAACCTCACTGCACCATCATATTACATTATGGACCCCGCCTCCTTGCATTTTGGCATATTACTTTCATATCCCATTGTACATCTCAGGTCACCATCCACTCATGCCCTAAAAATCATTTATCCCTGACCCCACCGTTACATCCCACATCATTCCAGCTTAAAATCACCACACATTTCTTCCATCTTCGCCACCCATCTCCATATCGAACGATCTCCACGCATTTCGCAACCCCCTTGGCCTTTGAACTTTAACCATGGGATCGGAATCCGAAATGGGAGGTATCCCTTACCTCCATTCCTACTACATGGTGCACCTATGCTACTTCACACCCCCCTGTCCGATACCGCCTACCACTCCACTACCCCCCCCCCCCCCCCAAAAAAAAAAAGAAAAATATACTTTCCCTCTGCTCTGATACCAATTCGACCATGATTGCGTCACACCGTCCACCACTTCCGCCACCACTACACCACTTACACCTATATATCCCCATCACCACTACTCCATGTCAACTGTCGACTCCCGCCACCATCTACTCACATAGCCATTCTGTGCCATTTCCATTCGAACGAATTATTAAAACAGTATTGTACATTTTAATGGGACTGTGGGTTTCTGAATATGGTTATAAGTTGTGGTTTGCAATGGCAGGAGTTGGTGTTTCGTTTTAAAACTCCATTGTAGAAGTAACCGGTGTAGAAAAGATAAAAGCAAGTAGTAAAATAGAATGGCCATCATGACATCCAACACAACATCAAATCAGCTAAATCAACTAACAAAACCTTCAAATCAGATCATCTAGTGATCATTTCTTAAGGAAAAGTAGATCCAAATGTCATTGTTTCCCCTTCGGCATCATACTAGCCTGATTCCGCAGTTAGTAATGGGATGCTAAATTAAATACAACCACCATTTTGGGCAAAATCATTTTATCACTGCTTGCATGGTTCCAATTTTCCACTTTTTTGCTTGAATGTAATTAATGACAATCACTGCAGTAGACAGAGTAATTGGCTTAAGTTTCAGATAAATACTATATGCATTTGCAGTATGAAGAGGGGGCCCCAAAAAGGAAAATCCATTGTCAAAGGCTCGTCTGGTTGTAAAAACTATTTTGGATGAATGGAAGGAAACTATTGTTTCTAGATTCTTGTGTTATGATCTGTGGTGAAGTATTTTTTCAATACAATTTGTCATCTTCTAGCTTCATATATTGTTTTATTTGTTTACTGTGGATTAGAAAAATTTTCTGTAGGATTTTGTTAGGTCCCTATATTATTAGTATAGTCCCTTATTGTTGTTAGTGTAACCCCCTTATTGTTATTATTGTACCCATGTAACCCCAATATTTTTAATATTGTGCGCTTAAATTATTATTGTTAGGTCGGCTAAGAATACATTTTGGCTGCACTAGGATTACATTGTGGCCCCATGCAGTCCTATATATAGAAAGGAGGTTTTGTAATTTGTATCATCCAAGAATTGTTCACTCATGTAATATATTCGAGGTTTCCCCCTCAAAGTGGCTTATTTCTAATGTGTTGATATCTTTTTCTTCTATTTTGTAGTTGGTTTCCCAACATTTGGTATCAGAGCTTTGGATTCTAGGGTTTTCGCAGCTCCAAACTGGTCATCGTGGCATTTTCGCTATAAATTTTTTTCTACGAAGGTTCAGAAGCTAAAATTTTTATAGTACGAAGTAGAAATATTGAGAACATCATTGTAAAATTTCAGAGCTTGGTTCACAATATTTTTGGAGATATGATTTGCGGAAGTTAGGGATTTTTGCAGGCTCCAGAATTTAACCTAAACAGGTTATCGTGGAATTTTCACTGTAAATTTTTTTCTACGAAGTCTCAGAAGCTGAAATTTTTAGATAGCGAAGCAAAAATCCTGAGGCACATCATCACAAAATTTTAGAGCTTGGTTCACAATATTTTTAGAGATATGATCTATGGAAGTTAGGTCTGTTTCAGGCTCCCGAATTTCATCTCAAAGAGGTTATCATGGGAAAATCTTCATAAGTATTTCTCTGAGCATCGGATTAGAATTATGTAAAAAGTGGCCACAAGTGCATGGACTGTAGCTTCTTTTCTATCAATTTCAAAGCTAAAAGAGAAAAAAATGACATGTGGAAATTCGTACAAGTTCACTCTATCGAACCAGTCCATAATTAGGTCATTGTGGGAGATTAGACATAACTTTGCCTTGAAGAATCCAAATCAAGTTAGATCTGTAGAATTTGAAAGAGGCTTTAAAGGACTACTACAGGGCTGAATATGAGATATTTAGGATCTTCAAGCATAGAGATAAGTCAATTTTGATATTGAGCTCCTCAAAAGAAAGTAAGAGGTGTGTATTTTTTTCTGAATTGCATAAGTCTTGTTTGAAGAATCAAGTTGAATTGATTCCAAGGGCATATTGTAGAATAGATATCATTATTGGATTCTAAAATGGCCCCTAAAAAGAATTCAACACCCATTAAGACCTTATAAGTCTCTACTATGACTCATGAATATGAAGAATGGCAACATGACATATCAAAATTACAAGAGCAAGTGGGACAAATTTTTTTCTCGCAAAGAGAAGCAAAAAAGGACATAAAAGTTTTGAATAAAGGCATAGAAACTAGGATGGATGGTTTGAAAAAAGGCATGGAATGTAAGATGGATGACATGGAAGCTGGAATAGAATCTAAGATGGATGACATGGAAGCTAAGATGGAAAACATGAAGAATGATCTAAAAGCAGACATGGAAGGTTTGACAAAGTTGATACAAGAAATGTTTCCTAATGGTGAAAAGATAGTAGAGGAAACTCACGATGAGAACAAAATAAATGTTAATTGTGATTTTATAAACTCTAATGTTGGAGGGAAGAACCACCATATTCCAAAAATGGATATTAGGAAGTTTTGTGGAAAAGATCCTGTAAAATGGATACTACAGATAGAGAAATATTTTGATCTCAATAATGTGAAAAAAACACAAAAGTACACATTGCAACTTTAAATTTAGAAAAAAAATACATTTGTATGGTATCGATTACTTTGCTCCCGTAAAAAAATTGTCACTTGATTAATTTTTACGGAGGAAATGATAGCACATTATGAGGATACAAAGAGAAACACTTTCTTTAGCCAATTGATAAATCTCAAACAAAAGTGTCCAGTGGGGGAGCACATTGAGGACTTCCAAAAATTGAATATAAGGGTAATTGATACTCCAGAGGAACATAGGATTGATCTCTTCATAATTAGTTTAAAGTATAACATCCAACATGAAGTTCACGTTTTGGAACTTGATTCATTGGAGAAGGCATTCAGGTTGGCAAGAAAAATTGGATGTAAAATTATGGCGACAAGGAAGCCTACCACTCACTTCTATAAAGATGGAAGTGCTGCTACTCCGAGATTTCCACAACCTACAAGGTTGAAACCACAACAATTGGAAGAAAAAAGAGTAAAAGGGCTTTATTACATTTGTGATAGCAAATACACTAAAGGTCATAAGTGTGCTGAGAAGAAATTATTTTACATAGATTGTGAAGAGGAAGAATAAAATGAACAAGAATATTCAAAAGAAGAGGATATACACCAAGAACCAACCCTAGAAGAGGAAGAAATGAGTCCGACCATATCGTGTAATGCATTGGCAGGAATTACCACTACAAAAAATCTCAAGATAGAAGGACATATCAAGAAGAAAAAGGTAATAGTGTTGATTGATTCAGGTAGTACCCATAATTTTATTCATTGCAAGGTAGCCAAGGAATTGAATTATTTCCTATACCCAGCACCAGAATGTGAAGTGATGGTTGCAAATGGAGGAACTATAAATTTCTTTGGAAAATGCCATAATATCAAGCTAACCATGGGGGAATATGTATTGAATAGTCCAATGCTTTCCATTCATATGGGAGGTGCTAATGTTGTACTAGGAGTATAATGGTTACAATCTTTGGGGACGGTAGATTTTAATTTTCAAGAACTTTTCTTGAAATTTTTTTCATAAGGAAAGGAAGTTGAATTACAAGGTATTGCAGGGAATCCAAGAGAGATAATAAGCTCTAATTTCATGGCAAAGCTTCTAAATAAATAACAATGAGGCATAATTGCAAAATTATGCTCACTAGAAGTTCCAACATCAAAATCATCTATTTCTACAGATCTCCAAAAAGTCTTGGATAATCATTCCAAGGTGTTTGAAACTCCCAAAGGACTCCCACCTATTCGTGATCATGATCATGCTATTCATTTGATTCCAGGAAGTGCTCCTCCAAACATCAGGCCTTATAGATATCCTTATGTCCAAAAAAGAAAAATTGAACGTATGATTGCAGAAATGTTAGAGGCAGGTATAATTCAACCTAGTCAAGGTTATTTCTTTGCTCTTGTAGTATTGGTACACAAGAAGGATGGATCATGGTGCATGTGTCCAGATTATAGGGAGCTCAATAAGCTCACCATTAAAGATAAATTTCCCATTCGTGTTATTGATGAATTATTAGATGAATTACATGGAGAAATTTATTTTACCAAGTTGGATCTTCGTTCAAGATATCATCAAATTAGAATGAAGACTGAAGATATTCCAAAAATAGAATTTCAAACTCATGAGGGTCATTATGAATTTTTGGTCATGCCTTTTGCCTTACCAATGCACCTTCTACATTTCAAGGGTTGATGAATTCCATTTTCAAACCCACCCTTAGAAAATTTGTGCTAGTATTTTTTGATGATATACTAATCTACAATAGGTCTTGGAAGGATCATGTTCAACATGTTGACAGGGTGCTCAAACTATTGCAGGAGAAACAATTATATGCAAAAAAATCCAAATGTTTCTTTGAAGTACAAGAGGTGGAATATTTGGGTCATATTGTGTCTCACAAGGGTGTTAAAGTAGACCCTAACAAAATTAAAGCCATTAAGCAATGGAAATTTGCCACAACCATAAAGCAGTTGCAAGGATTTCTTGGGTTAACAGGGTATTATCGCATGTTTGTTAAGAATTATGGGAGAATAGTAGCACCTCTAACAACATTATTGAAGAAAGATGCATTTTCCTGGACTCTTGAAGCAACTAAGCCCTTTGAAAATCTTAAAGAGGCAATGTGCCTAGCACCAGTCTTAGCTGCACTAGACTTCACAAAAACCTTTATTGTGGAATGTGATGTCTCAAGAAATGGAATTGGTGTTGTTTTAATGCAAGAAGGAAGACCCATTACTTTTGAAATTTGTCCAATAAAAGGAAAGTATTTACAGAAACCTATTTATGAGAAGGAAATGTAGCAATACTGCATGCACTAAAGAAATAGAAAACTTACCTAATGGGAAGACAATTGAAGGTAAAAATTTATCATGATATTCTTAAACAATTTTTGGAACAAAGACTATCTTTAGAAGAGCAACAAAAATGGTTCACAAAGATGTTGGGTTATGCCTTCGAAATAATCTACAAAAAAGGGAAGATAAATGTTGTTGCAGATGCACTATCAATAAATAATGAATAGGTGGAAGCATTGCTTTGTTCAATTCCTATTATCCAACCAGATTGGATAACCGAAGCAAGAGATGAATGGAAGAAGGACGAAGAAGTGTGGACACTCATTCAAAAGTTGCAGCAATATCCTAGTACATTTGATACATTTAGTTCGAAAAATTATTCCTTATGGTACACAGATCGCTTATATCTTTGTAAGAATTCTCAACTAAAACAAAATATTCTTTTGGAATTACACACTTCTCCCTTAGGAGGACACTCAGGATTTTTAAAAACTTACCACAGGGTGAAGAAAGAATTTTTTTGGGATGGCCTTAAATCTGATATTCAAAATTTTGAGTCGGAATGTTTGGTTTTCCATCAGAATAAAGTTGATAAAATTAAGACCCCGGGTATTATACAACCTTTATCCATTCCAAGTCAATGTTGGGAGGAGATTTCAATGGATTTTGTCACAGTTTTACCTAAGTCCGAAGGAAAGAGTGTCATCATGGTGGTAGTTGATAGACTTACCAAGTATGCACACTTTTGTGCATTATCTCATCCCTTTAAAGCAAGTACATTTTCTACTACATTTATGGACACAATTCAAAAGCTACATGGAAACCCAAGGGTTATTGTGAGTGACAGAGATCCCATTTTTAGTGGAAATTTTTGGGCAGAGTTATTTTCTTGTTTGGGTACTCAATTAGCTCATAGCTCATCTTATCATCCTCAATCTGATGGCCAAACTAAGATATTAAGTAAATGTTTGGAAGGATATCTTCATTGTTTTGAATCTAATAAACAAACACAATGGGTCAAGTGTTTACCTCTCGCTAAATGATGGTATAACACTTCCTTCCATACTGCAGCACAAATGACCCATTTATGGCACTTTATGGATATCATCCACCATCCATCACATCATATTTAAGAGAAAATTCAAAGGTTCAAGCAGTGGAAGATCACATCAAGCATCAACAAGAAGTTCTCCAACTCTTAAATGATAACCTAAATTTGGCACCAAATCGAATGAAACAATAGGTAGATCAACATCGCAGTTAGAGAATTTTTTATGTAGGAGACTAGGTATTTTTACGGCTACAACCATACAAAAAAATGTCCCTCAAGCAAGCTAAGAAGGATAATAAATTATTGCCAAAGTACTATGGTCCTTACAAGGTGTTGCAAAAGATCGATAGTATGGCATACAAATTGGAGCTTCTTTCTTCTTCACGAGAGCATCCAGTTTTCCATGTTTCATGGTTAAAGAAGGTTATAGGTGAAAATATTCCATTTCAAACAATATTTCTAGAACTTGATGAGGAAGGAAAAATAATATTAGAACCTGAAGCAGTCATGGAAATAAGAACTCGACAACTACAAAATCGATCAATTTCAAAGTATTTCATCAAGTGGAAGAACTTACCCACTGAAGATTTTACATGGGAGGATGAGAATTTTATACAGAAGCACCCAGAGCTACTCAAGCGTTGAGGACAACACTTTTTTAAAGGAGAGGGGCATGTTAGGTCCCTAGATTACTAGTATAGTCCCTTATTGTTGTTAGTGTAACACCCTTATTATTATTATTGTACCCATATAACCCCCATATTGTTATTATTGTGCCCTTAAATTATTATTGTTAGTTCGGCTGGGATTACATTGTGGCTCCACTAGGATTACATTGTGGCCCCATGGACTCCTATATATAGAAAGGAGGTTTTGTATTTGTATCATCCAAGAATTTTTCATTCATGTAATATATTGGAGGTTGCCCCCTCGAAGTGGCTTATTTTTAAGGCATTGATATCTCTTTTCTTCTATTTTTGGAGTTGGTTTCACAACATATTTTCCATAGGGTACCCTGCTCAGTCTTGAAATAGTAATTTATGTTTTCCTCTGAGATTTGAATGAAGAATTTAGATAGGGTCTGCTCTACATTTACATTGAACCTTAATCTCTTCTCCTTTTCCATTTCACAAGCTGTATAGATACATTGGCATGACTAGCTTTCCTAGTTACAGATGATTTCAGTTACTCAACCATTTCAGTTTGTTTACGCCTTTTGAATCCATTGCCCAATTTCCCTCTTCTACTTTCTCAACCCTAAAATTTCAAGAAATCCCATATGCATTAATAGCTAGCCTAAAATGCCCAATCAACAAAGCAATATCTAACAGAGAGATCCCTCTTTGGGTCTATGAAAGTTAGATCCTAGGCGTGAAGTGGTTGGGATGTTGCCTCCAAGATTTTGTCTTCAGCCTCGAAATTATGGAGTGATAAAATTATGGCGACCATACTAGGGAATGAAATTTATCTTCCTTGGAAAATTACATCAAAGTTAAGATCTGATTACTAACGGTGGATAGTGACCAGATGCAAGAAGATTGAATTATTCACCTGGTGACTCCATGATTCAAGGAACCCAAATTTTGAGCATTCATGGCGACTCCAGAACATGCTAACCAGATTTTATGTAGAAAAAGATGACAAGGTTTGTGGAAAACCTTCTATCTCATGAAGAATTAAATGCATCCAGGAATCAATTATCATAATTACATCTTGATGGATATTTTCTAGAGGCTTTCTTTCTTATTTTGAAATCAATTTTTTTTTCCTGAAGCTAAAACATTTTTTCTTAAGCTAGTTTTTGGAAAATAAGAAAATGGCATTGAAATTTTGAATTCCCAAATTTATTCATATAGTTTATGAGATCCTGAATAATCCTTGGAAAATATTCCTTCTCTGAAGAAAGAGGAAATAGTACTACCTTTTTACTTACATATTGAGGATGATTATGCTTTTGAGTAAAAGACTGAAGATGTGGTTTCAAGGTTTAATATTGGGGATACAACTGATCATCTATTCATTGAATACCTAGAATAAAATATCACACATCATGCTTTTGCTGATCTTATAGCAGATTATATGGAGGTTATTTTTAGCTCAAGTTTTCAAACATGTATGCTCTATAAGGATCAAATGCATTAGCAGTTGCCATTACATATTACAAATTTGATTATGTGGACACATAATCGAGTTATAATTATGAATTTCTGGAAAAGCAGCCAATTTGTCCATTTGTTTCTGCAGCTACTCGACTGGCTCCATTGGAATGTTTGTATTACCTGATTTAGTAAGATTATCAGTAGATTATGATAGGTTGATGAGTGCAAATAAGCTCAGTACTTTGAGAATATTTTCAGTTTTGGTTTAATATTGCTTTTTAGTTTTCAAAAAAAGTGTGTTTCAGACATCAGTTCTACAGAGTTCATATTTCAGCTTGAAATAATTTCAACACCAAAGGTTCTGCAGCAGATCAAATTGCAGATTCAGGATCAGGCCACTACTCTATGGCTTTCTTGACACCTCCTGAAGGAGCTTCCATACCCATTTTTAGACACTATTAGTACCCTATAATCTATAGTATATCAAGGTGACTGATTATTTTTCAAAGATCTTTCATATTATCAATGATGTTTAATTTTTCTCATTCATTTCCAAAAAAAAAAAAATTGTCAAAAAGGGTAATTGATGCTTCTTAAAAGGTTTGAAAACCCCATTGTGGGATAAAGGTGCCCAATGAAATCATTGTGAAAACCTTTATAGTTATCCTAATTCCATCTACCATACGAGCCAATTAAGCCTAAATCCATAGTTTAGCGCTTAGAGAACCTTTTTAACCTTAGAGACCGAAGACATCACTTCACCATCAAATTACATTGTGGACGCTCCACCCTTGCATTTCAACATATTTCTTTCAGACCCCACCATACATCTCACATCACCATCCACTCATGCCCTGAAAGTCATTTGTCCCAAATCGCACCGTTATATCCTTTGTCATTCCACCTTAAACTCTCCGCACCTTTCCATCGTCTCCACCCCCCATCTCCACATCTGACGATCTCTAGGAATTTCACACCCCACTCGGTCTTCAAAATTTAACCATGGGGGTGGGGGGTCTGAAATGGGTGGTATTTCTTGCCTCCATTCCCGCTATGTGGCGCGCCCATGCTACTTCGCATCAACCTAATCTGATACTGCCTACCACTCCAATACCCACCTGAAATTTGCTTTCCATCCACTCTGATACCACTCTTGCAATGACTATGTCACATCGTCCACCACTTCCACCACCACTGCGCTGCATCCACCTATAGATCCCCGTCACCACTGTTCCACATCAACTACCAACTCCCGCCACCATCTCTTCACACAGTCGTTCTATGCCATTTCCATCTAAATGTCTTATTAAAATAATTTTGTATGTTTTAATGGGGATTGTGGGTTTCCAAATATGGTTATAAGTTGTGGTTTTCAATGGGAGCGGTTGGTTTTCCATTTTAAAACTCCACTACATTAGTAACCGACGTAGAAAAGACAGAAGTAGGTAGTAAAACAGAATGGCCTTCATGACAACCAGCACATCATTAGATCAACTAAATCAGTCAGCACATCCCTTATATCAGATTTTCTAGTGACATTTTCTTAAGTAAAAGCAGATCCAAATGTCAGTATTTCCTCGTCGGCATCATACTAGCCAAATTCTGCAGTCAGTAACGGGTTGCTGAATTAAATACAACCACCATTTTGGCCAGACTTATCTTATCACCGCTTGCATGGTTCCACTTGTCCAATTTTTGCTTGAATGTAATTAATGACGATTACTGCAGTAGACAGAGTAACCGACTTAAGTTTTAGATAAATATTGTATGCATTTGTAGCTTGAAATTGGGGCCTCAGAACGGAAAATCCATTTTCAGAGGCTCGTCTGGTTGTAAAAAATATTTTGGATGAATGGAAGGACACTATTATTTCCAGATTCTTGTGTTATGATCTGTGGAAAAGTGTTTTTTAAATATAATTTCTCATCTTCTTGTTTCATATATATTTTTTCTTTCTTTACTGTGGATAATAAATTTTTGTGAAGGATTTTCCATAGGGTACCCTACTCAGTCTTGAAATAGTAATTTATGTTTTCCACTGAGATTTGAATGCAAATTTCAGATAGGGTCTGCTTTTCATTCACGTTGAACCTTAATCTCTTCTCCTTTTCCATTTCACAAGCTATAGAGATCCATTGGCATGACTAGCTTTCTTGGTTACACATGATTTCGATTATCCATCCATTTGAATTTGTTTATGCCTTTTGACTCCATTGCCCAATGGACCTCTTCTACTACCTCAAACCTAAAATTTCAAACAAACCCCTATGCTCTAATAGCTAGCCTAAAATTCCCAATAAAAAAATCGGTATCTAACAGAGAGATCCCTCTCTGGGTCTAGGAGGGCTAGATCCTAGGCCCGAAGTAGTTTTGATGTTGCCTCCGGGATTTTGTCTTAAGCCTCTGAATTACAGAGTGATAATAGGAGGTGTGTTGGTCATGCATTCAATTTGGTTGCATATGTGCTCTTTATTATTTTAGTGCATGTGCTTGTTGAATTTGCATGGTCTTGATAATCGTTATAGTGATGTCACCATGTGAAGGTTGATGGTGTTGTTGTGGGATGTGTCGTCATGAGTGTATGGTTGTATATACATTTGTTAGGCATGTCATTCTCTATATTTTGTTATGAATTTATTTTCATTGTGAACGTTGTTGTGAATAAGGTCATTATATATTATTAGGTCATCATGATTCTATTGCTATGTTATGATTTTCATGTGTTGGTTGAGATAAAGCAGGAGATGCATATCATCAAAGTGAAGTGGAGCACTAAACCTCAGGGTAAGAGCAGATCATGATATAGGTTTGTATGGTGGCATGCAAGTATGTGGTTAATGGTTTTTATAAGAATTAGGGTTACTTACATGTGTGTTATTTTATGGTTGTTGTTGTTACATATATGATTTAAAATGCTAGTTGATCAGTGTAGGTATATGCATTATGGTTATGTGTATGCTTTTCATTCTATTGATGTTAGGGTCACATACATGATAGATGTTATTTAATTAGTGTGATCATATGTACATGGGTTGGTTATTCAAACATGGTATTAACTTGATCATTATGTTATATGTTGTTGGTGAGCATGTTATATGTTAACTTGTAGTTAGCTTGATAATCATGTTATATGTTATTGATGACCATGTTATATGTTAAATTATTGTTGTTATATGTTAGCTAAAATGATTATTATGGTTATATCATTGATATATTGATGTTATATGTATAATGATAAATTGGATTGGCGTAGTCATATGGCTAGGGTTCTGACATTAATGTATGATTCGACTTATTTGTGCTATTATGTCATACTAATCTAGGTTTATTGTCCATCTATGATTGTTATGCATGAACAACAAATATTTATGAAATTATGGTGTGAACATGTTAGTTAGTTACTTTTATGGATATCATGATCTTATTTTTTTTTTGAGCCGATGTGTTGTGAAGTTGTATCATGCTAACTAGATTTATCATGTAGACAAGATAGTCTCCCCTAAGTTACATTAAGGTATGAACTTGCTTATGTCATATAATTTGTACTTGAATTTTTAATTATCTCATATATTTGGTGTTTGAGTGTTTTTGTATATTATGATGTCTATTTATTGTTTAATTTTTTATTAGTAGCATGATATGAGTATGTGTCTATAATATTGCAAGAAATGATTTGGTCTTAAGATGGTTGTCCTAACATAATATGTGTTAAGATAGTTTATTTGTACTTGAGTATAAGTAGCTGATAGTTGTATTATTGTGATTATTATTGTAAATAGCATAATGAGTTGTGTTATAAATATTCAATAAATGTATGGTTCTCATATTTTTAGAGGGCTTTTCATTGTAAATACTGCAATGAGCTGTGTTATAAGACTCCATAGGTAGTATGTTTCATTTTCAATGGTTTTATTAATTATAAGTTTCATTGAATATCCCGGAAGGTGTCATTGAATACCAATGACTATGCTCCCCGAAGGGGGAGGGTTATGTAACATATGTCGTGAAAATTCTATGTAATAAAATTTAATCAAGAAAAAATGATAACCAAGGTTGATGGGAAACTTATTCGAAAATGGATGTTGGGAAAACCATCCTAATGGGTGTTCATTTCAGTTATTATGTTAGGAGGAAATTGGAAAAGGAAATGGAAAAGACTTTGGAAAGGAACGACGCATTAATTGGCATTCTATTGGTGAAAATAATGGAAGTAGGAGAAAAGGAGTGTGAAAGGTCATAAGTCGCATGTGATGAGGAAATTGAATTAAGATGATGGAAAATGAATAAAATAGAGGTTTCACTGATAAAAAGGCTTCTAAGGATCAGTTGGAAATATTTTTCTCAAACTTATGGACATCTCTCAGTATTCTCTCTCTCTCTCTCATAATCTTGGACACTTAGAGTTTTTCTTGGAGAATTTTGGCATTGGATAAAGAAATGAAAAGAAGGAAATAGGAAGGAAGGAGAAATCAAGGAAAATAAGGATCAATAGCTACAATAGGATTCTTTATAGGTATCAACTTGCATGTGTGTTTTTCTTGCTACGTTTGGCATGGATGATATTTCATGTGGCTCTTTTCTATCAAGGAATTTGTGTTTTGAGGTGTGACAATGTTTTCAGCCTTGCCTTGCCATTTTTAGGTATGACAATGTTTTCAGCCTAGCCTTGCCATTTTCAGGTGTGACAATGTTTTCAACCTAGCCTTGCCATTTCTAGAGATTCATGGTGCTATGGATTTCTCATGTTTTGGTTTACCTAGATTTCCAGATGGATTCAAAGCTGAGTGGGGTAGATCTCCAAATTGATATAACACATGGCCTAGTAACCGTTGAACTAGACTATGGGTTTCAGTAAATTCAGATAGTGTGTTGCCTCAGTGGACCTAGGAATCCTTGACCAGTGAATGGCGGGATATACAGTAAATCCTAGAGGTGGTTTTCTCTCCATCAGGCCTTGGAATATCAGGTTGGGATAAACAGTAAATCCTGGAGAGTATGTCTTGGTTTAGGGCTTACTGATCCCTAATTGAAACTATGGATTGTGGTAAATCATGAGAGAATAGGAGACAGGAAAATTCCTCACAATGTAGGTGAAGATAATCTATTGGTATCCACACTTGTGTTGGCCTAGTGATCAGGTCACAGGTGGATATCATGATAAATCACATTATGAAATGTTTAGATTTTTGGCCTAGTGATCTTGTGTGGATCATGGTAAAACCTGATTTCTACTAATGAGGGTGAGATGTTTTAGCCTCTGCATGCCCTAGTCCTCCACTAGGTTTTGAGCTTGAAAAAGTGGATCAAATCCTAGTGAAGCTCACACAACACTCAATAATTTAGTCTGTATATGTTGTCATGTGGGCTTATGCATGCATCCATAGCCTCATAGACACTATATTTCAGACCTATGCATGTGTCCAAATGATAAAAATGTTAGTGGGACCAAGGGGAAGGAGGATTGAGTGGTTGGGTTGGCTCCTAGGGATGTTAGTGTTGAATTACAAGGTCTGAATGAGGTGTTTCAGTCAATTACACTTCCTTAAGGTCACATAGGAGGTTGAATCTCATCATAGTGGCCTCTCATCAGATGTTTACCCCAGTTGGTTGGTTACTTGGGTAGATGTGGGATGAGGGTGTTACCCATTCTATCGTTTTCTTCAATTTCTTTGGATTCTTATGAGGTGTTCATTGTTCATACATTTTTTGTCTAGTAGGATTTAAATTTTTACTTTGACACTTATTTGGTTTGTGCCCATAGTTTTGATAGAACTAGCATTCAATATAATTCATAAGAGCAGAGAATAGTTTTCATTATGTAGTAGAGCAGTTTCTAGATTTCAAATTTTGAAAATAACTAGATCTAAAATTTTCATCCTTTTTAACTTTATTAACTTTACAATCAATAAATTTATGAAAAAAGTTTTAACAAGTATAACATTTATCATAGAATAAATTTAGATAGCTATAATAACACATATGTTCAGTTAGGGTAGATCTATTAAAATTGGGTTCTCATGTTTGCTATGGATAGTTTTTCACTAAAGGAAATTTGTGGTCTTCAAAAAATAATATCCTCTACGATTTCCTCTGTGATTCATTGTCCCTTCAGACTTACTATTTTTACCTTTGCTTGCTTCTAAATAACTTTTTCATTTCCCATTCGTTGGGGACCTAAAAATAGATTCTCTTTTTGAGATCTGTTGAGACTCATTATATTCCATAGTAGTTTTACTTGCACATGATGTTTGGAAGTTGAGGAGGTATCCAAGGTATTTGAAACATTAGTAAATATAACATTAAAATCCATCCTACATTTTGATTTCACCATATCTATTCTCAGGGATACAACTTTAGGTTCTAACTTCTGGAAATTTCATTCCCATTCAGACCCGATTTATAATAAACCCCTCTTTTATTCTTGATTCTTAAAGATGATTTTTTAGAGATATGATGTTTTAATTGTATCCATATGAACCCATATTTTCTTTCTTGTCTGACAAATATAAATATATAGTATCATTTTCATCTTCCAGTTTATCATGACTAATTATTTTCCTCTTGATTGTTGCATTAGCACATTTTTTTTAACAAATTCCTCCAGTTTTAGATTCCTAACGTTAAAATATATGTTACCAAAATTATATGTATCTTCCTCAACTCTCATAAGATTCTCCTTCATTTGATTTTTCCTTTTCCTAGCCTTATTTAGCTCCTCTAGTGCATTGATTATTATCTCTTCATGGTCCACCACTCCTTCTTTAGAGGCTAATCTATCCCCATGCCCTTGGTTTATAATATAATTCCCTAAGAGGTCAATCGTCGTACTCTCCTTCAGAATATTCCTCATTTCTAGCTTCATATGAATCACTATATTCTTTAGAGTAGAATATTTTATTTCTCTGAATATTATTCTTCAGATATTTTTAAGCTTTATCTCTTCTCTTTTAATATTTTTCTTTTTCTTGCTTCTCTAATTTAGTGTGTGGGAAATTTGAGTGAAATTTTCCAACTCTATTATAGTCTAAACATGAAAATGGAAGTTTACCCTTATTCTTTCTTAGGCCTATCTTCGGTTTTGTTATAAACTCTGCCATTTCCTAATCTGAGTCACATTTAGAGAAGACTGAATGTCCTTCATTTTCTTTATACTTCTTTGAGGATTTGAAGGTTGCATCCTTTGTATTAAGTTTCTCTCTTCCAATCCTCCTATCATAGGTAGTGACGGTTCAATGTCAATACTCCATTATGAGAGCTTTCAACTCTAGCATTTCTTCAATATCTAAGATATTAGCATTAAATATCATTGGAACAAATATTAATTATTTCTTGATAATTACTTATTCTTTAATATCTTCATTTAGAAATCTAAGCATATTTTCAACATCACCATATCTAAGGGAGTATTAAACAATGATCTCATCCTCATTCTTATAGTGTTAAAATTCATTTGTAAGTTTGAAGTTTTGCTTACATTTCCTTTACATATCCTTCATAGTAGTTTTTTAGATTATCTGGTCTTCCA
Source organism: Pinus albicaulis (assembly GCA_034641835.2). Lineage (NCBI taxonomy): Eukaryota > Viridiplantae > Streptophyta > Pinopsida > Pinales > Pinaceae > Pinus > Pinus albicaulis. Next base: position 1,085,386,158 of record CM076581.1, read on the forward strand.
TATATAATTTATAGTGCACCACCTTGACTATTTTGGATTGATTAAGGCCAACCACAATTGGATTTTTTACCTTTGAATTATTATTATAGGCTCTATTTTCATTAGGATATGTTGGACGAGTTTAACACATCGTGTTTCCAACTTCTACATAGACCCATATAACCACACAAGGAGACATGATACATTATGAATCTCCTTAATACATAATTGAGTCTATCAATTAGCACTCTACTTGAATAAATGTTCCAATTTTTATGACTTTGCATGATTCCATACAGATCTACCTTCTAGTGGAGAAAGTATTGTTGGGTTGAAGAAATAGATTCATTTTTTTATAGCATGTTACACTAATTTTCAGTCATTTTCCCTTATAAACTACTCATCCTTAAATTATTTTACTACTATTCGAAGAATATTTAGCCATCAGAGCTACATAAGATGTATTAAGGAAAAATTCCAATATTTTTCTAGTTCTATTTTTTTCTACTTTATAAATATGGTTCAGTTTGCATAGGTAAAAAAATTAATACATTTTGCAACATTAACAACATTCTGTAGCTAAATGCAAGGTTCAGGTACACTTCGTGCAGGGAAAATCAGTTGAAGCATATGGAGAGATTCCAAATCACACCTACATGACATTCCACCTATTTAGTGTAAGAAAACAATAATTCGTTGATTGTAATATAAAAGTTAAGCATTTGATCAATTGTCGGTTAGAACATGACCCAAAAGTCCAAATTACTTGGAAATAGATAAGAATATCAGGCAAGCATGATAAATTTTGAAGGAACAATAAATCAAATGAATGATGATGTGTGTAATATTAAATATTTCTATGATTGACTTCCCTACCAGTGAATCATAAAAATTAGAATTTCAATAGAAATTAAAGACTTAATTTTCATTCACTGACATGGTTTTTACTAATCATTTTCTCAAGTTATTATTATAAAATACACTATATATATGTTTCACTAAGAAGCGAAGAGACATACATTATCATTATCTTTCATTTTGTTAATGCTAGAATTTTTGTTCATGAATGCACAGATATAATTTAATAAATTTTTCGTACTACTATAGTTGCACCTTAATAAGAAGAGTACATATTGACCACCAAACTTTCTAAGTAGTTTTAGATCTCATGCTCGAAGAGGAGGCCCCCCCTGTTTCATAGAAGAAGTGTAATGTAATTTTGTTTCATTTATATTTTTCTAATATTATATATTCTATCTTCAAGCTCTATTCTTTATTATAATTTTGATCATTTGTTTTAGTTTTTTTTGTAGACATCAAGTTCTTGAATAAAAATTTAAACCATAAAAAATTTACCAGTAATGTTTGTTATAAGTTCTTTAATTTTGCAATGATTTCTAGTCTCATTTATATAGATATGTTATAATCTCTTGCACAACATCATAGGCATACCACATTTCAAAAAAAAAAATGAATTCTAGGTTTGCATACACACACCTGATTGATTTTGTTCACTTTCATGGTCACTTTCTTTGGTATTTTTTCGATTTCTTGTAGATAATTGTATTTTGTATTTTAGAAAATGAAAACTATTTCATAGCATAAACTACCTTTTAATTTCAAAGTTAATAGACTAAATTGAGATTATCTTCTTTAGAGTATAAATTGATTTATTTTGTAGGATAAGTTGTATTTTATATCTTTAGATTATACAGTTAAAGCATTCATAGAATACATTGTTATTATTTTCCATATATTATAAATTAAGTGTTTTTATAGCATAGACCCTTTGATTGCCTTCCTAGAAGTTAGTTTGTTTCTTGGATTAGAATCATTCTTTTTCTAGATTAGAAATTTATTACTTTGTTAGAAAAATCTATTCTTTATTTCATAAAGTTGATGTAGTTAAAATTTATTTACTTTAATTTCACTAAACATGTGTGTACTCTATTTATATTTCATCTCATGATTAGAATTTCATTGCACAATTTTTGCACCCTATGATCATTCATTGTTTTCAATAGAATAGGATTATCCTTTAAGCATTGAAAATTGAAAAGTTAATCTTCTAGAACATATAGTGTAATTTACTTCATAAGTGTACAAACCTGGTTTGATATTTTAATGTAAGTAAATTAACTTTAAATTAAATTATCCAACATTTTTGGCACCGTTGCAAAGGAAGTATACATAGGAATTAGCATTCAACTTAGGATGTTTTTTATGTGAACAAATATTATTAGGAATAGGAGTAATATGAGAGGTAAGAACATGCGGATAAAAATTGTGGTGTTATTCCTAACCATACTTCTTGCATTGTATCTTATTATTAGTTTCACTGATTCTAAGATGCATAAAAATTAGAATACAATTTACAATGCATATATAGGGAAAGAGACTCAAGGGGTAGATTTGTTATAAATTTATTTGAATCATCACCAACCACCCCTACTATACCACATGGTGTAGAAAGAGTGACATCACCATACATATCATGAATTCCATTGTTTACATGGTGAAGGAGACCTTTTGAGATAAAAGGAACAAAGATCACAACCCAAGAGGAGCCAAATTATTGTACTAAAGTAGTAGTAGAGGAACTTGCGTCTCTATCTGCGACATTCATATGTATTTCTTAAATAGGGGAATAAATATTTAGGCAAGAATTGTAAGTAACCATCGAAGAATAAGAATAAGAAGAGTAAGGAACTTTATCTAGAGAGCCATTAATAGAAGAAATATAAGAGGAAAATTTAATTAAATAACCTTATTACCTCAGCTTATAAGGCTCAATGGAAGAAGGGTGATGAGAAATGTTTCCTCTACATGGACATGAAACAATAATAAGAGGAGGGTGAGGAAGATAAGGGCCACCAATTGGAGGTGGCAGAGGAGGAAGAATAACATGTCCTAATGGTGGAGGAGGTGTTAGAGGTGGAGGTAGAGGAAGAAGTAATGATGGAAATGATGAATATGAATAATATCATTTTGTATTCCCCATTCAATATACTGACAATAATGTTAGTATGAAAAATATGTCATCATCGATACTTCCTAACTTCCACAGTATGAGAACAAAAGACTCTAAATTTCTTCTCTTTGAATTTAAAGTATTATTTTGATCCTACGATTACTTACTTGATTCTAAAATGTTGAAATTGTTTATAGCCACACTAAAACATGGAGATACTAAATGTTTTTTTGTTCTAGGTTTCAATCCAATAAATTCATGGGACAATATGAGAATATTTGTTTTGGAGAAATATAAATGTTATTTCATAGAGTATGATATTAAAGAGGGAATATTTAAACTGGCTCAAAAATAATATGAGAGCCTTGAGTATTTTGTATAAATATTTGCATATAATGTTAAGATGGAAAATTTTCATAATATAGGATTTGATACATTAAAGACCCTCTTACTTAGAGATATTAGGGATGAGTTGATTGACCTCCTTAACCTAATGGGTAAAGGATATGTGTCTCAATTATCATTTGAATAAATAAGTGAGTTTTGCAAACATATATCAAGAGGAAAATAAAAGTTTGGAATATCTCCTATAGATATAGACATTACATGAGTAAGTAAATATTTGGCAGGATTGGTAGGTTGATCCAAACTTGGAAACTTGCTTTATAATTTTACAATAAATATCCTTGGTAATCTTAGCAAACAAATTGATATGTTAGGAATTCAAGACAAGAAAAAATATGAGAATGATTATCTCTCTATATTCTGCCCTAGATGTAGAAACAATAATGCATTAAGAGAATGTCCACATGAACATATTGAAATTTGTGTTATATGTGTTGAATCACATGCTAAGAAACATTTCTCATCAATACCCATGTTAAAAGATATTACCAAGAAGATATTGAACTGAGTAAAACGCAATATATTTTTTCTTTGTTTTTCCAAAAAGATCTTGGAAGCCTCACCAACTAGGTATGGTGAAAGATTCAAATCCACAATTTAAATCTTATGAAAAAAACCCTCAAAATTGTTGGAACATGCCCATACTTTGGAAAACGTAACCAAATTAATCTCAAAATCAAACTTGGTCACAAGTTTGCAAAGGATCCTATGGTATAAATCCACAATGTCCTCAATCGTTCCCTCAATATTCTCAATACCAGTCTGGATACTATCCTCCACCACCACATCCTCCACAACATAAATTTCACCAACGGTTGACTAGAAGTCAAAATATTCCATTATCCTCTACTCAATTACCTCAAAGACGAAATCAACTACTTTCACAACTACTACCAAACCCAAATTATAAATTACCTCAACAACCCACTTACCATGGTTATTTACAAAATTTCCAAACGTATATGATACATCTCTTAGATTTTAATGATATCCATCATAGATTTGGGATATTTTTACAAAACAAAAAGCATCCCATTGTCATTCAAGAACATAAAGAGGATGAAACTCCTAAAAAGTAGGAGACTCCTCAAAAGGAAAAAAATCATGATAAGATAGATGAAAATGAAATAAGACCAACTCCTACTACTCCTTTCGCAGAGAAACACTCTATGTCCTTACAAAACCCTCCTTTCTTGGAGAGTTTGCAAATAGATAAAGGTGTAGAGAAATAATTAATTTTTCCAATTTATGACATGCTATATGAGTTAATGATTTTTTTCATTATTACTCCTTTACTTCAAGCAATAAGGGATATCCCAATTCTTGTAAAAAAAATAAAGGGGTTATGTATTAAAAAACGTAATAGAAAAATAAAAGACATAGAAAAAGTTTAACTCATTGGAAAAAAATTAGATCTTATGATCAGAAAATATACAATTGAAAATTACTTAGCTCCAGGAAGTCTAATTTAAAAATCTGCATAAATAATGTTGAAATCCCATATGCATTCATCAAATTAGGTTCAACAATAAATGTTATGACAAATAGTACTATGTATGAATCAAAGTTGATTACTATTCAATATGCTCCTACTATATTATAGTTAGATTAAAAGTCTATTATTAAGCCAAATAGTGTATTAGAGGATGTACTTGTGTCCCTAGATTCATGGGAGAATCTAGTTGATTTCATTATATTAGCTCCAAAAATAAATGTAGGAGGTGATCCATTTATACTAGTTAGACCTTTGTTATCCACAATCGATGCATTTATTAGTTGTAGATGTGGGGACTTTATTATTTCTAATGGAAATTCAAATGAAAATTTTGCATTATGTCCTTCAGTAAGAGGAATAAATGATCTGGAAAATGTGTGAGAGCTATAAAAAGGGTCTACTTTCCTCTAATTACCTCCCATTAATATGTCAATCCGGGAGCATTTTGTTATTACAAAGAGTGACTCAATCCGAGGCTATCATTTGTCAGAGTAATGCTAGTAGTACAGTGCTTAAGAAATACAAGAGTAAACGGATGCTTGCTTGTAACTAAATTACTTCAAAGAATAAATCACGCACTCAGAAAACTCAACAGCTTATCAGTCAAGGGTTCGGCAGTGATAACCCATCCCTTCGGAAACTGATGGAAAGGAAACTAGAGCATGGATCATGAGCCTGGGAGCTAGACAGTGACTGCCAATGCTCACTACAGCCTTAGATCATCTCTCACACCAAACCAACAACTGCAAGTAAATGGAACAGCAAAGCGAATAAAGGATTGAACAGCAATTCTGGAATAGAACAGCAAGTCTAAAATGGAACAGCAATTAAATAACTAAGTCCCGCGGGTTGTAACCTATTAACTCAAATACTCTCTATGCAATCAAATGACATTCTTTCACTCCAAAGGCAATTCACACAAATCACACTAAAGGAACAGCAACAACGATTAATGAATTATGGAATAGTACTGATGAATTAGAAACGCACACAACACGAACGTTTAATATAACAGCTCTATAACATAACAGTAAGAACATGCAATGAACTCTTGAAAGGATTAATAACTTGATGCGGAGTCAACACACGATTTTATCTGCAAAAACTTCAATGATTCAATCTTTAACAGAGCATGTAATATGAACTTATAAAACATACCAAATTACCAAATACAATGATAAACAAACCACACAGGAATAAAGCCGTAATGGTACAGAAGCAAGTGTCCTTCGGGGCCGGGCCCTTAGCCTCCAAGGCTACACCGCTTGAAGTTAATCCAGTCACAGAGATAAAATAATCACCAAACTTTCATTAATGCATCGGTCAAAAATACATTGAACCAATTCTCAACAAAACTTAATAATCAAAGCTGATGTTTTATAGAAATTACATAAAAGCGTATCCTTCATCTCTACATCTATATATATCTTTTAAACTAATAGTGCTGTCTCTTTATATAAAGACGACGGCGGAGATGTCCAAGTGACAAGGTAAATAAAGCAGCGATCCCTTAGGATCGAAGATCCTGAGGGATTCGCCAAACTGTTAACTCTTCATCCTGTTTTTTCTTTTGCGCTGAGCTGGTGTCTTCTCCTTCTTTTCCGAGCCGATTTGCTTTGATCTGTTTATCTTTGTTTGCGTTCGGTTCTCGTCCAGAGGGACAACAGTTATCTCAACTTTGTCCTTTCCTTTGGAACGGCAATCCCTCGTTTTCTCCTTTTCTTGTATAGAAAATAACCATTATCAGTGGCTAAGTCTTGCATATCAATTCTCATGTGTTTTGTTATAGTTCCTTATTACTTTCCAAATTCATGACACAAAAAGGTTCACAAATTCTACTAAAAAGACACTGAAATAATGATCGTGATAATAATGATCGAAAGCATACCTTTTTGGATTTTGGTACTCACAAATACGAGCTAATTGAAAAGATGATGATGAAAATTAAGAAGATATTAAACCCGACACTCTTAACTATATCACAAGCATTGAAAATTTAAAAAAATTAATAGGAATATTAATTAATGAGTCTTATGAATATTGTGATTTTTCTCAATATTTTCAACAAAATTATTCTGTGCATATGTTAGATCAAAATTTTCAGGAAAATTGTCGTATTTAAGAATTTTCATCATGAAAATCCAAGCTATCATTAAATTCAATGGAATATTTGGCAATACTCTTGTAGAAATTAGTTGAGGAAAAACATTAAATATCTATAATAACATGGAACAATTTAAAAAGTAACAACTTATAAAGATGCTACAAAACATTCGTCGACACTTCCATGGGAATATATAGACATGAAAGGAATCAATCCAGATACTTTCATACATACATATATGGAAGAGAATGTCAAACGAGTAAGACAACCTCTGGGAGGAATGAATCCCAATATGAGCGAGATTGTTATAGAAGAATTATAAAAATTGTTCAATTTAAAATTTATCTATCCAATTTCAAATAGTCAATGGGTTTCACAATGGGTTATTCTGCCATAGAAAAATTTAAAGTTGGTAGTTTCTATTGATTACAAAGAACTCAAAGGAAACTTTAAAACATCATTTTCTCTCACCTTTCATTGATCAAGTTCTAGATACATTAGTAGGAAAAATATACCTTCCTTTTCTTGATGGATTCAATGGATATAATAATATTCAAATCATACCTAAATATCAAGATAAGACAACTTTCACATTTCAGTGGGTACATATGCTTACAGAGTACTTCCTTTTTGACTATGTAATGTGCCTACTATATTTCAAAGGGCGGTATTGGGTGTTTTTTCTGACTTAATACATGGCTCTTTAGAGGTATATATTGACGATTTTACTATTTTTGGGGATAATTTTGAGGAGGCCTTAGATGTTGAAAATTGTAAAAGGAAATGGAAAATGCTTTGGAAAAGGAATGACACATTAATTGGAATTTTATTGATGAAAATAATGTAAATAGGAGAAAAGGAATGTGAAAGGTCAGAAGTCTCATGTGATGAGGAGAATGAAGTAAGATATTGGAAAATGAAGAAAATAGAGGTCTCACTAATAAAAAGGCTTCTGAGGATCAGTTGGAAATATTTAGCTCAAACTTATGGGCATCTCTCATTATTCTCTCTCTCGCTCATAATCTTGGATGCTTAGTGTTTTTATTGGAGCATTTTGGCATTGGATAAAGAAAGGAAAAGAAGGCAATAGGAAGGAAGGAGAAATCAAGGAAAAGCAGGATCAAGTAGCTATAATAGGATGCTTTGTAGGTATCGACATCCATGTGTGTTTTCCTTGTTGCGTTTGGCATGGATGTTATTGCATGTTTTTATCTTCTACCATGGAATTTGTGTTTCTAGGTGTGACAATGGTTTCAGCTGAGCGTTGCCATTTCCAGGTGTGACAATGTTTCCAGCCTAGCATTTCCATTTCTAGATAGTCATGGTATTACGGAGTTCTCATGTTTTGGTTTAGCTGTATTTCTGGATAGATTCAAAGCTAAGTGTGGTGGATCTCCGAATTGATATAATAGATGGCCTAGTAACCCTTGAAATATACTATGGGTTACAGTAAATTCAGATAGTGTGTTTCCTAACTGGACCTAGGAATCCTCGACCGATGAATGGCGGGATATACGTTAAATCCTAGATGTGGTTTTCTCTCCATCACATATACGAATATTAGGTTGGGATTTACAGTAAACCTTGAAGAGTATGTCATGGTTTATGGCCTACTCATCCTTGATTCAGACTGTTTATTGCAGTAAATCCTGAGAGACTATGAGACAAGAAAACTCCTCATAGTATAGTCGAAGATAATATGCTGGTATCAATGCTTGTATTGGCCTAGTGATAGGATGGAGATCATGGTAAAGTCCATTAGGAAATGTTTATTTTTTTGGCCTAGTGATCTAGTGTGGATCACGATAAAGCCTGATTTGTACTGATGAGGGTGGGATGGTTTAGCCTCTAGATGCCCTGGTTCTCCAGTAGGTTTTAGGCCCGAAGAATTGGATGAAATTGTACGCTGGCATGTGGGCTTATGCATAGATCCATAGCCTCATAGACACTCTCTTGTAGACCTATGAATGTTTCCAAAAGATAAAATGGTTAGTGGGACCCAAGGGAAGGACGCTTAAGTGGTTGGGTTGGGTTCTAGGGATGTTAATGTTGAAGTAAAAGGTTTGTGTGAGGTGTTTCCATGGACTACACTTCCTTAAGGTTACATAGGAGGTTGATTCTCATCATAGTGGACTCTCACCGCATGTTTACCCTAGTTGGTAAGTTACTTGGGTAGACATGGGGTGAGGGTGTTACCTCTCCTATCTTTTTCTTCCATTCCTTCATATTCTTATGAGGTGTTGATTGGTTGGACATTTTTTCTCTAGTAGGACTGAGTATTTTACTTTGACACTTCTTTGGTTTGTGTTCCGATAGAATTAGCATTCAATCTCATTCATAAGAGCAGAGAATGTTTTTCCTTATGTAGCAGAGGAGTTTCTATATATCAAATTTTGAAAATAACTAGATCTAAAATTTTCATCCCTTTTAACTTTATAAAATTTACAATCAATAAATTTATGAAAAAAGTTTTAATAAGTATAACATTTATCATAGAATAAATTTAGATACATATAATAACACATATGTTCAGTTTGGGTAGATCTATTAAAATTGGGTTATCATGTTTGTTTATGGATAGTTTTTCATGAAGGGGAATTTGTGGTCTTAAAAAATGAATATCCTTTCCAATTTCCTCTGTGCTTAATTGTTCGTTCTTCCTTACTATTTTTTCCTTTGAGTTCTTCTAAATATTTTTTTTGTTTCTCATTTCTCGTCGACCTAGTATTGGATTCTCCTTTTCAGATCTGTTGAGACTCCTTGTGTCCCATAGTATTGTTACTTGCACATGATGTCTGGAAGTCAAGGAGGTAATCCAAGGCCTTTGAAACATTAGTAAATATAAGATTAAAACCCATCCTAGATTTTGATTTCACTAGAGTTATTATCAGGGATACAACTTTTGATTCTAACTTCTGGAAATTTCATTCCCATTCATACCTGATTTATAATAAATCCCTCTTTTCTTCTAGCTTCTTCAAGATGATTTTTTAGAGATATTATGTTCCTATTGTATCCATATGAACCCATATTTCCTTTCTTGTTTGACAAATATAAATATAGAGTATCATTTTCACCTTCCAGTTTATCATGACTAATTGTTTTTCTCTTGATTGTTGCATTAGAGCATTGTTTTTTAAAAACTTCCTTCAATTTTAGTTTTGTGACTTTAAAATATATGATATAAAAATTATATGTATCTTACTCAACTCTCATAAGATGTTCCTTCAGTTAATTTTTCCTTTTCCTAGCCTTCTTTAGCTCCTCTAGTGCACTGATTATTTTTTCTTCAAGGTCCACCACTCCTTCTTCAGAGTCTAATATATACCCATGCCCTTGATTTAGAATATAATTTCCTAAGAGGTCGATCTTCATTCTGTCACTCAGAATATTCCTCATTGCTAGCTTCATATGAATCACTTTCTTCTTTAGAGTATAATATTTTATTTCTCTGAATATTCTTCCTCAGATATTTGTAAGCTTTATCTCTTGCCTTTTAAAATTTTTATTTTTCTTGCTTCTCTGATTTAGTGTGTGGGAAATTTGAGTGAAATTTTACAAATATATTATAGTCTAAACACTAAGAGGGATGCTTACCCTTATGCTTTCATAGGACTATATTTGGTTTTCTTACAAACTGGGCCATTTCCTAATCCAAGTCACATCTAGAGAAGTCTAAATGTCCTTTATTTTATTTATACTTCTTTGAGGATTTGAAGGTTGCATCCTTTTTTTTTTTTTTTCTCTCTTCGAATCCTCAACAAATAGGTAGTGATGGTTCCATGTCAATAATCCATTAATAGAGCTTTCAACTCTAGAATTTCTTGAATATCTAAGATCTTAGCATGAAATATCATTGGAAGAGATCTTAATGATTTCTTGATGATTACTTATTCAATAATTTCTTCATTAATAACCCTAATCATATTTTCAACTTCACCATATCTAAGGAAGTATTAAACAAAGATCTCATCCTCATTCTTATAGTTTTAAAATTCATTATTTAAGTTTGATTTTTTTCTTACTTTTCCTTTTCAACTCCTTCATAGTAGTTTTTTAGCTTGTCCTGTCCTCCTTATATAATTTATAGTGCACCATCTTAACTATTTTGGATTGATTAATGATCAGATTTGGATCATGCACCTAAGTGATAGCTCAAATTTCAAAGTGTTGGGAAGTGTACCGAACCTGAGCAACCATATAGATCTCATCTTCTTGATTCTGGTGCCATGAACGGTTCAAAAAACTGACACTGTATGAAGAATTTATTGCGTTTTAACATTGCCCCATAAACTTCAATGTTGAGTTTGGGTTCATAAATTTTAATGTGCTGAAATTTTTAAATATTAAAATTGGATTGATATATATATTTTATTATATATTTATAATGTATTATATTATATGATTTAATTATCATATTTTAAATTATATTATTATTTATATATTAATATATGTTATTAATTTTAAAATTTTAATATTATTAAAATCTCACATTTTAAATAAAAAAATCAAAATTTTTTAAAACCAAAAGTCATTGTTTAAAGTTCACATTGGAAAATGTGTTTATATGGTTCGAATTAACCAAGGAAAATATCATTTGGAAAAAAATGTTATCGTATGGCTCGAATAGAAGAATTTTGGGCAATCCGCATCCAAATTTCAAAGTTCGCGCAAAATCAAAACATGGTATGTTTTAATATATGGGGGTAAGGTATGTTTTAATGTATGGTGGTAAAAAAAACATGAAGGGGGCAGGGTTGGGTTTTGAACACAAAACCTCTATCCCAATAACCCAATACTTTGACCACGGAAGAAGATTTCAGAAATTTCCGCTGAAATTTGATTTAAACCATTACAGGTGGGACCGATAGAGAGGAGGAGCGGACCAACCCTCCTCCTCATGTGACCTTTTTCTATGACCTAAGGAAAACACCTCCAATAATTTAGGATTAGTGTGCCATTAACACATTTAAGTGTTGTTTATTTGTTAGCTAATCTTTAGTTAAGGCTGGCGGAGATTCTGGAGGTGCACCCAAATTTAGGCGAAATTCCACTTTTAGTGGAGCTAACTGGCAGAGCTTCCAAATTTAGTGGAGTAAACGGGGAAAAGTTTTTTTGGTCATAACTCACCCAAGATTCATGCATTCTTAGAGTGTAAATAGTTAATTTCAATTTTCTTGGACACTCCAGACTCATTGGTGAGATTTGCAGAGCGCTTAGAAAACTTTTGAGCAGGTTTTTGGTTTAAAACAATTCTAGGGGCCACGAGGCCCACCATGGGCTAGCAGCAGTTTAAGGCCTAGCCAACGAAGCTAGAGTCCTTATCCAGAAATCCAAAAGTCAATTTTAGATGTTTCAGAAAATATGGAACTAGTGGTGTGGCTTATAGAGCCATTAGAGGACTTTTGAAGGCCAATATGCTTCAGAGAATTTCTAGGGGCCACCAGGGCCACTAGGTGCCAACAAGAGAATGTGGCCTATCCAGGGCAACCAATATCCCTTCTCAGCAAACCAATAGTCATTTCTAATTGTTTTGATACTTATGAATCCATTGATGGAGTTTGAAGAATCTTTTTAAAACATCTGAAAGTCGAGATGTTTCAGAGAATTTTTCAGTGACCCTAGAGCCAGGGGGTACGAGCAGGTGTTGGAGGCGAAACCGGATCAGTCGGAGGCCAATTTCAACAAACCAACAATCTATTCTCACTATTTTTGAAATTTAAAACCTAATGAAGGGATTTTTAGAGTCATTTGAAGAATTATGAATGTCTAAGAGCCATAGGGAATTTTTGGGTAGCCCATGGACCTTAGTGGATGGAGGCCTAGATTGGGGAGCTAGAGCTCATTTTGAGAAAATGATCAGTCCATTTTGGAGGTCAGATATGTGCTAGATAGCAGGTGAGGTTTCAGAAATAGAAAAATAATTCTGAAGGAGTTAGTGCCATAGTGAAGCTCAGGGACGCTTAATGGGACAAAAAGAAGGAATCGAGTCTAAGGAAGCCTAGATCTGTTTTCAAAGTGATGAAAACCATGAAAAGGATATAAATGGTATTCTAAACCCATTGGTTCATTTCAGTTAACAATTGGAGTTGAGTTTGTAACTTGTAAAATAAATTTTCCATAATCCAAAAGAGCCAAGTCAAGATGACAAGAGCTCAAGGAGACGTAGCCTACGATATTCGAGTGAAATCCTATATTAAATTTGTTGTTACATGTTGATGTTTATTTTTTGCATTATATGGTTGTTGCACATGATTAATATAAGAAAAAATAATGGTCTTAAATCACTAAATAGTTAAAAAACATACACTCGTTTCAAGTATAAAATTTCGCAAAAGTTAAGTATAAGCCAGATATTTTATTTTTTTAACTCAGTGGGAGGTTGATAAAATCGTAACAAGTTATCCAACCCATTTTCAGATCAAGATTGTATCAGAGCATAGTTTCTTTCTTGATAGCACACACGTTTTCTTGTTTGACTTGAAAGGTACTTGCAATTAAAGAATTTTCTTGTTTCCTAAGTGACTGTTGCTTGAGTTTGCTAGAGGTGAAGGGAAAGTTATTGATAGCTAATTCCATAAGATGAAAATAAGGAAGAAGGTTTGAAGGCATCTTCCTTACCTAAAGGACCTCAAGGAAACCCTTGAAGCACAAGAGGTTTTTTTTGCAAAAGGCTGCTTGAAGAAGTGCTCGACTCTACAAGCTTTTTGTTCGTAAGCTTTGTCAATTTTTTTTGAAATATTTGTGAATTTATGTTGAATTTATTTAGTTCATTTCATAATGAAAACTTCATCAAGTGATGCTTCAAAATTCTCCTCCATCACAAGATTCTTCAATGGGGACATGAAGCGGGACTTCTACATCTTGAAGGATAGAGTGCAAATTTTGTTTGGATATAGAAAGAAAAGCACTAGGCTTCATGGGAAATTGGTTTCCATGAAGAAAGAGAAGGAATAAATTCTTCAAAGAATGCATGAGATGGAGATGTAGCTCCATAAAGCCCAACAGGCTTTGACCAAGATCATGTGTGAAGCAGAGGTAATTCACCCAAATTTGTCTTCAATTTCCTCTTTAGAAAGATGTGTTGGTTCATTTGAAAATCACACTAGAGGTATAGCGTCCAAGTTAATGTTTTAAATGGGCTATGAAGGCAAGGGTCTAGGAAAACATGCACAAGGCATGATGGATCCTATTTTGGTTGAGGAAATACCTAAGAAGTTTGGTCTTGGTTATGTTCAATCTAATGGCAAAAAATCTATAGCCATCAAGGCATTTGAGGCAACCTCAAAAAGAATTTTTTTTTCAAGTTCTAAACCACAAACATGTAAATTTTGTTTTCAAGATGATTTCTATTGTTTGAAACCTATTTTGCAGAAATATGTGTGTAGACATGCATCTTATGGCGAGCATGAGAGTTCGGACAACTATAAAGACATAAACACTAATGTTAGTCTTAAAAGGAAAGTTGGAATCTCTAATAGTTTATCTCCTCATGAAGGTAAAAAATATGGACATGCAAAGAAACATTTGAGGTATAATTCTTCCCATAGTCAAGTTGATTATGTTTTGGTAAAGCATGAAAAATATGCATGCATGAAAGGAGGAAAGAGTTACTTTGCATATTGTATTCTATGTAACCTTTTTGTTTCAAAATTCTAGAAGACGATGAAGGCATACAGGAAATGGTTGAAGAAAAGGAAACTTGCAAAGAAGGTGGAAAATACTTGCACACATTTCTAGAGAAAGGACATGTTGCTTCCCATTGTTGGACATTGCATCCAACTAAACGTCCCAAGCATTTGAAGCAAGCAGACAGAAAGCCTGGCGAAATTGGAACCAAGGATTCCATCATTAATGTGAGAACAAATGTTTCACATGAAGAATATTTTCATCAGCGAAAGTCGGCATGGAAGCGGCTTGGTAAGAAGTGGTTTGACTTCTTAACTCAATAAGCCATACATCCATTTGTACATATGCAAGTTTTAGTTATGTATGCATCTTTTCTGTTCGAAAATTATGTTTGTTTGAGTGACGTTGGGTCAATGATCAAGGAAATGATGTTCAAATACCTTCTATAAATTTCTCACCATAAATTTCTGAGTGAGTTCAAGGAAGCTATAGTTCTTGAGAGGAGGACAAGTGCATCCAAGAAGCAAAGTGTTGACTACCTTCGATTTTTGGTTCAAAGGCACTAAGCCATGTAAGGAAAGTGTATGGAGGTTGAAAACTGAGGGTGTTGTACTTTCATCAACTAAATAGATCAGGTAATCAGTCTTTTTGGGTCCAAAATGTTTCCAATGGGGAGGAGTGATTAGATTTGGATCATGGACCAAAGTGATAACTCAAATCTCAAAGTTCTCAGAAGTGTGCCAAACTTGAGCAACTAGATAGATCTCGTCTTCCTGATTTTGACACTATGAACGGTTCGAAAATTCGACATTGTATGAAAAAGTTATTCCATTTTAAAATTGCCAAATGACCTTCAATGTTGTGTTTGGATTCATAAATTTTAATGTGCTAAATTTTTTAAATATTAAAATTGGATTGATATATATGTTATTATTTATTTATAATGTATTATATTATATGATTTAATTATCATATTATATATTATATTATTATATATATATTAATATATGTTATTGATTTTAAAATTTTAATATTATTAAAATCTCACATTTTAAATTAAAAAAATCCAAATTTCTTAAAACCAAAAGTCATGGTTTAAATTTCATGTTGGAAAAAGTGTTTATATGGTTCAAATTAACCAAGGAAAATATCAATTGGAAAAAAATGCTATCATATGGTTCGAATAGAATGAATGTTTGGCAATCCACATTCAAAATTCAATGTCTGTGCAAATTCAAAACATTGTATGTTTTGATATATGGTGGTAAGGTATGTTTTAATATATGCTGGTAAAAAAAACATGAAAGATGCGGGGTTGGGTTTTGAAGCCAGAACCTCAGCTCCAATAACCCAATACATTGACCATAATGACACGGAAGGATATTTTAAAAAATTTCCGCCAAAATTTGATTTAAACCATTATAGGTGGGAGCAATGGAGAGGAGGAGTGGGCCAACCCTCCTCCTCATGTGACCTTTTGATATGACCTAAAGAAATCACCTCCAATAGTTTCAGATTAGTGCACCATTAACAGATTTATGTTTTGTTTATTTGTTATTTAATATTCATTGAAGGATCATGGAGATTCTGGAGGTGCCCAAAAATTTAGGCAGACTTCCACTTTTAGTGGAGCTAACTAGCGGAGCTTCCAAATTTAGTGGAGGAAATGGGGAAAAGTTGTTTTGGTCATAACTCTATCAATATTCATACATTCTGAGAGTGTGAATAGTCAATTTAAACTTTATTGGACACTCTTGACTCATTGGTGTAGATGAAAAATCCATCATAGAACTTTTGAGCAGTATTTTGCTTCAGATAAGTTCTAGGGGCCTCTAGGGTGACCATGGGCTAGCAACAGTTTGAGGCCTAACCAGGGAAACTAGATGCCCTATTCAAAAATCTAATAGTTAATTTCTGATGTTTCATACATTGTGGAAATAATGGTGTTGTTTTTTGAGCCATTATATGACTTATAAATGTTGATATACTTTAGAGGATTTGTAGGGGCCACTAGGGCCACTAGGTGCCAGCAAGAGAATGTGGCCTATCCAGGGCAACCACTATCCATTATCAACAAATAAATAGTCATTTCTGACTGTTTGATACTTCTGAATCCATTTATGTGGTTTTCAGAATCTTTTTTTAACTTCTGAAAGTCGAGATGCTTCAGAGATGTTTTCAGTGAACTTAGAGCCAAGGGTGCCACCAGGTGTTGGAGGCAAAACCAGAGTAGTCAGAGGCAAAATTCAGGAAAAAAAATAGTATACTCTAACTATTTTTGACATTTTGAATCCAATGAAGGGACTTGTACAGTCATTTGAAGAATTATGATGGTCAAAGAGCCACAGGGACATTTTCGGAAGCCTAGGGCCATCATTGGATGGAGGCCTAGATTAGGGAGCCAATGCTCATTTTGAGCAAATGATCTGTCCATTTTTTAGGTCTAATATGTCCTGGAGATAGTAGGTAAGGTTTCAGGGACATAAAAATAATTTTGAAGGATTTAGTGCCACAGTGAAGCTCAATGAAGCTTAAGGGCACCAAAAGAAGGAATCAAGTCTAAGGAAGCCTAGATATTTTTTGAGTGTGATGACAGCCATGATAGGGATATAAATTGTATTATAAAACCATTTATTTAGTTTAGTTAACCATTGGCATTGATTTTTTAACTTTTAAAAGAAATTTTCCATAACCCCAAAGAGCCAAGTGAAGATGACAAGAGCTCAAGGAGACGTAGCCCACGATATTCGGGTGAAATACTATATTAAATTTGTTGTTATGTGTTGATGTTTATTTGCTGCATTATATGGTTGTTGCACATGAGTGATATCAGAAAAAAAAAAATTGGTCTTAAAGCACTAAATTTTTTAAAAACATACACCTGTTTCAAGTATAAAATTCCACAAAATTCAAGTATAACCTAGACCTTTTATTTGTTTAACTGAGTGGGAGGTTCTTGAAAATAATAAAAATTTATCCAACCCATTTCCAGATCAATTAAGGCCAACCAAAATTGGATTTTTTACCTTTGAATTATTGTTATAGGCTCTCTGTTCATTAGGATATGTTGGACGAGTTTAACACGTCATGTTTCCAACTTATATAGAGGCCCATATATCCACAAAAAGAGACATGATACATTATGACTCTCCTTAACACATAATTGAGTTTATCAAAGACTATCTCTCTACTTGAATAAATGTCCCAATTCTGCTTACTTTGCATGATTCGCTATAGATCTACCTTCTCCTTCTAGTTGTGAAATTATTGCTAGGTTGAAGAAATAGATTCAATTTTTATAGCATGTTACCTCACATTTCAGTCATTTTCCCTTATAAATTACTCATCCTTTAATTATTTTACTACTATTTGATGAATAATTAGCCATGAGAGCTACATAAGATGCAATAAGGCAAAAGTCCTATAATTTTCTAGTTATATTTTTTTCTACTTTATAAATTTGGCTAAATTTGCATAGGTTAAGAAATTAACACATTTCGCAGCATTGTCAACATTCTGTAGCTAAATCCAAGGTTCAGGTACACTTTGTGGAGAAAAAATCAGTTGAATCGTATGGAGATATTCCAAATCATGCCTACATGGTATTCCACCTATTCGGTGTAAGAAAACAGTAATTGGTTGATCGCAGTAGAAAAGTTAATCATTTGATAAATTGTCGAATGGAACATGACACAAAACTCCAGACTACTTGGAAATAGATAAGAATCTCAAGAAAGCATGATAAATTTTCAAGGAAAAAGAAATCAAATGAATGATGATGTGTCTAATATTAAATATTTCTATGATTGACTTCCCTGCTAGTGAACCATAGAAATTAGAACTTAATTACAAATGAAAGACTTAATTTTCATTCACTGAGATGGCTTTTACCAATCAATCTCTCAAGTTCTATTATAAAAGACACCATATATATGTTTAACTAATAAGCGAAGATATATACATTATCGTTATCTTTCCTTTGGTTAATGCTAGCATTTTTGTTCATGTACGCACAAATATAATTTAATAAATTTTTCATACTGTTACAATTGCACCTCAATAAGAAGAGTACATATTTTACCAGCAAACTTTCTAAGTAGTTTTAGATCTCATCCTCCAACAGGTGGCTCCCCTGTTTCATAGAAGAAGTTTAATGTAATTTCGTTCATTTATGTTTTGCTGATTTTCAATAATCTATTTTTAAGATGTATTTTTTATTATAATTTTGATCATTTGTTTTAGTTTTTTTGTATACATCAAGTTCTTGTATAAAAATTCAAAAACCATAAAACATTTACCAGTCATGTTTGTTATAAGTTCTTTACTTTTGCAATCATTTTTAGTCTCATTTATATAGATATGTTATAATTTCTTGTACAAAACCATAGGCATACCACGTTTCGAAAAAAATGAATGATTTTTGAGTTTTCATACACACACCTAATTGATTCTGTTCACTTTCATGGTCACTTTATTCGATATTTTTTCGATTTCTTGTAAATAATTGTAACTTGTATTTTAGAAAATGAAAATTATTTCATAGCATAAACTACCTTTTATTTTCCATAGATCAAAGTTCACAGACTAAATTGAGATTATCTTCTTTAGAGTATAAATTGATTTATTTTATAGGATAAGTTGTCTTTTCTTTCTTTAGATTAGAACGTTAAAGCTTTCATATAATAAATTGTTCTTATTTTCCATATATTAGAAAATAAGTGTTTTTATAGTATAGACCCTTTGATTTCTTTCCTAGAAGTCAGTCTGTTTCTTGGATTAGAATCATTGTTTTTATAGATTATAAATTTATTATTTTGTTAGAATAATATATTATTTTTTTCATAAAGTTGATGTAGTTAAACTTTATTTCCTTTACTTTCACTAAAAATGTGTGTATTCTATTTATATTTCATCTCATAATTAGAATTTCATTACACAATTTTTAACCGTATGATCAATTGTTGTTTTCAATAGAGTAATATTATCCTTTAAGAATTGAAAATTGAAAATTTAATCTCTTAGAACATATAGTGCAATGCACTTCATAAGTGTACAAACCTTGTTTGACATTTTAATGTAAGTAATTTAACTTTAAATTAAATTATGCAACATTTTTGGCACCGTTGCGGGGGAAGTATACATAGGAATTAGCTTTCAAATAAGAATGTCTTTTTATTTACACAAATATTATTAGGAAGAGGAGTAATATGAGAGGTAAGAACATGTGCATCATGATTGGTGTGTTACTGCTATCCAAAATTCTTGCATTGTATCTCATTATTAGTTTCACTGATTCTAAGATGCATAAAAATTAGAATATAATTTA
Source organism: Pinus albicaulis (assembly GCA_034641835.2). Lineage (NCBI taxonomy): Eukaryota > Viridiplantae > Streptophyta > Pinopsida > Pinales > Pinaceae > Pinus > Pinus albicaulis. The sequence goes on from CM076581.1 coordinate 1,085,406,067, forward strand.
GAATACACATATAGAGAAAGAGACTCAAGGAGTAGATTTTTTAGAACTTTATTTCCATCATCACCAACCACACCTACTAGACCACATGGTGTAGTGAGACTGATATCACCATCCATATCATGAATTCCATCGTTTACATGTAGAAGGAGAGCTTTTGAGGTAAAAAGAATGAAGATTACAACCAAAGAGGATCCAAATTGATGCGATTAAACCAGAAAAATTCTCTACACAGGATCCAAATTCTTGTACTAAAGTAGTAGTAGATGAACCGTCATCTCTATCTGAGACATTCATATTTATTTTTTAAATAGGCGAAGAAATATTTAGACAAGAATTGTAAGTAACCATCGAAGAAGAAGAAGAAGAAGAAGACGTAACTTTATCTAGAGAGACATTAATAGAAGAAGTATAAGAGGAAAATTTAGTTGAAGAATCTTATTACCTAAGCTTATAAGGCTCAGTGGAAGAAGGTGAAGGAGAAATATTTCCTCCAAATTGACTTGAAACAACAATAGCAGGAGGGTGAGGAAGAGAAGGGCCACCAATTGGAGGTGGCAGAGGAGGAACAATAACTCGTCCTAATGGTGGAGGAGGTGGTAGAGGTGGAGGTAGAGGAAGAAGTAATGATGGAAATGATGAATATGAAGAATATCCTTTTGGATTCCCCATTCAATATACTGACAATAATGTTAGTATGAAAAATATTCATCATCTATACTTCCTAACTTCCACAGTATGAGAACAAAAGACCCGAAAATTTTCACTTTGAATTTAAAGTATTATGTTGATCTTACGATTACTTACTTGATTATCAAAAGCTGAAATTGTTTCCATACACGCTAAAACATTGAGCTACTAAATGTTTTATAGTTCTAATTACTAATCCAATAATGTCATGGGATGATATGAGAATATTTTTTTTGGAGAAATATAGATGTTATTGCATACATCATGATCTTAAAGAGGGAATATTTAAAATTTCTCAAAAATAATATGAGATCCTTGAGTATTTCGTATAAGTATTTATATATAATGTTAAGATGGAAAATTTTCATATTATAGGATTTGATACATTAAAAACCCTCTTACTTATATCTATTAGGAATGAGTTGATTGACCTCCTTAACCTAATGGTGAAGGAGATGTGTCTCAATTATTATTTGAAGAAATTTGTGAGTTTCACAAAAATATATCAAGAGGAAAAATAAAGTATGACAGATCTCCTATAGATATAGACATTACATGAATAAGTAAATATGTGCCAAGATTGGTAATTCAAGCCGAACTTGGAAACTTGCTTGATAATTTTACAATAGAGATTCTTGGTAATCTTAGTGAACAAATTGATATGCTAGGAATTCAAAACAAGGAAAAATATGAGAATGATTCTTTATCTATATTCTACCCTAGATGTAGAAACAACCATGCATTAAGAGAATGCCCACTTGACAATATTGAAATTTGTGTTATATGTAGAATCACATGGTATGAAATATTTCCCATCACTACTTGTGTTAAAAGGTATTACCAAGAAGATAGTGGACTGATTCAAACAACAACATATGTTTTTTTTTTTTTTTTTTCTAAAAATAGCTTGGGAGGCTTACCAACCAAGTATGGTGTAACATTCCAATCCACAATTTCAATATTATGCAAAAAAACTCAAAAATTTTGTGGCACGCCCCTACTTTGGAAAACCTAACCACTTTAATCTAAAAATCACTCTTTGTCACACGGTTGGAATGGATCCTATAGTATAAATCCACAATGTCCTCAATCATTCCCTCAATATCCTCAATACAAGTCTGGATACTATCCTCCACCACCATAGCCTCCACAACCTAAATTTCACCAATGGTTGACTAGAAGTCAACCTCTTCCATTATCATCTACTCAATTACCTCAAAGACGAAATCAACTACTTGCAAAACTTCTCCAAAACCCCAATTATAAAGTACCTCAACAACCCACTTACCATGTTTAATTAAAAAGTTTCCAAACGTACATGATAAATCTGTTATTTATGAATGATATCCATCATAGATTTGGGAGATTTTTACAAAATAAAAGGCATCTCATTTTCATTCAAGGACATAAAGAGGATGAAACTCCTAAAAATTAGGAGACTCCCCAAAAGGAAAAAATTCCTGACAATATATATGAAAATTACATAAGACCAACTCCTACTACTCCTTTAGTAGAGAAAGACTCTATATCCTTACAAAACCCTCCTTTCTTGGAGAGTTTGCAAATAGATAAAGGTGTAGAGAAATAATTAAGTAGAGATATAATTAATTTTTGTAATTGATGACATGCCATATGAGTTACAGTAATTTTTGCATTAAAATTCCTTTACTTCAAGCAATAAAGGATATCCCAATTGTTGTAAAAAAATTAAAGGTGTTGTGTATTAAAAATCCTAATAGAAAATAAAATAAATACAAAATTTTTACCTCATTGGAAAAAATGCATAAATTATTATTGGAAAATATACAATTGAAAAATTCTGAGATTCAGGAAGTCAAATTGAAAAATCCACATAAATAATGTTGAAATCCAAAATGCATTCATCAAATTAGGTGCAACAATAAATGTTATGACAAATAGTACTATGGATGAGTCAAAGTTGACCAATATTCATAATACTCCTACTATATTATAGTTAGATGAAAATTATATTATTAAGTCAAAGGGTATATTAGAGGATGTACTTGTGTCCCTAGATTCATGGAAGTATCTAGTTGATTTCATGATATTAACTCCAAAAATAAATGTACAAGGTGATCCATTTATGCTAGGTAGACCTTTGTTAGCCACAACCGATGTGAATTTATTAGTTGTGGATGTGGGGACATGATTATTTCTAATGGAAATTCAAAGGAAAATTTTGTATTATGTCCTTTAGCAAGAGCAATAAATGAATTGGAAAATGCGGAATGCATTGAAGATGATGATGAAAATTATGAAGATATTAAACCTGACAGTCTTAAATATCTCACAAGCAATGGAAATAAAAATAAAAATGAATACGAAAATTAATTAATGAATCTTATGAATATTGTCATTTATCTCAATATTTTCAACAAAATTATTATTATGATATTATTATATTATTATTAAAAATAATTTCAAGTATCATTATCATGAGACTCAATGTAGCTTCCCTCAATTAACTCATATGATACGCTATATCTCTTAATGGATTCATTCCTCTCTCTTTAATGCTCTTACACACCTCCTACACTCTCTTACACACCTTAATAACTCTCCTTAAAAAGGTTCCTTTTTTACCTCTTTAATGGATAACCTACACTTCTCTCATAAATGCATAAGTTACATTCCTCTCCTTTATGACATAAGTTACAATCCTATTTTTGCATATGTAACTCCTCCTCAAGGAATGTGTATTGTTCCCCCTTTATGTCAATAATTCATTTCCCCTCCTAGTGTGTCTCATATCATCTCACCTTACTTAATTATGCATTTTGAATTCAAACTTAAGATAGAATTAGAGAAACTTGAAGGAGATTGTTAGAGAGGGACTTGGAGAATAAGGGAATATATTGGAGAGCCAAAGTGACCCAATGTTTGCATCACCTATTACTATAAAATTCTTTAGATTTGGGTGCAATTCTTCATTCTCTCATTGTACATTGTATCTCTGTTGAACAATTTATTTCTACTAGAAGAATAATCTAGTTGGGTTTTCCCTGGTCATTGACATAAATTATCTGTGTATAATTGAGTTCTTGTTCGTATTTCATTGTGCTCGAGGTTTACATGGTTTATGTTCTATATAGAATTACTTAACATATTTTACATCATAAAGAAGTTTTGGATTTAGGTGATTGTAACAACATAAAACATCAAAATTTCAACATGGTATCAAAGGTTTAGTGAAAACAAACTCAAGAAGACAAACTCCACTTGAATCTCTCTTTCTATTGGAATATTTCTTGTTTTCTGATCCATTTGAAGCCCATTTTCTGTTGAAATATATATTATTCTCCACTCCATTGGTAACTCATTTTCTACTGAAATATCTATTGTTGCCTACTACTCTTTTTCTGCAGAAATATTTATTGTTGTCTGCTCCATTTTCAACTCTCTTTTTTTTACTAAAATATATATTGTTTTTCTTTCTACTTGCTGCTCATTTTCTACTAAAATATATCCTCTTTTATTGCTGCAATTTACAATTGAAATCTTAATTTTGAATTTTAAAGCTAAAATTCCACTGTTGGAATTTTAGTACTGAAATTTTATTCTTGAAATTTATAGTTGAAATTTTAATTCTCAACTCTATAGCTGAAATTCCACCGGTGAAATTTTAGTGATGAAATTTTAGTGCTAAAATTTTACAATCGAAATTTTACTATTGAAATTTTGTTGCTAAAATTTCACTGCTACTATTTTTCTAAGATTTCAAAGAACCCAAGGTATGATAATAATTTTGCAGATAGTAATTAAGGTGTTGCATGACATTAACAGTGATTTTGGTACTTGTTAATGCATGCAAAAGTAAAGAGTAGTTTTATTTAAGTTTATGTATGTACAATAAAGCGTTGTCTAGAAAAGACATATAATGCATAGAAGGTTATGAATGAATAAACAATATAAATTAAATGTTGAATATAAGGGAATTTTCACTCTATTAAATTATAATAGAATGGTACTAATATGATGGGTTCTGGTAATTTTTATATGAAAGCTCACTAACAATAGAGGTTGTAGGTAGGAATCACTACTTTTGCAAAAGACGGAAATATAGTTTGCTAAATTAACCTCTTTTGCAGCAATAAAAAATGGATTAAGCTAATATCATTGCAAAAAATGAAGTCAATATGTATAATTATTATTACATACCTTCACTTTGGGATCAAGATTTGAAGATCTCTATAAAATAACTATAAGACTAACCCATGTATTAATTCATGATAAATAATTATCAATATAAACTATGACACCAAAATTTCCCTCATATTCATTAAAAAGCATTACCTCATGTGATAAATATGGTTTCTGAAATACCTGAGATTAGAGTGAATCGTGATGGATTTTTCCAACTGGAGATCAAGAATGCATTTATTCTGTTAATGACATATGACTTATGGACATTGCTAATTTATAGAGGCCAGATCAAGAGGGAGTTAAAAACTTCCTTCAATCCCAAATTATCTTCAAGTCTTATGTTGTTTTTTGTGTCACTGTTCTTATTTAGATTTATCATTATAGATCATTGGTTATTTTTCTTGCATAAGTATTTAAATGATTGTTTCACTAACTTATTGATGAGAATGCGATCAAGAAAATGAGATCATAAATACCATCAAGGTGTAGAATAATGCAGGAAAAGTAAATTACAAGAGGAATTTGGTGGAACGATAATGAAAGAAACACGGTCACATCTAGAAAAGAAATAAATACCTACCTCATCACCAAGTATACTTTCATTATGTTTATTTACTCTGTTATTATTTCTCTTTCTCTTTTTCTGGGATTAGTAGGCACAATTGATGAATGTGAGAACTAAGTCCTTTGTATCAAGATTAAGGAAGGTGTCAAGCCATCCCATGACTTGAGTGGACATGAAGTGGACAAGAGCTGCATAATTCTGTAAAGAATTTGGAATAAGGAAAGAGACCATCATAATATATAAACTAGAAGAAAATGGGCACATAAGGATCTTCGATTTCCTTTTCTACTTTCATTGGCCAAAGGAAAATAGTACGAAGATGGAAGCTTCAAGTAAGAAAGGTACCATTGTTCGTTATTTTAAAAATTCTAAAACTTATAGAATATATGTACCTAGAAAAATAAACATAGAGTTTAGAAAATATATAAAATTTGATGAAGATGCAGCTCTTTGAAAATCCATAGACACTCATCATCCTGCTAATTTTGAAATAAATGATGATGCCTTGGATGCAAAAGAAGATCCAAAGCATGAACCTGATCTTTCTAATGAACCCATGGATCCTTCTCCACGTGCTAGAAAAATATGATTATGGTTTCATGAAACTTATAGGATGTAGATAGACATACTACCCTTCAAGGAATCTTCAGAGAAATAAATAAACCATGTCTATTCCAGGAAAATGTGGTAACCATGAGCAACATTATTCAAGATTGAACCACACTCTTTTGAAGAAGAAGTGAAAGATCAAGTGTGGAAACATGAAATGATTGAATAATATGTGTCCATAATTCATAACGATGTATAGGAAGTGGTTCCAAGACAACAAGGTAAATTTGTTGTATCTTTTACATGGATGTATAAAATTAAACATGGTGTTAATGCTTGTATTGTAAAATATGAAGCTAGATTTGTTGCGAAAGGGTTCGTTCAGAAAGGAGGAATAGAATATCATAAAATATTTGTACGTGCTTCCGATTATACAACCATATGATATATTTGGCTGTAGATGCTAGCCAAGGATGTTCCCTTAACCGAATGAATGAGAAAAATTATTTTGTGTATGGATTCCCCAAGGAAGAATAATTTTTGGAGCAACCACAACCCTTTGAAGTACATGACCAGAAAACTAAAGTGTTGAGACTGAAGAAAGCTCTTTATGGATTGAATAAATATCCAAGAGCTTGGTATGCCTACATTCGTAGCTTCTTAATGAAACTTAGTTTTAATAGAAGTAATTTTAATCCAAAATTTACATCAAGACACAAGTTGAGGGTATGCCTTTTGATTTTGGTATTATATGTTTATGATTTATTTCTTACCGGTGGTGAACCTCTCATCCTCTAGTGTAAGAGGGACTTATCTTTTGAATTTAAAATGAAAAATATTTATCTCTTGCACGACTTTATAGGTCTTGAATTATGGAAGTGACCTCATGAGGTTTTACTTTCACATGTTGTGAAGCTACTATAATGATTTAGAATGCAATAATGCAAGTCCATGGATTCTCCAATGGAAATGAATTTCAAGAAGTGATGTGGTGAAGCTATAGGTCTCGATCTGGCATATTATTTTGAGTATCGTTAATTGGGGTACTGATTTTCACAGTGAACACAAAAAAGACATATGTTTTATGTTGAATACTCTGAGCCAATATACGATTAAGCGATCACATACACACTAGATTACTGAAAAACATGTGTTCATATACCTCCATTGGACAATCAATATTTGATTGAGATTAGTGTTCAAAATGTAAATTTTCATGAATATACTGATGTTGATTAGGTTGGTAACTCTGCTGATAGAAACAGAACTTTTAGGTGTTTCTTTAGCTTGGGATCTCCCAAGATCTCTTGGATGAGTAGAAAGAAGAAGTTTGTTACACTATGTATATTTAGATCTGTAGACATTACTTCTAGCATGGCTAGTTGTGAGGCAGTATGCATGAGGAATATACTTGGAGAGATATTTGAGCAAGTTACAAGAAAAATAATTAAATATTGTGACAATAGGAGTGTGATTTGTCTTGTATAAAACCCTATGTTCCATGAAAAATCCAAGCACATTGAGATCAAATATCACCATATTTTTGATATGGTGTAGAGAGGAGTAGTGAGGCTCCATCATATTTTGACTGATGATCAAATAGTTGACATTATTACCAAGCATTTACCTGAAGGAAAGTTCTTGGTGTTTAGAGATAAACTTGGACTTATGGACATGAACCTTCGAGGAAGTAGTCACAACCGATCAAGAACACCTAGATTCCTTCCCCCCCAGGTAGAACTCATAGGATTAGGGAATGATGTAAGAAATCTCCTGAGGATGAGGGACCTCTTGTGTACTGTGTGCCACAACAGTAGGCCTCAATATGCATATGACCCATAATCTGGGATGTGGGAAGATCCATCTATCTAGCTAATAGGTTTACTAATACTTGCCTCTACGGCTTGTCTAGAATGAAGGTGTTCTACCACTTGACATTTAATGAGACTTGGGTGTGTGATATCCTTTTCATGCATTGAAAAATAGATCTCTTGAAGTAGTGTTGAGCCTTAGATGCGCAAGATCATTGTCATGTATTGAAAAGTGGACCCCCCCCCCAAGTAGTGATGAGCTTGGATGTGCGAGATCCTTGTCTTGTCTTGACAAGAGGATCCACCCAATGATATATAATCCTTATGTGTGAGGTCCTTGCCATACACTACCAAGGATCCACCCAATGAGATGAGAATTGGTTGTGCGAGATCTTTTTCATATGTTTTCAAGTGGAATCTCCCTGATGTGAATATAGGGTGATGGAAGAATCTCCTCTATCATGATTATACTTCACTAGAGTGAGACATCATTGTTGCAGATGATACAGAGCATAGATGAATAGAAATGAGTAGAGAAATCAAAGATCCCCTTTTTAAGAAATAAATTCCTCCTTAGCTCAGAGGGAGTATTGAGAATTGGTGGCTTGGGGATGAATTTATAAGAATAGAAAGTTAAAAAGTGGAAATTCTAAAAATAAAAATTATAAAGTCTCAAGTATGACTTTCTAAAAATATTAAATCACCTTACAACAATTCATAATCAACTATTGTAGACAAAAAAAACCTTCTGATCGTCAATCAATCCCAACAGTTCAATTTTTAATTAATCATAAATATTATCATTATTATTATTATTATTATTATATATTTACTAAAACGAAATTCAAGTATCTCAATCAGGAGACTCAATGTAACTCCCCTCAATTAAAGCATATGTTACTCTCTCTCTCTCTCTTAATGGATTCATTCATTTCTATTTAATTCTATTATGCACCTCTTACACTCTCTTACAAACTTTAATCACTCACCATAAAAATATTCCTCTTACACCTCATTAATTCATAAGTTAAAATTCTCTCCTAAATGCATAAGTTATGTTCCTCTCCTTTATGGCACAAGTTAAAATCGTATTTTATCATATGTAACTCCTCCTCAAGGCATGTGTGTTTCTCCTCCTTTATGTCAATAATTCATTTCCCCTCTTATTTAAATTTGTCTCATATCATATCACCTCATTTAATTGTGAATTATGAATTCGAACTTGAGAGAGAATTAGAGAGACTTGAAGGAGGTTTTGAGAGAGAGAGACTTGGAGAGTAAGAGAAGACCTTGGAGAGTCAAAGTGATCTGGTGTTTTCATCAGCTACTACTATCAAAGATATTCTTGAGATTTGGGTGAAATTCTTCATTCTCTCATTATAGTTTACATTTGTGTTGAACAATTGATTTCTAATAGAAGAAGAATCTAGTTGGGTTTTCCCCTTGTGGGTTTTTCCTTGGTCATTGACCTAACTTCTTTGTGGAATATTGAGCTCTTTGTTGCATTTCATTGTTAATATGGTTTATATGGTTTATGTTATATATACAATTACTTAACTTATTTTACATCATAAATAATATCTAGATATAAGTGACCATTATGTCGTAGAACATCAAATTTTCAACATTAGAAAAACTAGAAAAATTCCTTTCTAAGTATCAAGAAACTAATATTTCATTTGAGTAATGAGAAATGATTTATGACGCTTGATGAAGGAATTGTTTTGCGACATCATGTTTTAGGCTTTGGGATTAAGGTGGATTCGACAAACGTTGAAGCCATCTCCAAAATTTTGGAACCTAAATGTAAAAATGGTGTATGAGGTTTCCTTAGATTCACAAGTTATTATAGAAGGTTTATAAAACACTTCACAAAATTTTCTTCACCATTTTTTTAATTACTCATTAAAGATTATGAATTTCATTTGGATTTTGAATCTCAAACAACTTTTTTTTATTGAAATAGAAAATTTCTTAAGAACTCATCTTACGAGGAGAAAATTGATCACTTCCATTTCATATTTATATTTATTCTATAGACAAAAATTTATGGATTGTATTAGGACAAAAATATATAACTCCTTATGAAATATATTATACAAGAAAAAAATTTACTCCTATAAAGTTGAATTACACATTCACAAAAAGGTATTTCTTCATAGTTGTTCATTATATCAACAAGTTTAGACACTATAATATTGGATATGTGGCTTTCATTCACATTCATCATTATCGTATTATATACCTTATGAATAAACCAATAACTAATTTTATAATCAGTCGACGTCTCTTATTACTACAAAAACATAATATCACAATCCTGGGCAGGCTAGGAAAATGAAATATGGTTGTTGATATCCTTTCTAATATGAAAAATGATAGCACTATAATATCTATTGTAGAATATTTTCCTAATGGAAATATTTTGTAGTATATACTAAATCTCCTTGGTTTATTGATATTGCTAAATATTTTGCTAGAGTAAAATTTCCTCCTTAGTTGTCAATGAAAGAAATACAAAGAGTTATCAAATCTAGTGTCCCTTATTCTTGGATAGAAGGAGACCTATACCAAACATGTGAAAATTTCATCCTTAGTAGATTTGTTAGAAAATATGAGGTACCTAAGACAGTTAAATCATGTCATGATGAACCTTGTGGATGATATTTTTCCAACAGATGAACTGCATACAAAGTACTTCGCTTGGATATTATTTTCCTTCTCTTTGCAAGGATGCTAAGGAATATCTAAAGAGATGTGATAGTTTTCAAAGGATGAGGAAATTTGACTAATCTGATAGAATTCCTCTACAACCACAAGTACTAATAAACCTATTTGAGAATTGGGCTTTAGATTTTTTTATACCCATTAATCCTCCACCCAATAAAAAGAGGTACATTCTTGTTTACACTAATTATGTTACTAAATGGGTAGAGGTTAAGCCACTAAAAGTTTCTACTAAAAATGTTGTGTTACATTTCTTTTTGAGAATATTTTTACTCATTTTGGTCTACCAAGAGAAATTATAAAATATCAAGGTGTGAAATTCACATCCAATCTTGTTTAGAAGATCCTCTAGAAATACAAAATTAGAGAGTTAAAATGAACTCCATATCATCCAAAATATAATGTACAAGTGGAATCCAGAAACAATGTTCTTAAAGTGATTTTGACCATTACTGTCCATCTACATAGGAAATATTTTGCATACAAACTTCCATAAGCACTCTGGGCATACTAGACCACATATAGGAACAAAACTAGACATAGTCCTTATGATTATTTTTTTTGTAAAAAAAATTATACTTCTTATTGAATTCCAAGTGGAGACATATAAGACAACAATAAAATTGGGGCTAGATCACTCTTAACCCTAAACGGAAAGATTGGCCTCTCTAAATGAGTTGGAAACAATCATATAAGATGTCATTTAAAGGATAAGAGTAATCTAGCATTAGAGGAAAAGATGGCATCACAAGTTTATCAAGGTCAAAAATTTCAAACCAAGTGATTGAGCCGTTCTCTTTGACTTAAGATTTAAAGATTTTCAAGGAAAAATACGAAGACATTGGTTAGGAAATTCTGACAGAGAAGTTGTTTTTAATAATGGAGCAGTGAAATTCAAAATTATTGATAAGGAAAAAATCACTCTTCTTGTTACTGGGCACTTTATCATAAGACCTTTATAAGAGTTTTTTTTTTTCAAATTTTTCAGAAATAAATTGAGTTGAAATTGGTGGAAAAGGGCATCATTCTCCTCTACCACCTAATTCCATTTCACTTTTTTCCACACACAGACACACACACATAAATATATATAAATAAAGAGATAATAAAAAAAGAGAGAAAAAAACAAAGAAAATGAAAAATAAAAAGGAAAATAAAATGTATAGTTATGAAAACCAACATTGTTGCCATAACAATGCAAGAAATACTAGTTGAAAATCAAGATTTTTTGAAACTTGATTTCCCTTTCCCTTTTGAAAATAATTCTTTCAATTCAAACTAATTAGTTTGAGGACTTTTTTTTTCTTTTAATAAAACTTTTCCACTAGTATCAACAAGGCTTCCTGCATGTTTTTGGAGTATTTCCAAAAAGAATAAAACTATGTAGCCAATAAAATATTCCATATTTTATTAGTACTAGTAGTAGCATGCAAGTCTTCTGTCTAGCCCAACAAGAAATGAAACTTCAAAAAGGCAGTAGATATGAGGTAACCTGAGAGGTAACACAATGCATATTATTCATTTTATCAAAGTTAAAACTATAGAATTTGGGATATATGGGATTATTTACCATTAATTTAAATAAAATCTAAAAAAAAAGGGTTATAAGAAACCTCAACTCCTAGAGATGGCATAATTATTCCCATTATTCCCTAAATCCTAAATTATTTATTATATTCAAAGAAAAAAATTCAAACATCAAATCACAATACTTCCAATTTCATTGACTGATTATCTGTAATCATTATTTGGATGGGGAAATAATATTATAATCGAACATCACCATATAGTCCTATCAATATTTGATAATGTTCATAACCATAATAATCTTCCACCCTTCTCGGCTAGTTTGTAAAGTCAATCAATAATGCCATCCATAACCTTCCCTATAATAACTGTTTGAAGGAGAATTCTAAGGTATAGCTTTTCAACACTATAATTGGTGTTATAATTTTCCATGAGCCTGAAAAAAATAAGTTTTTAGCTGCATACCCTAGATTGAAGAAAAAATTAAGGAAGGTTGGTTAATTTCCTTGAGAAATTTGAAGAACCTTATGTTAAGGTCACCAATGAATTTGTGATGGCATTCGATGGCATTGAACCCAATAAAGGAGACATCATATCGAAGATAATGGAGTAATTTTGGGTCAAAAATATATGACTTCCAAGAAATTGTGAGAATTGTTTCAATTATTAGAAGATTAGAGATGATTCATGGAAATCCTAATGAAGAGCCCTAACATGGACATCACGACATGGATAAAATGTATTCTTATATAAAAATTTAAGAAAAAATGGTGAAACTTGTTATTAATTTTGAAAACGTTTATCACCTAGAAAGGAAGGTATGTAATCATCTTATTTTACGATGTTAAAAATTTAATGTATTTGCAAAAGGGGAAGGAAACAAATTTTCCTTACTATATTTTTAATATTGATCTCAAAGGAATGTATTAGTTTCGATGTGCTAAGTGTCTTTTTAGTTTATAAACATGTGCATACTTGTCTCATTAGTTTTCTTAAGGATTGAGGATTTTAACCATGAATTGTAGACGATTTTTAGTGAATTAGAATAATGAAATAAGCACAAAATAACACTGAAAAACAATGTAAAATAGAGAAATAATTTACCACACATAATTTACACAGCAAGCATGATGAAGCAGTTCACCCCTCCTGGGCTACATTTGCTGATCAAGCTCCCAATGGCATGTCCATATTTCATTATGCTCAAAATTTTGCAAATACATGTATTTATAGGCCTCTAATGGTTGTTTTATCTACACCAATGGCTTCAGAATGCTCCAATTAGTCTAAAATGACCCTTCATTCCCTCTGAATGGACGAAAATTGAGTCTCCTACTCTTTTGACAACTTACACCTACAAAAACTCCACTAAAAGTGGAGAACTCCACTTAACTAGAGTTAAAATAGTAGATATCGCCATAAATAGTGCACCTTATAGAATTGACTACCGAATGAATCGTGGCATTAAATTTTTTAGTTGGGGTGGCCATATGCCAACCCAAAACCCACAGCTAACCCATGGTTGGGCAGAACTCCGGGCTTAACCCAATGTAATAAATTTGAATAGGGGTTGAATGCACATTTAACGTTGGAGGTTAGTGGAGAAACCGCCAGAGCTTGTGGCCATGTCAAAACATATAGGAACTGTTACGAAGGCTTTCGAAGTTAACATTTTACTGCACAGTTAATACTTGTTGTTTCAATTACTGTAATGTGACACCACGACGCGGGACTGCTAGCGGTCCCAACCCCCAAACATGAATCCATTCAAATTTGACATAAACCTGACTTGAATGATAGTTAAGATTCAATTTATAGCATGAGTGGTGTGGCGGGTACGTGCTCTGCTAGAGGTCGCATGGTTGAGCCCTGCAGACCTCACAAAAAAATTTAATACACCACTTTAGGGACATGTGGTGGCCTTAGTGTTGGCCACGTATCACCTTCTGATTGGCCAACTCCAAAATAGGTACACTGAATAAAATTGCGCCACTTGTCAACCTTTGGTTAGCTCTAAGGAAGGAATATTCCTTAGAATATTCCTTTTGATGTGCTGACTAGGCATCCCAGTCAACCCATGTCAAACTGTCACAAAATTTACATGTTTTTCATTTCGATCAGAACATGATATCTCACGGCATTGGAATCACGAAGACGATATCCACACAACCATCATGTAACTTTTAATTTGAGAAAAAATTATGAACTTCTCATCATTCCTCCCCATTGGGAAGCTTTTGGACCCCAAAAGACTTGATTACCTGTTCAGTAGATGAGGGTACATCTCCTTCACCTTTCGAGCCTCCATCCATTTTTCCTTTCTTGGTTTAGTGTGTTTGAGCCCAACTCGAAGGTAGTCAACACTTCCCCTCTTGGATGCTCTTTTCCTCCTGTCAAGAATTGTATCTTCCTTGAGCTCATCCAGAAATTCTGGCGAGAAATATTCAATAGAAGGTAGCTTAACATCATCTTCCTTGATCATTGATCAAAGGTGGCTCACACAAAAGTAAGTTTTCAACATTAACAACTGAATAAATTTTCATATAAGAAGGCAAGTGAAGTTGAGATGCATTACTACCAACTTTCTTTATGATCTGGAATGGACCATAGCAAATGGTTTTGAGCTTTTTACCTACCCCTTGCATCCTTTCTTTACTAATGTGCAACCATACCTGATCTCCCTCTTGAAACATGTGATCAAATCTATGTTTGTCATGTCTCTCTTTGTATTTGGTTTGAATTTTCTCAAGTTGTTCTTCAACTTGTTGATGTATAATCTAAATTCGCTCAATGAACTTTTGAGCCTTGTCAATATCACTATCGCCATCAATTTCAACATCTTTTACAAAGATAAAGTATAATGGTGATTTTGGAAGATACCCAAAGCATACTTCAAAAGGTAATGTTTGTGTTGAAGAGTGCTTTTCCCGATATTAAGCGTGTTGAATGTAATGCAATTGTTCATCCCACAACTTATGATGTTTGCTGCAATATCCTCTCAATAGATGCATAAAAATTCTGTTCACCACCTCGGTTTGTCCATATACTCTTTTTCAACATTGTGTCCATCATACTCCATAGATTTGACCGAAAATTCCCAATTTATCTAGAATCCCTATGACTAACAATAGAAATTGGCGATCCAAAATGAACCCAAACATGTTGACAGTAAAGTTCAGTATTTTTTTCAGCAGTAATGGTTATCTTACATGGCATAAGTATACACATTTTACTGAATCTATCCAGAACTACATAAAGATAATCATGTTGTTTTCTTGACATAGGTAGACCTCCAACAAATTCCATGGAGACACTCTCCAATGGCCTTGATTATACCTATAGTGGCATGTACAACCAAAGATTCCTTTACTAGGCTTATGTTTTGCACACATACGACAACTTCTTATGAAACATGACACACTATCTATGATGCGAGGACAATAGCAATACCTCTCTAGATGTGGCACAGTTTTGATTGGCCCAAAGTGTCCAGCAATAAGTGATGAATGAGCTTCTCTCATGACAATTAGCCTCTCTCCTTGTGGTATAAACAACTTTCCCAAATGAAACAACAAATTATTATGCATGTGATAATTTTTTTCTTCAACTTGATTCCCTTCACTCAAAATAGCATACACATCTTGAAAGTCAATGTCATGTGCATATTGTTCTATGTAACTCTCATGTACAATAGAATCATTTTTGAGTAAAGTAAATGCACTAATGATTATCCTTGAAATCATATCAAAAATTTTATTGAAAATAACTTTCTTGTACCTTATAACAAGAAACTGTTGAAGAAATCTCATCCACTTGAAATGTCTTGATTGCTGCAATTTTGTTTGCGACTACAAGTACTATAATGGTTGGTGATCGGTATGCACAATAGTCTCTTTAACCATCATGTAGTGTTTCCAATTCTTGACACTTTGTACCAATGCATATAGTTCTTTTTCATATGTAGGATAATTTGTCACAACACCATTAAATGTTTTAGAATGGAAAGTGATAGGCTTACCATGCTACAAAAGTACTGCGCCCATGGCATAATCACTAGCATTTGTTTGAATCTGTAATGGTTGTCTCAAATTTGGTAATGAAAGGACTGGAGCTGAACTGAGATTGTATTTTAATGCTTCAAAATCTTGCTTTTGCTTGTCTCCCCATTGTAATCCTTTCTTCACACTTGTCACTGGATGCATAGGAGATGCGATGGAAGAAAACTTAGCAACAATATTTCTCCAATATTGCGCTGCACTTAAGAAACTTCTTACCTCAGTTACTATTTTGGATGTGGGTCAATTCAAAATGGATTCCACTTTAGAAGGATCAATTCTCAACTCTCCTCCTCCTACAATATGTCCCAAATATACCAAATAAGTCTTTCAAAACTCACACTTTGGCATCTTAAGAAAAAAATTCTCTTTCTTCAAAATATCAAGCACTCTATTCAAATGCAAGACATGATATTCTCTTCTTTTTCTGAAAATCAATATGTCATCTAAGTACACATTCACAAATTCATCAAGGAATGGATGCAAAACACTATCCATAACATGCATGAAATTTTTTAGTGCATTACACAAACCAAATGTCATAACTAGCCACTCAAAGAGTCTTTGTTTAGTTTTTAATGGAGCTTTCCATATATCACTTTCTGCAATTATTAATTGATGATATCAACTTCATAAATCTAACTTAGTGAAAAAAAATTATTATTTCAGATAATCAAGAAAAGCATCTATTCTTGGGAGTGTGTAACGATTATTTACTGTAATCTTGTTCAAAGCTCAAAAATATACACACATGCGCAATGTCCCATATTTCTTTTGTATCAAGACTAAGGGTGAACCACATGGCGAGGTGCTTGGAATTATGATTCCTTTGTCCAACATCTCTTTGATTTTCCTCTTTATTTCAGCATTATCCATTATCTACAAGCGATACATACTGATTTTTGGAGGAGGTGAATCTTGATGCAATTGAATCTCATGTTGAATCTCTCTTTTTGGAGGCAATCTTGTTGGCTCCTGAAACATCTCATGATGTGCATTAACTACATTATATAAATATGATTTCAAAATAGGATCACATCCATCAAATGATTCATTATTAACATCAGCTTTATGCTTAATCATTAGAGGAACAAAATTCTTACTTGAATTTACTAGCCTCTTTACCTATCCAACATTTACCATAGCAATTCTTGTCTTCTTGCGATGTGCTCTTACAATGTACTCCTTGCCATATTGGAATAAATGATATTTATTCTGATGGCGATAGAATATTTCTTTCCTATCATAGAAGTAAGGACTCCCCAACACAATACCTATTATGTCAAGAAGAACCTTATCTAATTCAACTGTGTCAAAAAACTTTGCAGTGATTTCAAACCGCAATAAACATTTCTTTGAAACTTGTAAATTTGCATCCTTACAAATCCAACCCAATGGATATAGTTTTGGATGTGGTATGGTCTCAAGGTTAAGTTTCTTGACCAAGTATTCAAATATTAAGTTTTCTTGTGACCCACTGTCAAGCAATGTGTCAATCTGGGTATGCCTGGATATGACCCTCACATGAAACACTTCAATTATTTCTTCTTCATTTGGAGCACGTATGTGATAGTTTTATATACTAGTACTAGGTTTAGTTTCAATTTATTTTCCCTTCAAATTATTCAATCCCATGGATGTAATATTATATTCATCACCTAAATCATCTCGTAAATCATGTTGAGTTGTAGGTACAGTTTTCTGTTTCCCTTTGTTATTGGGTCTCTTTGTCCTCATTTCAGGATGTAATTTCCAACAATGAGTTTCATCATGACCTTATTTTGAAAAAATTTTACAAACCAAATTTTCTCCCTCTTTCTTAGCAGATGCATTCTTTTTTCTTTTACCTTTTGAGGTCTTATCTTTTTTTACCCTTAAAATGTTTCTCTCTACCCTCTTCAGAAATTTTTTTCCCTCTAGCTTCTAGATGTGTGGCATGAACACATACTTCATCTAGACTGGTGGGGTTAAACATGGGAATATTATGTTCTTGGTAGTTATGTAAGCCTCCTATGTACTTGAGAAAAGTATCTTGGCTCTGCAAATCTACCTCTAGTAAGAGAGGTTTTCTCCTAAATTCTTGGGTGTACTCTTGCACATTTTGTCCCTTCAATTGCATAAAGTTTTTCTAGTTCATTATGGATTTCCACATATGAAATAATGGATAAAATTGTTGTTTTATAGTAGTAATGAAATAGGACTATGATAGAATAATCTTACCATGTTTTTTGATCTCCTCCTTTGTCTTGGCTTCCCACCAAACGAGTGTTGCACCTTCCATTCTTGATGAAGCTAATTGAATTTTGGTATCATCATCTTGAAGGTTTTGGATTTTAAAATATACCTCCAATTGCCTAATCCAATTATCAAGCTCTTCTCCATTGATTTCACCATTAAACATTGGCAATTCAAACTTATCATTAAGTTTTAATAAGAGGACTTTTACCAGTGTTATTTGACTTGTTTGGATGATGTACTGAAGAATAAGTAGAGGATGATGATGATGAGGATGAGGATGATGGCTCTCCATTGCCTCCATTTCCTCCATTTCCCTTCTTCTACTTATCTTCATCATTGTGACTTCCTGAATATCCCTTTCCTTCCTTGTGAAGTTTGACTCCTTGTCCTTCTAGTCTCTCATTCCTTGCTTGATAAAGGATTCTAACCATCTCAGTCATTTCAAGGAATGCTTTCCTAAACACTCTTTCTTCCTCTCTGGGATAAACTTTTTCATGGATTTCTCCTTCCTCTTGAGGCATGCTTAATGTAGCTTTTGCTTCCTTCTGAGGTCAAATAGGTGGTCGATATTGTGGAAATATTTCTCTCCTTTTCTTTGGCTCTTCTTGAGACCCTTCTACTCCCACCAATTTTCCTTCTCCTCTTTTGAGCTTGAGGCTAGTAAGCATTTAAAAACTAGCAAATAGTTAAACAATTCTTTTCACTAAACAATACCAGAGAATAAACTCTAGATTTGATACCAATCTAATCTGAAAGGACTGCATTAGTTTTTCTTTGCTAAGTGTCTTTTCATATTATAAACATGTGCATACTTGTCTCATTAGTTTGCTTAAGGATTGAGGATTTTAACCATGAATTGTAGATGATTTTTGTGAATTAGAAGCATGAAATAAGCACAAAATAACACTGAATAATAGTGTAAAATAGAGAAATAAATCACCACACACAATGTAGACAATAGGCATGATGAAGCAGGTCACCCCTCCTAGGTGACATCTGTTGGTCCAGCTCCCAATGGAATGTCCATATTTCATTACACTCAAAATTTTGAAAATAAATGTAGTTATAGGCCTCTAATGGATGTTTTCTTTGCACCAATGGCTCCAAAATGGTCCAGTTAGTCTAAAATAACTCTTCATTCCCTATGAAGGGGTGAAAATTGAGTCTCCTACTCTTTTTCCCAGTTACACCTAGAAAAATTCCATTAAAAGTGGAGAACTCCATTTAACTAGAGTTAAAATAGTAGATACCATCACAAATAGTGTGCCCGCTAGTATTGACCTCTGAATGAACCATGGCATTAAATTTTTCGGTCGGGGTGGCCGCATGCCAACCCCAAACTTGCGGCTAACCCAACGGTTGGGCGGAACTCCAGGCTTAAACTGTGCTAATAAATTTGAACAAAGGTTGAATGCGCATTTAACAGTAGATGTTCACAGAGAAACTGTCAGATTTTGTGCCCATGTGAAAACATATTGGAACCTTTAAGGAGACTATCAAAGTTAACACTTTACCGCGTGGTTAATACTTTTTGTTTCAATTGTTGCCATGTGACACCACCACACGAGATGAGTGGTCTCAACCCCCAAACATGAAACCATTCAACTTTAACATAAACTTGACTCCAATGATAGTTAAGATTCAATGTATAGAGCAAGTAGTGTGGCAGGTGCATGCTCTCTTGGAGGTCATGGGGTCAAGCCTTGCAGACCTCAAAAAATTTTTAATACACCACTTCAAGGACACATGGAAACCTCAGGGCTGGCCACATGTCACCTTCTGACTAGCCATCTCCAAAACCCATACAACCAATAGAATTGTGCCACTTGTCAACCTGTGGTTGGCTCCGAGGAAGAAATATTCATTTTCCTGACTATGCCACCACTTTGTTGACTGGGTGTCCCAGTCAACCCTGGTCAAACTGTCACGAAATTTACATGTTTGGCATTTTGATCATAACGTGATATATCCCTCGTATGACATTATCTTTTCAAATCGTTTATGGCACCGGAATCAGGAAGACAAGATCTACGTAACCATTCTGGTTTCAACCCAGTCTTGTAACTTTTAATTTTGAGAAAAAATTATGAACTCCTGATCAAAAATTCTGAGAAAAATGGACTTAAACATTAAAAGTAACACCAAAAATATTGACAAATAACTCGATCATCTCATCCTAGTTAAAATCCCTATCGAATTGGAGTTGAAATCAAGGAATGACAATTAGAGGGATTTTCTAGTGGAAATCATTTTATTGAAGCCTAAGATGAACATAAAGTCCCAAGAATAAAGAGGAGAAAAAACAAGGTTTCACCAAACCATACCATCAAAATGAGAACATGGAAAATGAAGAACAATCATTTCAAGAGGAAAAGGATATTGGAGTCGCCAAGACAGACAAATTTTTTGTTCCAGAGGATCCACCGAATGAAATGCCTAAAGCAGAAGAATTTATAAGTTCACCAATTACCCTACAAGAATCCTCAAAAGGGAGACATAAAAGAAATAAAAAAATGTGAAAGAAGAGAAGAAGAATGCACCAAAAGAAACCAAAGTAATCAAGAAAAGTCAAATAGGAAAAATTTGAGTACTATTGTTTTACATAAGCATGAAAAGAAGAGTGCTAAAAAGAGAAATTCATAGAAGGCAATAGAACTAGAGAATAAAAAGAAGTGTAGAATAATTATGAGGAGCATGATAAAAGAAAATCATTTTGTTTCATAATAAGTTAGATAGGTCTAGGAGACAGAGTCACCATCAGTACCTGAATAAAAAAGTCCAGATATTGATGAAATTCAACAATTATATGAATATTTTTATTCCTTGGATAAGGAAGCCCATAAAGAAAAGTTAAATTTGTTTTCTCCTCTCTTTGAGCATATGTTAAATAATGACATTCCAATACCTAATAGTGATATACATAACAAATGATAGTGTTCCTTTCTATATGGAACAAGACATTATCAATGAATTTAAAGAAGAAATAGTTGAACTAGGAGTACTTGAAACACATGTAAAAGGAGAAAAACACATGCTCAAAGAACAAAATGATAGAGTTTTTAAGTGCATGTATTACTGGAATCATAAGAAATCAAAACTAAATAACGTCAAAAAATTCTTGAGTAGGAAATGAAATGGTTAAAAAAAAGTAAGTTAATGAAGAAATCGAGGTGCTCAATTGCTATGTAGAAGAAGGAGACTACGAGAAAATTTTATATCCTAATCCAAGACTCTAAGAATTTTCTTTGAAAAACATACTATCACAATTTTGAAAAAATTTCTACCAACATATGCGAAGATGCAACATGCTAAGAATGGTGGAATGTTGGGCCATAGAAATAACATCCTTTCTAATAGCTTTCTAATTACATTTTCAGTCATTTTCCCTTATAACTTGCTTATTCTTGCATTATTTTACTATTCTTCCATGAATAATCAACCATCAGAGCTACATAATATGCAATCACGTAAAATTCCAATATTTTTCTACTTATATGTGTTTTACTTTATAAATTTGGCCCAATTTTAATAGGTTATAGAAATTAACACATTTTGTAGCCTTGTCAACATTCTATAGATAAATCCAAGGTTCAGGTAGAATTCATGGAGGATATCAACCCAATCGCATGGATAGATTCCAAATCATGCCTACATGGTATTCCACCTATTAGGTGCAGACACAAGTTCATTGGTTGGTCACAATAGTAAATTCAAACATCTTTTCGACTTTCATATTATTCATGAACCTTATCTCTAGACTACGTGGAAGTGGATTATAATTTCATACGGGCATGATAAATCTTCAAGGAATGATAAATAATCTAGATGATGATGTGTCTAATGTAAAATATTTCAATGATTCGCTTCCTCGATATCAAATCATAGAAATTGGAATATGAATAGAAATTAAAGATTTAGTTGTCCTTCATTGATCTGGTTTTTAAAAATCAGTTTCTAAAGAGACATCCATTATTGTTATATTTTCTTTAGTTAATGTTGACATTTTTATCATGTATGCACTATTTTGATTGCGCTGAGAGGTGCAATCTACAACCGAGTATGACCCTGATTTCAAGTATGTCATGTTCTCATACAATAATAATTAAAAAAAATTGGTTAATGTTGGCTTAAATCCTAAATTAAAAAAAAAAAAAAATTAAAAAAATTAGGTGTCAGCTTAAAAACAAATTTTTAATAGTCCTATAAATAAATAAAAATTAAAAATTAAAAAAAAAACAGAGTTCTACAATTATTTGATCGGATTCACAGTGTGAGGTGGATTCACATTTCATTCATGGCTCTAATTCTAGGTAAATATCTAGATCAATTATATTTCCTTCTCTCTGTTTTTTCAATGTATATCAATCATCATGATGTCCCATGGAATTAATGCCTGACTGTCTCGATTAGTTCAGATGCTCATCAATGAAGAAAACTCGTCTCAATGTACGTTAATGGGTCAATGTATGCAAATAGATTCCCAAACTATTTTCTTGCTTCCATCTGAGTGGGAATGCTCCTGTGACTAAGTGTTTCTAGATACTTTTGAATGGATGATAAGTACCTGCAAAAAGTAGTGATTCAGGTCATTTATTAAATTATTGAATTATGTTAAATAGCTCTATGTGTTTTTTTAATTTGTATGTGGATGCTGAGAAATTTCATGGTGTCAGAATCCTCCCAGGTGCAATGGAATTACCAGTGATGACATCATCACTAAAATTCACCATGACCAATGCAAAATAAAACACTACACCATATAACCAAGCTATTTTGCATACTTCCTAGACTATTCTGGCGGTTGACGCTTCTCATCTTTAGGCCTCACCAATAACGGGTCCAACAATTCAGATAGAAGTTAGGTCTCAGTAAATATTTCGGAATCATTTATGATTAGTTGTAGAATTGACATTAACATTCTCAAACATACTTTTAGACATCGTCACCTTTAAGAAATTTTTCCTGTTACAAAAAATTTTGTCTCTCTCACTATTTTTTCACTCTAAAATGTATTGTATACCCACACTTAACACCTTGTTGAAAACACTTCATCTCCACTGCTTATGGTACAAACAAAAAGAGGTGGCAGAGGTTGCAGTATGCGTATACTAAATTTTCACATCTAAAATTTGGTCACCTTCCGTGTGAATAATTGATTCATCGAAACGATAAGTGTTTAAATAGCTTACTGAAATGCCCACTTTTTTCACAATGTGTTGAATGGACTTAAATAGATGGAGGGCATTTAAAGTTTTGAAATTGTAATAATTTTTTTATTTAAAAAATGACGAATTTACATATTTATTACTTTATTTTTTAAATAATATTTTAACATCATATTTGTATTGTCATGCAATATTTAATGTCTAGGTCATAGTCCACAGAGCATCAGATTCAAAAATTTGGTCACCTTCCGTGTGAATAATTGGTTCATTGAAATGATAATTGTTTATATAGCTTACTGAAATGTCCACTTTTTTCACAACGTGTTGAATGGACTTAAATAGATGGAGGGCATTTAAAGTTTTGAAATTGCAATAATTTTTTTATTTAGATAATGATGAATTTATATATTTATTACTTTATTTTTTAAATAATATTTTAACATCATATTTGTATTGTCATGGGATATTTAATGAATGAGTCATAGTCCATAGAGCATCAGATTCTAAAATAATGACATACTAATCAGCTAAGAGTAGGTATTTTATTTAGAAATATTTATATTGCTATCGAATATTTAATATAATGGTCCTAGTCTATAGATCATCATATTCACAATGAATTACATATACCATGCAATTTAGATGACTTATATACCACAAGCGGGATGTTTACTATATATCTATATAAGAGTCTCTCATATGCATTTTGATTTCATTGTCTGGATTTGAGGAGAGATTTTTAGATAAACCTTTATTGATTTATCTATTTTTAAAATTCGAAGTTGAAATTGCTTGCAAGGATATCTTAAAGGCGTAAATCTCATTGCATTTAATTTTTTTGATAGTTTGTTACCTATTGGTTTTAACCATGGTACATAGTATTAAATATTTTTTAGCTAGGTATTAAATAGATATATATGGTTAATTGATGTGTTTTGTTTTTTTGTACAGGAATATAACAACATGAGTACTAGTAATGGGGAAACTAATAATAACAATATTGAATAAATGAGAAGTGTAAAGAGAGAAAGAGTTAAAAGACAAGGATTAAAATTTATGAAACAAATAACTAAAATCAAAAGAGAGTAGAAATAAATGAGCAACTAAGATTGCGAAGATAACAAATGATTGATGATCAAAGGGAAGAACAACGAAAGAAGGAACGTGAAAGAAAAAGGTGGCAACGAGAAAGGCAGAATGAGGATGAAAGGGAGGTATAACGAATAAACAATTATCAAATAAAAATAATGAAATTTGAAGGAATGAATGAGGATGAAAAATAAGAACACAGAAGAAAAAATAGACAAAAATATGTAAGAGCAGATCGAAAAAGACAAATCGAAGGTCTTAGTGATCTAGGGCCAACAATTTAGCCTCGTTTTCCTAGAGGTATGAATCTCAAAAATCATCAACCATTGGATCAATGTGACGATGAACGCGAAATTATTTCCAATGTACCAGTGGAATATGAAGTTACTAGACATAACATATTTCATGAAAGAATTGATAAATTAGGTCACCCTCAAATGTGCGATGTGTGTGACGAGCCGTATCTTGCCATTCAAGTGGTGACTACAATGACAGGTCTAATGTGTACAAGATGTAAATGAGAGGGTAATAAAAATAATTTTTCATCACAAAATCATATGAATTCGGGGTTGTAGCCTTTAATCCTTGGAAGTCTTACGCAAGTTGAAAAAATGTTGATAGCAAGAGCGAGTCTAATTTTGCAGGTAATGAATTCAATAGGTGGAAAATACAAATATACATGACACACAATCATTTTTCCTCAAGATGTTAAAGATGTTTCCAAGAAATTACCTTGACATATTAAAGACTTGGATTTAATGATGGTGGTGTGAAAAAAAGGTCAGCAAGGATCAAGCTATGATTTCACTGTTAGAAGGAAAAAGGTACTAGATGCATCACTTTATAAGATTATAAATTATCCATATTATAATGGTGTAGAAATTGATATGCATGATGTAGACGAGTTACTGGAAAAAACAAAAAATGTGTTAGATATGATTAATTCTATTATACTACAAGATATGGACAATGACATAGACATTACATTGTTAGAAGGTGCTCTAGGTCATGAACATGCTTTAGACGATTATGATACAACTTCTTTTGCTGAAAGGCCTCCAAATGCACCTAGGAAATTGAAATTTTGCGTGCATGGGAATATAATCCTAAAAGAGAAGAAAACCAACTAGATGGTGAAAATACAAATGTCATTAACTGGCCTAGAATTGGTTCATCTCGAATAAATGAGTACAATACTGAAGGGTTATTTGATATGGAATTTCTAACATTATTCCCTAGAGGAGAAGTTGATTGGTTACAACCACGAATAAGAAACATGCATCTTCATGAGTATGCAAAAGATCTCCTCATATTTTGTGATAATAGGTTTGGGAGACATCCTTGATTTAGATACATTTTACTTAATATCATCATGAGACATCGTGCTCAAGCTTCTTCTACATTTTTTGTTAAAAAAATATGACAAAACTACCTACAATACTTGAAGAGTTATGAGAGAATTTACAAAATATTCCTAATTCTAAAATTGCAGAGAGATTGATGAGAGTTGGACATGTTCTAAGAGGTACATGTGCATATTGGAGCAAATGTCGTGGCGAATTATGTGACTTGGTACAAAAGATTGGATCTCCTACAATATTCTTCACACTAAGTGTAGCATATATGCAATGGCTTGGTTTTCATATATTGATGCAAGGTACCTGTCTTACAGATCCAAAGAAAGCAAGAAAATGGAGATGCAAAAATGTCATTGTTATGCACATTTAAGACATAAATTGTTTCAAAATTTCATCATGCTTCAAATTTTTCGTGTCATTATGAATGGAAAAATCGTGGATCTCCACATGTGCATGGGTTTATTTGGCTAAAATATGCTCCCAATATGGACAAATTTAATTGGAATGACCCGACTCAAGTTAGATTTGCAAAATAATACTTTGATAGATTTGTCCATGCATTCAATCCACATAACGAATATCAAATAAATATCCCTATTCAACGGAACGATGATGATCATCCTTGCTTAAAGAACACTAAATAAATATTTCAATCTGATCCTATGTTGGACTATGAACAACTTCGCAATTGTGTTGAGTGCCACATCACCTGCAATGAGAAGTCATGCCTTAGAAATAAGGGTGAAAAATTGGTGTGTAGATATAAGGCACTATGGGAGCTATGCAATATGTCAATACTTTATGTTGATGAGGGTGGAGAAAAAATATATGAACCTAGATGAAATGATGATTGATTAAATACACATTGTTAGACTCCTATACCAATAGGTGTCATTTTTCATGATTGTCTTGATTGAACTATGGAATATGTTCAAACCTTTTTCTTGAGCAAAGGTGTTCCATATTCTTAAAAAAACCATAAAAATTAAAAAAAATTTAAAAAATGTAAAGAGGGTATACCCTAAAAGAAAGATCAAAGGGTAAAAAGAATAAAATGGTCAAAAAAGTAAAAGAAATGAACCCCAAGCAAAAATAGACCAAGGAAAGTGTGCAAATCCAAATGCCACTACTTTTTCATCTGTTGTAATAAAGCAATTGTGTGCAACTTTGCCACATTTCATGAATAAGTCAAACTGTTTAAACTTGGCTTAGTCATATTTCAATTTCATGTTATAGATTAGAGAATAAATATCTAGCCAAACAGTGTAATCTTGGCAGATAAGTAGCTAGGTAGAGTGAATAAAAGGTGCTCAACAGTTTAATCTGAGCCCTTGGATGTAATAAGGGTAGAAATAGATAGATCTATCATGTAAAAAGGAAAAGATTGAAAAGGGTTTGCAAGTCTAAATGCACCCTAATAAAGAAAAGAAAATGGTAGTGTTAAGTAGATAGGGTAGGTAGATGGTGCTGCAAAGTGTTATCTGATGAATGGTGCTGCTACATGTTGGTTAATCATTTACTTTCATCACAAGTACTAAAGCAGGAAATACACTGAAAAATCACAGCAAGCAAAAGTCAAATTCATTAACCTCCCTCATCATTTTCCCCCTCAAGAGTTTTACTAATTCCCCCCCAAAAGTACTAAGGTATTTGGAGATCAAAAGGGCTCAAGGCATTTCCTTGACTTCTGGAGGGACCGGACCCTCGGCCTAATGATCAAAAAGACCTAAGTATTTGAGATAATTCATCATTGTTATCTTCCATTTTTAACTTTCTCCTAAGTAAAATCACATTTTACTTAGGAAACTGATGCATAATTTCATAAAAATCCCTCAAGATAAACTTGCTTTTCTAAGAAGTGTTGGAGATAAAATGTTGCAATTTAATTCACAAGTGATCACTTTCTTAGATATGTAAAAATATTTTGAGTTTCCTTGTCCTCTGCCATATTAACATTTAACTCTATTATATTAAATCCCTAGTGAAATACCCTTTCCTAAGTATATAACTCCCTTTTTTATAAATATCCCAAAAAAACCCCCTATTATAAAGTTTAACCAAAGTATTTTATATCCCCGCGCATTTAAAATAAAAACCCATTATATGCCCTTTGGTTAAAATTATCAATATGTTATAATCCCGCCCCTATGGTGAATTAGTTGTATTGATTAATTTACCATATAAATAAAATATATGCACGAAAACTTTAAACATGCTAGATGTATGTTTAAATACAAAAATATGAATAAAACTTCGACAGATTGTTGTGCCACCGTGGTTCGTCCACGTGGAATTCCACTTAAGCAAACCCCCGCCGCAACCCCTTTCATTATACACATGGGATTAATTAGTCATCAGGACTAGTTAATAACCTTTCCGCCAATTAGAAATCCCCCAGGGTGATTAAAATACACGTTAAATTCTTTTAAAAGTCCGACGGGCCCGCATGAAACCCCCGCCTATCTCCCCATCGCCCCAGCCGTTGGATCAGCCTCCCGCAGATCAACGGCCAGCGTTGATCCCGCTGCCCATCCCGTGTAAGTTTTTTAACCAGCGGGGGATGGATGGTTTTGAATAGTCAAACCATCCACGTGGCAAGAAACCTGTGGAATCGCTGCCCCTCCGATAAAAACCATCCTCGACCAAAAGCGGTGCGGGAATACCACTTACCGCTTACCGCTTACTGCCGGCTTACGTCACCCCGTACGTCAATGACGTCATCACCTTGAAAAAATAAAAAATACTTTTAACTTGCGAATAAAGCCATTTTTCGTGTTTTTTCAGTTATTTTCATTATTCTGAAAACGACAGAGCTCCCACTGCGATTTTCAAATTTCACTGTAATTGATCATTTCGCCCCAAAATTCTGTTGCGCCCGTGTTGAAGAACAGTCCCGCCATTGCCTGTTACCTATTAAAGAACCAGTTTCCGTCTAAAAGCAGGTATTTATCCTTTATGCCCCGACTGCAAGTAAAACTCAGTTTCCTTTGTTTTTTCGCTTAGAAAGTGGTTAAAAATCATTGCTGAGTCCTCCCTGAAGATTTTAAACCTGTGAAATTGCCCCCAAAACCTGCAAATTGTTCCAATTTCCTCCTTTGTCAGATATCCCGTCCGGTCTGTAAGAAAAAACGAAAACCTCCATTTTGAATCCACAAGAACCAAAATGGAGGTCCCGACAGCTCTAAATATCACTCCATTGAATGCTCCTCACCGTGAATTGGACTATTTACCTTTGATAGATGAAGATTTCCAAATTAAAGACCTGCGTTTTGATGAAAGTCCCCTATTGAGCTATTGTCGCTGCAGAGACGAATACTCAAAGGGGCAAGATCTTATAGGGTTGTGGGAATCCAATCTCCCAAGGTATCTCATCTCCTCAGTCATTATTTTCCCAGAAATTGTCCACTATTGCCATTCTAACTATGATCCAACTCAAAGAGCAGTAATGTCCCCTAACCAGAATTTCCTTTTCCCAATTACTGCTCAGTCTAACACAGTAAAGAACAATCAAAGAGTATCAGGATTAAAGAGTATCAGTGGTTAAAGTGTATCAGGTAAAAGTCAGAGTGAAAGTTAAAATGAAGTTACAGAGCAGTCAAAGGTAAAGCAGTAAAAGTAATTACAGAGGCAGTAAAATGGTAAAAAGAGATGAAAATACTTTCACCAACATTGAATTTTATCTAAAGTGAAAGTAAAACAGTCAAAGGAACAAAAAAGTGAAAAGATGAAAAATACAACAAGAAGGAACATTTTTGCAGAAATTGCATATTTTAGTCATAGTTTTGCAGAAACTATTGTGATCAATAAAAGATGAATTTTGCAAAACTGAAGGAGGTTTATGTTCTTAAGAGTACCATATACAAAAACCTCTCTCACTTTCCTAACAGCTATTATGGTTTTGGAAATATTAAACAA
Source organism: Pinus albicaulis (assembly GCA_034641835.2). Classification (NCBI taxonomy): domain Eukaryota; kingdom Viridiplantae; phylum Streptophyta; class Pinopsida; order Pinales; family Pinaceae; genus Pinus; species Pinus albicaulis. Next base: position 1,085,435,917 of record CM076581.1, read on the forward strand.
TGTTGAAAAGCACTTTTTGCAGAAAATTACAGTCAAGTCATCCTTTTGCAGAGCATATTGTGGCCAATTAGAAATAAATTTCACAAAACTGAAGGAGGTTTTTGTTCCTAAGAGAACCATCTACAAAAACCTATCTCAGGTTTTGCACAGTGTTTTTATAATGAGAGATACATGCGCATCTTTACAGGCCATTTTTCAGACTCTGTAAAACTCTGTTTTACACATATTGTTTACAGAGAATATTATGCACAGCTGGAGAGGCATTTTAGGAAAGTGAAAGAGGTTTATCTCACCAACATATTTATCCACAATAACCTCTTTCACTTTTTACATATCTATTACGGATTGAGAAATACGAAGATATCATTGGACCCCAAGTTTGCAGAATTGTTGGAGCAGATTGCACAAAGAAAGGAAGCAGTTAGTGACTTGGATGCCTCATCATCAAATAAGAGTTGGATCAAATTCTAATTCTCCTCTTTGTCATCACTTATCCATCAAAAATAGTGCCAAATAGTTTGAGTGTCCTTTACTTTAGTTCTATTTATGTAAATAGTTGGAGAGATTTGTGAACCAATTTTGATATTTGTTTCAAGATATTTTAGTTTAGAATTTGTATAAATAAACCCTCAAAGAGAGTATTGATGGTGGATTCTATTACTCTGCTGTAACATTGAGATTTTCGGAATAAAAGCTTTTGGAGAAATTTACTTGTGGCTTACTGGATGACCATTTGAAGCACTGGACTTGTTGCAGGATTCATGTGTTGGACTACAGTTCAATAAGTGTTTCTACCCTTTGTTTGAAATTTTATATTAGTTTATAATACCATCATATCCATTTCTGAATAATTTACATAAAGGATTGAAACATAATTTGCTTAATTGTACTCTGTTTTCAAATGTGATTGTTCCTAAATGTTTTCTTCTAAATTAGCTATAAGCATGAATTCTTAAATGCTCCTGCTTCGCTAATTTAAGCACTGTTGATTACTATAATAAAGAATCCTTTATTGCTCTTTGTTTGTAGTCAATTCACTTCTTTCCTTTGAACATGGTGAAAGATTCTTAGTTGCCTTTCATCCCTTCAAAATCATCCCACCCACTTTAAATTTTAAGGATTGTTCTCTGTCTAGCTATCTTGCCCTGTAATACCATCTTGTGTTTAGAATAGAAATCCAGTAAAGCCATCCTTTGACTCCATAGCCCAATGGACTGAAAGCCCTCAACCTTGCCCTTAGTTTGTGGATTCCACCATTTTCCCAAACAAACTCTTGAATCTATAACTAGCCTAAAACCTTCTAAGAACAAAGATAAATTATAAAGAGAGAGCCCTCTCTGGATGCAGATTGGCTAGATTCTGCATCTAAAGGTTGGTTTGTGGTTACCTCGGGTATACTTTCCTCTTACACAACTTCTAGGAAAACCTGAGTGATAACATAGTGGCGACCATACTGGGGATCTGAATCATTTTATTGATACTATCGTTTGATTTATAAGCTATAGACAGAGTCTGAAGATCAGCCAGGTAGCCTTTGAAATTGCTTTTGCTCTGCAATTGCAAAATTAAATAAATGTTGTTTTAGTCTATCTCTGATTTAGCTTATACATTGAACCTTAGTTTCAAATGTTTAATCAGACTCTCTAGTTTAATAAATCTTTGAGAAAATTTTAATTAAAAATCTTAAATTTCTTGAAGAGTTTGTAGAAGTTGTTTTGAAAATTCACAAAAAATTAGTTTCTTGAAGAACTAACTTTCTCTTCAGAATTGTTTTACAGGTTTAGATCTGATCTATGATGGTGGACAGGGATCAGACACACAAAGGTTAAAATCATCCACCTGGCGACTCCAAATCCATTTCACAATCAAGACTCCACTGGAGGAATGAACCTGGAAGAACAATATGGAAAGATCAGGCTTTCAACTTGGATTGTTATCCAAGACATTATGTTCTTTCTAAATTGATAGAGTTTTCCAATGTATATTGTATTTTAGAGAAAATCTTAGAGTAGTTTTTAATTTATCTCTTTTGAAAATTGTAAATATAAAATCTCCATGCACATTTGAGCATCATTCTTCTGACTCTTTTGATATCATTTTCCAATCAAGACACTGTTGATCAGAGATCCAGAGCTTCAAGTTTCAAAGCAATTCCACAACCAAATAATCCATATTCCAAAGCATTAATAATGATACTGGATGACAGGGTTTATGGAAAATCTTCCATTTGATGAAATTTTAAATGAATTCAGGGATGAGTTATCAAAACTTCAGTTTGATGAGGATTTTCTAAGAGATTTCTTTCTTCTTTTTAAATCAAGAAAATGTTCTCCTCGAGTTAAAAAATGGCTTCTTGATATAATTTGTGAAAATTATGAAAATGAAATCAAACTTTTGCATTCTCAAATACGGTCATACAATTTCCGAAATCCTAAAGAATTCTTTGAAAATCTTCCTTCTCCAAAGCAAGAGGAAATTGTACTATCTTTTGACTTGCATATTGAAGATGATTATTCTTTCAAACACAAGACTGAAGAAATAAGTTCATGGTCTAATACTCATAATTCAATTGAACAATTAGTCATTGAAGGCCTAGAAGTAAATAACATATATCATGCTTTTATTGATCCTATATCAGATTATATGGAAAATCTTTTGAGCCTAAATTTGCAAACATGTTTTCTCTATAAGGATCAAATACATCAAAAGTGGCCTTTACACATCATATCATTTATTATAAAGGCACATGATCATAACCTACTTCCAATTTTGATCACAAGCAATCAAGTTGTCCATTTATTTTTACAGCTACTTGATTGGCTTCATTGGCATTTTTGTATTACCTGATTCAATAAGATTTTAGTAGATTAGAATAGGTAAATGAGTGCCAATAAGCTCAGAATTTTGAGCAATTTTTTTAGTGTTTCAATTTTCAGCTAGTTTTTCATTAAGTTGGTTTGAAATTTTGTGTGTGCTGTTTTAGATCAGATTTCAGGTTGCAGAAAAAGGACTATATTCAATTCAAGATTTTCAACCACAGCAAATGCATGTTTGGGATTGGAACAAGGCAGAAGATTTCCAACTGGGAAACAAAGTTTTAAGTTTTGAATGGATGGTGAATTGCTGAAGTTGAAGCCCGAAGTGAAGGCCCTAAGCTTCAGAAGTTGTACTATCATATGTAAAATAAAGCTACCAGAAGAAGGAAAATTCCTTACCTTCAGTTTGAAGACATTCTGAGGCGTCTGATCTACTGTTCTTGACTTTCCACAAGGAAAAGCCATCCCCAAGTGGAGCCAGTGTTAGCCTCCTATATCAATAGGTTTCATCTTTCATGATTGTCTTGATGGAAGTGTGGAATATGTTCAAACCTTCTTACTTGAGCAAAGGTGTTCCATATTCTTAAAAAAAAAACCAAAAAATCAAAAAATTTAAAAAATGTAAAGAGGGTATACCCTAAAAGAAAGATCAAAGGGTAAAAAGAATAAAATGGTCAAAAAAGTAAAAGAAATGAACCCCAAGCAAAAATAGACCAAGGAAAGTGTGCAAATCCAAATGCCACTACTTTTTCATCTGTTGTAATAAAGCAATTGTGTGCAACTTTGCCACATTTCATGAATAAGTCAAACTGTTTAAACTTGGCTTAGTCATATTTCAATTTCATGTTATAGTTTAGAGAATAAATATCTAGCCAAACAGTTTAATCTTGGCAGATAAGTAGCTAGGTAGAGTGAATAAAAGGTGCTCAACAGTTTAATCTGAGCCCTTGGATGTAATAAGGGTAGAAATAGATAGATCTATCATGTAAAAAGGAAAATATTGAAAAGGGTTTGCAAGTCTAAATGCACCCTAATAAAGAAAAGAAAATGGTAGTGTTAAGTAGATAGGGTAGGTAGATGGTGCTGCAAAGTGTTATCTGATGAATGATGCTGCTACATGTTTTTGATCATTCACTTTCATCACAAGTACTAAGGCCGGAAATACACTGGAAAATCACAGCAAGCAAAGTCAAAATTCATTAACCTCCCTCATCATTTTCCCCCTCAAGAGTTTTACTAATTTCCCCCAAAAGTACTAAGGTGTTTGGAGATCAAAAGGGCTCAAGGCATTTCCTTGACTTCTGGAGGGACCGGACCCTCGGCCTAATGATCAAAAAAGACCTAAGTACTTAAGATAATTCATCATTGTTATCTTCCATTTTTAACTTTCTCCTAAGTAAAATCACATTTTACTTAGGAAACTGATGCATAATTTCATAAAAATCCCTCAAGATAAACTTGCTTTTCTAAGAAGTGTTGGAGATAAAATGTTGCAATTTAATTCACAAGTGATCACTTTCTTAGATATGTAAAAATATTTTGAGTTTCCTTGTCCTCTGCCATATTAACATTTAACTCTATTATATTAAATCCCTAGTGAAATACCCTTTCCTAAGTATATAACTCCCTTTTTTATAAATAACCCAAAAAAAAAACCCCCTTAGTATAAAGTTTAACCAAAGTGTTTTATATCCCCGCGCATTTAAAATAACAACCCATTATATGCCCTTTGGTTAAAATTATCAATATACCTTAATCCTGCCCCTATGGTGAATTAGTTGTATTAATTAATTTACCATATAATAAAATATATATATAAAAACTTTAAACATGCGATGTGTGTGTTTAAACGCAAAAATATGAATAAAACTTCGACAAATTGTTGTGCCACCGTGGTTCGTCCACGTGGAATTCCGCTTAAGCAAACCCCGCCGCAACCCTGTTCATTATGCATATAGGATTAATTATGTCATCTGGACTAATTAATAACTATTTCCGCCAGTTAAAAAGCCCCCGGAGCGATTAAAAACATTTAAAAGTGTTTAAAAGTACGACGGGGCCCACGCGAAACCTCCGCCTATCTTCCCATCGCGCTAGCCGTTGGATCAGCCTCCCGCAGATCAACGGCCAGCGTTGATCCCGCTGCCCATCCCTTGTCAGCAATTTAACCAGCGGGGGATGGGTGGTTTCTGAATAGTCAAACCATCCACGTGGCAAGAAACCTGTGGAATCGCTGCCCCTCCGATAAAAACCATCCTCGACCAAAAGCGGTGCGGGAATACCACTTACCGCTTACCGCTTACTGCCGGCTTACGTCACCCCATACGTCGATGACGTCATCACCTCGAAAAAATAAAAAATACTTTTAACTTGCGAATAAAGCCATTTTTCGTGTTTTTTCAGTTATTTTCATTATTCTGAAAACGACAGAGCTCCCACTGCGATTTTCAAATTTCACTGTAATTGATCATTTCGCCCCAAAATTCTGTTGCGCCCGTGTTGAAGAACAGTCCCGCCATTGCCTGTTACCTATTAAAGAACCAGTTTCCGTCTAAAAGCAGGTATTTATCCTTTACGCCCCGACTGCAAGTAAAACTTAGTTTCCTTTGTTTTTTCGCTTAGAAAGTGGTTAAAAATCATTGCTGAGTCCTCCCTGAAGATTTTAAACCTGTGAAATTGCCCCCAAAACCTGCAAATTGTTCCAATTTCCTCCTTTTTCAGATATCCCGTCCGGTCTGTAAGAAAAAACGAAAACCTCCATTTTGAATCCACAAGAACCAAAATGGAGGTCCCGACAACTCTAAATATCACTCCATTGAATGCTCCTCATCGGGAATTGGACTATCTACCTCTGATAGATGAAGATTTCCAAATAAAAGACCTGTATTTTGATGAAAGTCTGGAGATTGAGCTATTGTCGTACAGCAGAGCAGACTCTCAAAGAGCGGATCTTATGGGGTTGTGAGGTCAGCTCTCAAGGTATCTCATCACCTCGGTCATTATTTTCCCGAAATTGTCCATTATTACAACATTCTGTATGACTAATAAATACAAGGAAAGCGATGTGTCCCCAATTTCCAGATCCCAATTCTTGCTCGATTTAACACGGTAAAGAACAATCCAAAGAGTATAATGTCGAGGATTAAAGAGTATCAGTGGTTAAAGTGTATCAGGTAAAAGTCAGAGTGAAAGTAAAAATGAAGTTACAGAGCGGTCAAAGGTAAAACGGTAAAAGTAATTACAGAGGCAGTAAAATGGTAAAAAGAGATGAAAATACTTTCACCAACATTGAATTTTATCTAAAGTGAAAGTAAAACAGTCAAAGGAACAAAAAAAGTGAAAAGATGAAAAATACAACAAGAAGGAACATTTTTGCAGAAATTGCATATTTTAGTCATAGTTTTTCAGAAACTATTGTGACCAATACAAGATGAATTTTGCAAAACTGAAGGAGGTTTATGTTCTTAAGAGTACCATCTACAAAAACCTCTCTCACTTTCCTAACAGCTATTATGGTTTTGGAAATATTAAATAATGTTGAAAAGCACTTTTTGCAGAAAATTACAGTCAAGTCATCATTTTGCAGAGAATATTGTGGCCAATTAGAAATACATTTCACAAAAATGAAGGAGGTTTTTGTTCCTAAGAGAACCATCTACAAAAACCTATCTCAGTTTTTTCACAGTGGTTTTATAATGAGAGATACATGCGCATCTTTACAGGCCATTTTTCAGACTCTGTAAAACTCTGTTTTACACATATTTTTTACAGAGAATATTATGCACAGCTGGAGAGGAATTTTGGGAAACTGAAAGAGGTTTATCTCACCAACATATTAATCCACAATAACCTCTTTCACTTTTTACATATATATTACGGATTGAGAAATAAGAAGATATCATTGGACCGTAAGTTTGCAGAATTGTTGGAGCAGATTGCACAAAGAAAGGAAGCAGTTAGTGACTTGGATGCCTCATCATCAACTAAGATTTGGATCAAATTCGAATTCTCCTCTTTGTCATCACCTATCCATCAAAAATAGTGTCAAATAGTTTGAGTGTCCTTTGCTTTAGTTCTATTTATGTAAATAGTTGGAGAGATTTGTGAACCAATTTTGATATTTGTTTCAAGATATTTTAGTTTAGAATTTGTATAAATACTCCACTCTTGGAAGCATTTGGGGTGGATTCTATTACTCTGCTGTAACATTGAGGTTTTCGGAATAAAAAGCTTTTGGAAAAATTTACTTGTGGCTTACTGGATGACGATTTGAAGCACTGGACTTGTTGCAGGATTCATGTGTTGGACTACAGTTCAATAAGTGTTTCTACCCTTTGTTTGAAATTTTATATTAGTTTATAATACCATCATATCCATTTCTGAATAATTTACATAAAGGATTGAAACAGAATTTGCTTAATTGTACTATGTTTTCAAATGTGATTGTTCTTAATGTTTTCTTCTAAATTAGCTATAAGCATGAATTCTTAAATGCTCCTGCTTTGCTAATTTAAACACTGTTGATTACTATAATAAAGAATTCTTTATTGCTCTTTGTTTGTAGTCATCTCATTTCTTTCTTTTGAACATGGTGAAAGATTCTTAGCTGCCTTTCATCCCTTCAAGATCATCCCATCCACTTTAAATTTTAAGGATTGTTCTCTGTCTAGCTATCTTGCCCTGTAATACCATCTTATGCGTAGAATAGAAATCCAGTAAAGCCATCCTTTGACTCCATAGCCCAATGGACTGAAAGCTCTCAACCTTGCCCTTAGTTTGTGGATTCCACCATTTTCCCAAAACAAACTTTAAATCTATAACTAGCCTAAAATCATTCAAAAACAAAGATAAATCATAAAGAGAGAGCCCTCTCTGGATGCAGATTGGCTAGATTCTGCATCTAAAAGGTTGGTTTGTGGTTACCTCGGGTATACTTTCCTCTTACACAACTTCTAGGAAAACCTGAGTGATAACACACATAATAATGAAACATTCATGATGTGGCATACATATATGGATTAGAAACTTATTCTTTATGGGCATGCTGTGATTAACTACATAGAAAAATATGCATCAAAAGCAGAAAAAGGGTCAGAGAGCTTCCATGATATGTTGATGCGTATTTATTCTATTCAAAATCCAAATGAACCAGTAGCACATGCATGTAGAACATTGTTGTGTGAGACTATTGTTGATAGGGATATAGGAGCACGAGAAACATGTCATATGCTTTTGGGGCTTCCTCTTTCTGAATGTAGTCATACATTCATTGTTCTGAATGTTGGGATAACAATTTTTAAACAAGTAAAATTTGATGAAAATAATGACCATAATGATAATTCTTGTATTGATGCATATAGGAAGAGACCTGCGAGTATGGGGCACCTTTTGTTGAAGAAGCTTCAAGATCTTGGTCATATGAAAAACGTCGTCATAATGAGAAATGGTTACCACGAGCTAATGCTGGCATTATACAAGTATTTCCTAAGTTTCACTTAGTTCCCCCTTGCGAAAATAATAGGTTTGTTGAGTTTTGTTGGTCTGTATTAGTATTGTACAAGCCATTTCATGATTTTCATACAGATATTGGCTCTAGACATGATGACATCATACAAATTTGGGAAATTTTTTCCTATAATCTTGGCATATTGATCATAATCCAATACCTTCAAAGGATCTAGCCCAATGTCCAGATGAGGATGAAGATGTTTTACATGTACAAAATTATTCTAAGCAACATGAGTGGGAGATTATTTGAATTTTGTATAAGAATAAGTTTACACATGCGAGCGAATTTGACATGATTGGATTTAGGGATCATGATGTTATGAAAAATTAGAGCTTTAGATTTGTTGATGAATAGACATCAAGACGTGCAGTGAACTTCATATCTGATAAGAAAAATGTGAATGCAATTGTCACTACTAAATCATAAAAAAATATTCATTTTAAAGTTTAGGAGCAAAGAAAAAAATAACATTTAATGTAGTTCTTGATCATTACATAGGAGATGACAAAGAATAATAGTTGCTTATTATTATCCAAGGGACAACAGGTACTGGAAAGTCTCACTTGATTGGTGCAATAAAACAAAGACTTGAAACTGACTCTCTTCCTCATAAGAGCACATTGCTTCTTTTGGCCCCTACCGATGTTGCAACATTCAACATATCTGCATCAAAAATACACTCTTCTCTTTATGTACCAATAAGGAACTTCATTGATTTACAGGGGTCAATTTTTCTTATCTTACAAGAGGAGATGAAACATGTTAAGTACATTCTTATTAATGAGATGATTTTTATAGGGAGAAATTTGTTGACACATATTGATTCTCGACTTCGTCAAACTTTTCCTCATAATAAAGAAGTCCTGTTTGGAGGTATATCATTCATATTGGTTGGTGATTTGGTACAAATACCTCCTGTTATGGATAGACCTGCATATGCATGTGAAGGTAATGTAAAAGAATTATGGAATTTAGTCACAATTGTTGTAACTCTTGATACAGTATACAAGAAATATGGACTGAGCAATGATCAAATATTCTTTCATCATTTATTAATGAACCTGAGAGATGCGATTCCAACAATAGAAGATTGGAAAGTACTAACGACAGGTACAGATTCCAATTTGGATGCTTCAAAAAAAGAGTCATTTAATAAGGCTATAAATTTCTTCGCAACAAATGATGATGTGCGCAATCACAATAAGCATTGCCTGGTATCCCTAAATCACCCTGTTGCATGTATTTTTGCTACAATATTAAATAAGAACAACAACATGGAAGAAGATGAGGAAAATTTGGATAAATATTTCCTTCTTGTTGTTGGAGCTAGGGTTATGCTAACTTCAAATTGATGGACTAATGCAGGACTTGTCAATGGTGCTCTTGGAGTAGTTCAAGATATTGTGTATAATCTTGGAACATCACCTCCTAATCCTCCTACATATGTTTTAGTAACATCTGATAACCATGTCAGAGTTGTGTGGGATGAATTATTCCCTCATACTGCTCCTATAATAACTATTGAAAGAGGTAATAATAGACAAATTCCCTTGCGACTTTCTTGGGGATTAACAATTTATAAGTCCAAGGGATTGACACTAGAAAAGGAAACTATTAATACTGGAAAGATAGAGCAACAATGTCTCACTTTTGTTGAAATATCTCGAGTTAAATATTTGGATGGTCTTTGATTTCAACCACCATTTCCATATGATCGATATGAAAATATGGCAAGATCTGTCAGTGTTTCTAAGAGAAAAGAAGAAGAAGTCAGGTTAAGGTTAAATACTAAATAAATTATGTATTTTTCAATATATTGTTAATATCATATTTTAATGATATCATAGGTTTTTTTGTTATTTAATATATTAATTATTTCATTTTTTTGATCACCAAACATATTTATAATAATAACATTTGTTAGTATTTGTATTTCTAATCTTCAAAATTCGAAAGTATGATGTACATCTTAAAAATATACAAAAATTTTAATAATCTGAAAAATGTGACGTTGATGCCTCCAACTGGAACTAGCCTAGATCCATCTAACTCCAGATCTATCATGCACTGAGAGGGATAAAATCTCTTGAGGTGCAAACCTTTCCTCAAGTTTTTTACTCAAAAAATAGGTTTGCACCTCTAGAAATTTGATCCCTCTCGGCGCATGATACATCCGGAGTTAGATGGATCTAGGCTGCTTTAATAACATTTTCCTATTGTTTTGATTGCACTTTAATGAGAAGAGTACATGTTTTATCACCAAGTTTTCGAAGTAGTTTTAGATTTCATGCTCTGGTAGGAGGGATCCCTCGTGCATAAAAAAAAGTGTTATTTAATTTACTGTATTTTTTACGATATGTTTCTTGTTATTACAATTTCACTCATTTTTATTTTTATTTGCATACATAAAGCACTTGAATACAAATTCAAAAACTACAAGACATTTACTAGTCATATATATTATGATTTATTTAATTATACAATCATTTTTAGCCTCAAATTTATATATAGGTTAGAATTTATTTCTCAACATCATAAGCACACCATGTATAAAAAAATGAATAAATTCTAGGTTTTCATATCTAAACCTGATCTATTCCATTACCTTCATAATCATGTGATTTATGGAATTCTATCTATTTCTTAAAAATAATTGTAGCCTCTCTTTTAAAAAAGGAAAATTATTTCATATCTTAAATTTCCTTTTTATTTTCCATAGGTCATAGTTTGTAGAGTAAATTTATTTTATATTTTATAGAGTAGAAATTGATTCCTTTTATAGGATAAATTTACTTTATATCTTTAGATTATACTTCCAAATATTTCACAGAATGGATTGTTCGTATTTTCAATAGATTAGAAATTAAAATTATTATTAGTATAGGCCATTTGGTTTCTTTCCAAGAAGTTAATATATTGCTTGGATTCGATTCATTGGTTTTCTAGATTAGCAATTTATTTCTTTCATAGAATATTATATTCTTGCTTTCATAAAGTTGAAGTATTTAATATCTACTTCCTTTATTTTAATTAAAAAAGTGTGTGTACTCTATTTATTTTTCATTTGATAAGTATAATTTCATTGCATAAGTTTTGCATCCTATGATCATTCATTTTTTTCAATAGAATAGAAATCTTCTTTAATAATTGAAAATTAAAAATTTAATATCCTAGCAAATATAGTATCGTTTACCTCATAAGTGTATGAACCTTAATAAAAATTTTAATGTATGTAATTATACACTCAATTAAATTACCTAACAACTATCCTTGAAGGAATTGAATTTGACACTAATTGGTGGCAATCGGGAACTACTTGGAGGGGGTGGGGGGGTTGAATCTATAGCTATAAATTATACACTTATTTAACCATTTTTTTTTTAAATTTCGATGTACATACAAGAAGAAAGAATTCACATCATATTTGTATAGAGTGATATAATGTGGAAACTTTCCCCAGAGAAAAACCACCAAATATTGTTTATATTATGATGTAAAAAAAAACCACCAACTCTCATTAAATGAATATTTGTGAGTAGCCTTTCATAAGAAGATATGACCCACTCATATCAGTAAGCACCAACTTGCTAGATTCACCAAACCAAGATCTGTAAACTTACCAACCCATTGTAGCCATTTGTATCTATACTTCATACATTTTCATAGTCGAGCCTCTGGAAACATTATTCAATTATATTTCAACTTATTTTACTAGTGTAATATAACCACATGTGTGTATGCATCACACATATCGCTCACGAGTATCTTCCTTCTTCTAAACTCACACTCTTTTACATTCCACAATACTGCACTTATATAATACACTTTCTATTAGGGTCAAATTATTTGAATATACACTCTCCTCAAGTCAACACACACACTTTGGCTGCAACACACAATTCCTTTCTAACTGCTAACTTTTCATCATGTAAAATTAGACACCACTTAATAACAAGAGCATAATTAATTTCTTACTGCGCACAATATGTACTTCATTAATCCTCATACAACTCGAAGAGGATCTTAACCTTACCTACATGTATTTAGCTACACTTCATTCATTTAATTTTGAAGTCATGTATTTTTGTTGTAGTGATATAGTCTCAGAGTGTTCACTTTACTTCTTTAATTTCTACCAACCATTTCAAGCCTTATATATTATCTTCCCGAGTTCAATATTACTCAATCACTCTATATAAATAATTTATTTCATTCTCCATAGGTCATTATAACTATTCCTTCATCATCAATTGGATCCCATGATCACACATTCCACCATTTTCCATCTATGTACTAAATCCTTTACATTTTCATAATTGAAGATGATTCTGAATCCTAAATTTTCAAGGCCTTAAATATTTAGTTCCTCTTTCCCAAGTGACTATGCTCATGACCATATATTTTATCTTTGAATCTCTTTGGATCATATCCAGGTCTGAATTTTTTTGTTTGTGCACTTGTGTAAATCACGTCAATTCCCAGATGTTCGAAAATCTCGGATTTACACCCACTTACCATCTGCTCCATCTTACATTACATTTGGAACAACATATGGTCTCATCACGGTTTGATATCCTATAGTGACTGAATTTTGTAAACCAACTACAAAATGTATGCCCAAGATGCCTTTGATATGCTATACCAACTCATGTGCTATTCCACTACCTTGATTTCACAAAATTTTGGAAAAATAATTTACATGGGAGTTTGTTTAAAAACACAACCACATAGCACAAATTTGAGGATTGTGACATCATTAAATGATAACACACTTAATTAATGATCATTTAATCATGATACATAGCATTCTATGAGTAGTACCATGTGTCATATAGATTTGGCCCTCTTATCCACCCAGAAAATCCAAGTCTTTCAAGCAAGTGCCACCTATATGGCACTTCACCTTCTTCATCATCCTTCCAAGTCATCAATTTTTTTGAAGGGGAAAGCTAGATTTGAATAATTTTTATTTTTTCCCTTTATAAAATTCTTCTGGCTCGAGTCTCTCACTACACTGGAACCACACCAAACAAAAAAAAATGACCGCAAATCCAGGTCCTAGAATTCTCTTATCATACACTCCTGAATGGATTGAAACACCTAGATATCTAGATGATTCCAGACTATTGTGGAGTATGTATCTTTTTCAACGCACTAATTCTTTTTCCCTCAAAGGCCCAAATCTTTGAACTTCTTCTTCTATGGCTAGCTGCCCAACTTCAAACTACATTATCTCTTCAATAATTTGGATATTTTCTAAACCCCATATACCATTAGTAAGACCTTTCAAAGGAATATCCAAATATTCACCTTGGAGGGGAACCTAAGTTGATATTATTCAGACAAAATTCCTTACTATGATTGCATGCAACTCTTTGAAGATATTTTCAAGAAATAAATCAAAGATAACTATGAGGATTTTCAACAATGGTCTTAACACCCAACAATCATGGTCATAATCATATTTTTTAAGGATTCATTACTTATGTTACTACTATGATGGTTCTAAATTAAAGAACTCAAAGACCAAAATTATCCTGTTGATATTGATACTTACTTTGACATCAATGGCCACACTGTGACATTAATAAAAATATAGAGCTCAGCAATCTCCAATTCCAATCAATTACAACATTATGCTAAAATTTTGAAAACAAATTTCCCTCCTCATTTGGTGAAACTAGTCATCTATACCCAACATAGTATATATATTTTTTGTCATCACCTTGCTAAAATTTATCGGTAGTCAGTGCAAAAGTGTCATCACCCATCCTTCTTTTTAACAAAATTTATAGGCACTCCCCACGGAGATATGGTAAGTCATATAAACCCAAAGTATAATAACTCTTTTAGCCAGATATGGAACTCATTTAATTAAGGAGTTGACAGATTATATGGTGCCTTTGAAATAGTGTTTAGACTTGGTTTAATGTTGGAAGTGAAATCAATATCCATTTTTTTGGTTATCCCAAGCCATTCTTCCCCATATAGATCCATGAATTCAACAACAATTGTATGTTTATCTGGATATTTAGAGTTTCCATTATCATTCAATGATTCAATCATGTACAATTGACATTATTTTGACCCATATTTCATCAACTGCATCGATGAGAGGAACCCTAGGGAGACCCCTTGATTCCTTCCTATCAAGGATATTCTGTAACCTTCATTGTCATTGAAATGTAGTGTCTTGTCCTTGAAATCTAGAATTGCATCATTATATTACAACCAATATTTTCCTAGGACTACATTATAGGATCATAAGTCCCTAGAATGCAAGGAAAAATTTTTGTTAGATACACTTATCACAATCCCTTGCCAACTTACCTACGCTCCTTTTCATCCCACATGCCATCTCTACATGCCAAATACTCATGTTGTGTAGTTACTTCATGTTTAATTTCTGACAATGGAGTTGGAGGAATAAAATATTTAGTAGATCCTAGAACTATGAAAATAACAAAATTCATACCATCAATATTACCTATGATCTAAATTATAGTGGAATGGTGCTCAACCTAATGATTATGCAACACCGCATGAATGTGATGAGCGTTTCCCAAGTCCCTCACTATGGCTTCTGGCCAGGATTTATTGTAAATACTTATTTTATGAGGGAAATACCTCTCTAAGTGTGGACCTATGCAAGTATATCATCACTATCTGAATAATACCCCTCAAAATTTTGGATCACAATTTCATCCTCCCATAAACCACGACTAACCTCCTTGTACCACGTATCCTCAAATTGTAATTTAAAAAACCTCTCCCTCAAATTTTTATTTAGGGAAATCACTAAAAATACCCAAGGCTTCTAACTTACACCATCCACCACCTTATTTACTATTATTTTATGTAAATAATAAAAAATCATGCTCACTTAATAACTATTACCACCTTCTTTTTCTAGTGTTGAAATGGACTTTTGTTAATATGTTTTGCAGTCCACAATGATTAGTCTTAAATTCAAGCTTCCTTCCTAGTAGGTAACATCTCCAAATCTTTAGTGCATGTATGATATCGAACATCTCTAGATCATTTGTGTCATATTTCTCCTCATAGTGTCTAAGTTGTTTTTATAAATATGGTATTACCCTTTCGTATTACATTAGCATTACCCTAAGGCCTACCTTGGACGTGTCGGTTCAAACCATAAATTACTGCTCCATATTCTATACCATTAGGGTTGTTGTAGTTTTTGACAACTCTTTTAATTTATTGAATGCTTATTCATATTTTTATATATAAACAAAATTCTTATTGTTCCTTCGGATTTGTAATGGGAGTTGGTATCTTTGAAAACCCCTTGACAAATATGTGATAATATTTATCCATGCCCATAAATGATGTACTTGATGAACAATGGTTAGTAATGGTAACTCCATGATGGAATCAATATTTGTAAGAGCGACTGAAATACCTATCCTAGAGATAATGTGTTAGAGATAATGGATCTTGGATTGGTAAAAGGAGCACTTAGGAAAATTCCCATATATTTAGTTCTCACTAAGACACTATAAAACTAATCTTTATTTGTTCATTATGCTCCTTGAGGGTTTTTGAGCAGATCAATATTATATCAATAAATACTTATGCAAAATTCTCTCTCTATATATATATATATTTGGAATATCCCATTGATTAGGCTCATGAAAACGTTCGGGCGATTTTTCATTCTGAAAGGTAATACAAATGCAAAATTCCTAAACCATGTCTTAAACGCTACTTTTGGAATATCCTCTTCCTTCATTCTTAACTAATGATATCATAACCTTAGATCTATGTTTGATATTGGGAATCATGGATTACTGATATGGATGACTTAGTAATTATAATTTTTACACTTATTTAACTAGTCATTCTTACATTTGAAATGTACACATAGTAGGAAGACATTCACATCATATTTGTACATAGTGATTTAATGTGGAAACCCTTATGAAAGAAAAACCATCAAAGATTGATTTTATTATGATGCAAATAAAAATCACAAACATTGATTACATTAATATTTAGGGTAACCCACTCGCATGAGACCCTAACACCCTCAAATCAACAATCACCAACTTGTTATATGCACCAACATTTTATAGCCAATCATTTATGTATTTCATATATTTTTATACTTAGACCTCTAGTAGTATTTTTCAATTATTTTTCAACTTAGTTTTACTACCCACATACAACAATTGTTGCTTCTACAACACACATCTACCTCATTATAATCTTCCTTCCTCTACACCCACATATACACTTTCAAAATATCCAACATCACACTTCTGCAATACACTCGCTATTAAGATTAACTATTCTAAATCTACAATCTCCTCAACTTAGAACACACACTCTCACTGCAGCACTACTTCCTTTCTCACTACTACTTACTCATCATGTCAAATTACATACCACTCTAGAACAAGAACTTCATTCAATTATTATGGCAAACAAGATGTAAATTTTTAGTCCTTCTACAACTTGAGGAGGAACTTAACCTTACACATTGTTGATGGAAAAAATTTTCCTCATCAACATCAAAGGAGACCACATAGTGAGGCCCCAAATCAAACCCTTATTAGTTGATAATGGTGGTTTTGATTGCTTATAAGTCTAGTTACCCTACCCTAAGACTACGTTAAAGTTAACTTACCCTAAACTATATGTCATTCTAACATAATCCTGCTCTGCTAATTTAAAACAATACTAAATGTTAACCCTATGTGATACTATGTTAAATAAATGTTAGCTCTAAGTTAGTATGAATATTATATTGAAATTATATTAGTGCTAATTATAATCCATATCCATATAGCTATATTATACTAATACTAATATTATATTAATACTCATATAATATTAATATATTAATAACATATATATTATACTAAATCTAATATAATATATTAATAGAATATACTATTAATATAGTTATACTACTTAACACTATTTATGTTTATATAATATTTTAATATAAATATTAATATGCTACTAACTATACTATATAAATATTAATATAGTACAATTTTATTACTATACTATCTAATCTCGTAATATTAAATATGTGAAGTCTATATAAAATAATATAACTATACTTATATTATAAAGCTACTATACTATCTAATCTCATGATATTAAATAATTGAAGTCTATATAAAATAATACAACTATACTAATATTATAAAGTTTAATCCTAAAAGAATATTATTATTCTAATATATAATGTCTCACCTACATCATATTGGATCCAATACTATCCTATATAATAATAAATAATTTAATGTTTTTTATTACCACTATACTAATATATATTTAATTATTATTTTATATATAAATATAAATGGTATAGTATGGTAGTAATATATATATATATATATATATATATAACTACCATAATATACCATTTGTATGTATAATATTATTAATTTATGTAAAACATAAAGCAATTAATTTTATCAATTGTATGTTACAAAATGTTAAACTATGTTAAATATGATTAATTTAATAATGCTTATTTATATACCATAAAATACATATTTCTTTTTGGTTGATTTTAATTCTGTATAAAAAAAAAATAGTTCAATTAAAGGAGTTGATCAATTTGAGCTACAATCAAACTACTAAAACATCTACGAAAGAGGACTCTATAGCAAGGAAAAGAAAATGGAAATGCAATGTGAATGCATCCATGTGCTATGATGCAAGTGACTAAGAGCCTATCTCGAAAAAGAGCAAGTTAGCACTACTCCAGGCCAAGATCAAAATGTTTCTAAAAGAATAGGAACACTGTGATTGCATCTTAGTTATAATAGACATATATGCAGCCAAAATGTTTTAATGACGTATACGCAATTCAATTAAATATGCAGGAAACTATCTCAATAAAATGTTAATAAAAAGTTATCAAAAATGCTTATGCATATATTAAAATTCAGTTATGAATAAATCCAACATGAGAGATTTGATATTATGTTAAAGAAATAGCTCATGAAACGTAATAGCAATGAAAGAAAAACAAAGCTGCAACTTGTTGATAAATAATTATCAGTTCATTGTTAACAAGTTTCGGTGGAATTATTAATGAATTTCATCTCAACTCCGATGAATTAGCATAGAAAATGAGAATAGCAATAGTGCTAGAATCCATTGTTATACCAATTATCAATTTCTCATGATCTCTAAAATGTAGCGCAGTCCAGTTATATGACAACATTATCATTTTTTACAATAGTGTAAGAAATAATATAGATATTGCAAACGAACCCCCCCAACTGGTTGATTTATATATATTACATGGTTATGAGAGCTCGATGCTCTTTGTGAGATTCCCTTCCAACAGAAGCAAAGGGAAAAAAAAAAGTGTTGATAGCCTTCCATCAAATCGAAACTGGCAAGTTTAGTCGTTTCCAGAAGAATCAGTGCAAATTTTCATGGCTGTGACCGTTCATGCCCAATGAGATTGCACAATTTTGAATAAATCTCCATGTATTGGCAAGACCAGACCTCAATTGGACAGTAAATTTTGGGAGCATTTCAACTTTGGAGACTCTTCTTTTCAAGGGAGAAAAAACGTTGCTATATTAAAACAGTTTATATATTAAATTACATAATACTTCTTGGCACAATCGTAGCAGAATAGTCAAGATGAAAAGATAGTTTTGCAGCAAAGTCAGAAAACAAAACCATCAATAGATCATAAAAAAAAAGTGTGGAAATGATTAGCTACATATCCATTGATGATCATGATAGCTTTAGCAATATAAAATAGTCCTCATCCTTCTAGTAGCGAGTTATGACGATATCAAAATAGTTCATTCCTTATGTGGAACCATACATAGTTTGATGTAGGTTGAAAGAATAAGAAGAAATAAACCTGTCCGCCAGTATACAAATTAGCCACTTTCTAAGAAAATAAACGTATAAAGACACAAAGAACACAAGAATAATTGTCATCTTTCACAGATATGTGCAATGATGGATCCATTGCATAGAACTAGGAAATTAGACTCTCTTGATAATGTCAAAGGGTACACAAGCTCGCTTGAATGATGACCTCAGGCTCGCTTGCAGAAATCTTATGATTTATGGCAATGGATAATAAAAAGAGGCCACCTGTATAGAATCAATAAAGTAAAGAACCGAGATGGATCCAAAAGGTGCTTCCAGTCCAGCCTTGGATAAAATATCAACACACATATTATGCTCCCTATAAATATGGTTCATCATAAAATCCTGAAAATTGGATAGAATATATTGTGTACGATCAATCCATCCCTTTAAGTGTTGTCCCTGCAGTTTAGATTTACCGTAAATACCATCAATAATGATCCTCGAAACACCATATATAGGAATGCATGAAATTTCGAGATGGTATGCCACCATGATCCTGCTCCATAATGCCATCAGCTTAGCCTTGTTGTTTGTCCCTTGTCCTCCATTCCAGAAAATATGATATCACTCCAAAGAAGATAGTTTAATTCATGCCCACACCCAATTATTCCTCTATTATAAGATCCATCAAAAGAAATCACAGGGAGACCAATTTTTTGTTGTCGCCCCCAAACTAAGAGGTTGACAATATCAAATTTTCGCATGGGTACATCCCCTAACCAATGAAGAATGTTTGAGTGGATCCTTGATATATCTAAAGGAACATCTTGAAAGACCATACGGTTACGAGCACCCAAAGTTCCCACACAAGATAATATGGTAAAGACTTGAACAAACCTTTTGTGGCTGCCTAGTGTTGAAAAGTATTCTCGCAGTCAATAGGTTTTCCGAGTGGATCATTCAAAAGCAGTCAAAATAACCTCCATAGGATTTTTTCCACAACATGTTTGATGAAAATATGAAAAATAGATTCATCATTTTTATTGCAGAGAGAACATCTCCGAGGACCCTGGATGCCACGTTTTTTGATAACCTCCCATGTGACGATATTCCCATGCTGAAGGAGCCAAGAAAATAAAAAAAAAAATTGTACGGGATCTTCCACCGCCACACCGGGTAGAGATAGAAAATGGATTGGTCACCAATATTTTCAGCTTTGATTTTTAGATATAATTCATGAACTAAAATGCTATTTTCCTGTAAAGATCCATCCCATGAAATCCTATCACCCTCTTCATTGAAAGATAATCCAGCAAGCTCTATTGGTCCCATAAATCGCTTCCATTTTTGCAAGTCCAGGTTCTGTATGCTGATTGAAGATATTGATTTCCATATCGGGGCACCCAATTCCCAATGTGAGATAATGTCAAAAAGAAAAAAATAAACCCCTTTGATTAATCCTATGTAAAATAGTCGCATCAAAATCCTCATCACCCTGCAGTCCCATGATTCTGACACTTCCAATAGGAATTTTTGGACCATTACCGAAAAGCCATATTAATCTTTTGCCTAGAATATCCTTTACCTTTATAAAACTGCGCCATATCTGAGAAAAAATATGAGCAGTTTCGATAGTACCTTGGAAGATTTGTTTCAAAGGATCACCGTGAATATACTTATGACGAATGATTTTAGACCATATTCCATTTCCATTTAGTATGCGCCATAGTGATTTGGTAAGTAAAGCATTTGAGAAAACCCGAAGATCCAAAAAACCCCATCCTTCATATAATTTGGGTATTGTGAGAAGATGTAATATTCAAAAATTTGCATGCAGCAAATTGGAATATTAATTTTTTCCGATTTCACTTAGGAGGAGAATAAATGAGTAATGAGGCCCGTGCCTAATAAAAATCTAAATAAAATCCCTCATAGTATGAAATAGGATCATCATTGGAGCTGGATTTCACACCCTCATGTGTGAACAAGATCATTTGCAAATGGACAAGGTCAAGTTTGACCAAGTCAATAATGCTAGGATAGAAGGTGGAGAACACTTGGAGAAACAACGCAGTATGAATGGGAAGAGGTTTCTTTGGTGAATAAAACCCTAATGGGTGGGACCCATGGTGAGAGGGATCTCACTGGTTTAAAAGGAGGGCAAGGAATCCATTGTTGCTCATGTTGAGGATTATTGATTTCTTGTCTGTTTAGACTTTGTGCATTCTCCTGATGTTCAACAAAGTTGCATTCTTACTTAGCACAAGGAATTCCTGTTTAGGAATTCCTTCTCCTTTCAAAAGATGCCTTTTGAGGTAGTTGATCTTCATTTTCTCCACATTTAGGCTTGAGGCCAAGCATCCTCCTTCAGCTGCAGCGTTATTCCTATAGCAGGAAATGTTGTGTTGCAGGGTGTTGTAGTGGAGGTCCTACAACACCACTGCCGGAGCTATTTTGCAGAAGAGGGAGTCTCCTTTCCTTTGGAGGATCAGTGAAGAAGCATTTGAGCTAATTCCCATCATCTTTAGCATCAGGCCAACAATTGTTCATCACCTACAGTGCAGTCCCTCTCATTGACTGCGTTATTTTCATGGAGCATTTGCAGTGAGGGTTGCATTATTTGTTTGGAGGGTCAGATATTCAGTGTTAGGATCAACCTTTCACTTAGAAGATTCATTGGAGGAGGTCTATTGAGATTGTGCATAATCTACAACCATCTCCATCCAGTTCTAGAGTTGCAGCTACTACTCAGCCCTCCTACTCCAGCATTTTTTCCATTTTGTATATTTCAGCCAATCCTTCTTAGGATTTTTGTATTATTCTTTCCAGGGGTTAGAGATTTTCTCCCCACTTTGTTTGAGCCACACATTACCATATCTTTGTATTGATATTATTTCTACAGCAGTACCTCCTATAAACTATGCATTCATAGCCTGGGGCTTTCTATGTGAAGCAGTGATCTTCATTTCCTTGTACATGTGTTGTTGAGGCTTGCATTGCCTTGCTTCAGTCAATGTTTCCTCAAGGATTTGTACTCTCTTTACTCCTATAACATCACTTGTTCACTATCTACATCTTCTTGTCTCGCAACTAATAAAAATAATGGTATTTCTCTATTCCTTGTTCTTACATTGCTGTAGCCCCTTTCATTGAGCACTTTCTCAATACGACTAGGTGTGGGAGACCTATCTAACCCACCTAGAGTGATTTCTTTTGAGTATCCTCTTGGATTTAAGTATTAGATACATTTATCTAAGGGATCGAGGTCTTAGTTTCAAATCCTGTAGCATCCATTTCTGAAAAATACATTTTCCAGGCATGCCTTACTAGCAGATCCCAATTTGGGATACTACAGTGGTATAGGAGCATGATGTTTGGCTCAGCCTATGATTTATATCCATAAGAAGAAGAAGATATCAATATTATAAAGAATATGAGCTTGCTCTCATCATTTTTCAGATCCAGAAAGGATCTCTCCAAGGAGGTCAATGTAATATCCCGAAATAGGGATTATCTACAACAATAATAATATATTAAGATATTCTTAAGCTAGAGATCAAGAAAATAGACTCATATTATGTGTGAAAAAACACATACCCATAAAATGAGTGAAACGACAGCAAAAGAAGAATGTCTACACATTCCCAAGTGGGGAAAATGCAGAAATTAGACCATGAAAATGTTATTTCTGAAGATCGGTGTTTTTACTGGGTGAAATAGCACTCGGTTCCCTTGTAATATGATGTTAGGCTCTCACATACAAAAGGGTATTAGAAATAAATCCCTTTTGATATGTTAAATAGACCTTGGCTTCATATCAGCTTAAAAATAACCAAATCCCATGACTTATGTTATGCAGAAAAATACTGAAGCATGTACAACATTATTTTATGAGGGCTTCTATAGTATAATGATAAAATAACATGGATTTGGAACTCTATGGAATAATATTCCAAGAAAATGAAGATATGTCCTCCTTATTGCATTATAAAGGTAACCCGACAAGGGTTTCTTGAAAGTACAAGTACAACAAGAGCAGATCAGAATATTCAGCTCATAAAATGTATTCTTACTACAAAACTACATAAATATAGCTGAATAATACAAAATAGGGATGAGAATCCCTTCCTCTAGCTATTTGGGAGAAGGGTTGGCCCTTTCCCTAGGAAACTAGCTCAAGGACAAGGGTCTTAACCCTGCTGCAACAAATCTATGCAAAATGACGCAGTTCCTACCAGGGACTGTGATGGAAGAGATAAGGAACACTTTGGCCTACTGCCAATATATGAAATATTCATAGAAATCTTCGTATCTGATTTATCAAGATGAGGAAGGCACGCTCTACTGAGAAACAGATCTGGAAGTGATGTAAGAAACCTCCACTGCAACACCCTGCAACTTAGCAATATCCTGCTATGGAAATAATGTTGGGACTGAAGAATGATGCTTGGCCTTGAGCCTAGTTGTGAAGAAATACAGGAAAAAATCTTCCAAGAGGCCTCTCAAGGGAAGAGGTGGCATTCCCACTTAAGAACACCTGGTGCTAAACAGCACTGCTACCTTGCTAAACAGTAAGAGGAATCCAAGTCTAAATATACAAGATAAAAAGATCAAATACAAAGAATCAATAAAAAAGGCTCCCATCCTCTCCATATATAGTAAGTGAACCTCTCCTCATTGGGTCCCATCCACATGTGCCATCAAGCTCATGCAAATTGTCCTCCACCAAAACTGCGTTGTCCAAAGGAGGTTCAATGTATCTACACAACTTAGTTGACTTGGTCAAAGTTGACTGAATCAACATGATCCCATCTCTGTTCACACCCAAGGGTTCTCAAATTAGCTGCTTATTCTTACTCCTTTCACATTGGGAGTGTTATTGATCCTTCTAAAGAGGTTAATGGGCCTCCCTACCCATTTATTCACCTAACTAGTGATAAAACAACTCTAATATTCCATTTAGCTTGGAGGCTAAAATTTTGGAATATTACAATCCTCCCCTCCAAAATACCGCTTCTCCTCAAGAAACTGCATAAGGAGAGAAAAAATCCTCCCCTGATCTTCTCGTGGCCTCCTCATCAAGAGTCTCCACCACTACTCAACATGATCTGCTACAAATATGTCCTCCAATGCCTCCTCCCAGGCTTGCAAAACCATATGGCCTATGTCATAGAAAGGTGGAAGATGTAAGTGGAAACCTCCTTGCTGTCCAATGGCCTCCTCAAGGTAGGAGTGATGATGAAAATGGGGAATAATATTCCCAATGAGTGACTTCCACACCCATGCTATCATCCAAATGAAATGAGCCAATCTAGTTAGCTCAGAAAGATCCTCAACCCCGGGTTCATACAATGTGTTAGGGCTGCATGAAGAGATTGGATCTTCCCAACCAAGTTCTTTCTCTCTCCATTTATGATAAGTATGGGGCTTCTGCTGATCTTGGGCTGAAATATCATGACCTACAAGAGTTGCCCAAGCTACCCCATCAAACAAATAAACCATGAAGCGCCTCCTCCAAAAAGTTAAGTTCTCCAAATGGCTCCTCCCACATGAAGAATAGAGATATAATTTGGCAATCATGGGCTGCCCATTGCCTCTCCTGAAACATGAATCATGAAAATTATGGAGAATCATACTCCCAATGGGCATCTTCAACTCATATCCCACTCTCCAAACCAAGCTTCCCATGAACATAGAAATATCAGCAATACATGGAAGAAAAAACCAATAGAAACAAGTTGTCATATGACAACCAGAAAGTGGATCAAGGTCCCACACAAGGAACCAATGCAGTGAATCTTTTTCCTAAATCAAATCAAACGAAAACAAGTGCTTTTGCAGCCACTTGTTTACTGCCACAATAATATTACAGGATATAAACATGAAACTACAAAACGGTGTCAATGGTGCATACCAAAAATCATGTGGCCTCCCCCACAAACCACCAATGAGATAGCCAATCTCAATGCTACAAATGGCTTCAAGTATATCATTATACAATATGAAAGAAGGAATAATCCCCCTTGGTACAATATGTTTCTCATATAAAGATAATAATTACAAAACATAAACTGAAATTGTACATTCTCCATCATGTACTTGAGGTCTTGAGCTGAAATGGCTCAACTGGAAATTCTCCCTCACCTCCAAAGTGTAGGGAAGTGGTTGTGACATCCTCTCTATCACCATCCAGGCTATGCATATCTCCATATGCTGAAATATGTCATGCTAAATGCCTTCCCAAATGAACTCCTCCATCAAATAAAAATATGCATCAAAGTGCATAGAAACAAAGTCCTCATGTGCTGCATGCAGCAGCTTCTCCTTGATCTTAGAATCTCTAGTCAAGAAGACTCTGCCATAATAATATATGACCACATCATCCACCATATATCTATCATCTCCATCAGGGTCATCAAGAATCATGCAAGCACCAAGATCCTTGGAGTACTCTACCAAGAGTTGAGACCTCCTGTATGAATCAATCCTCCCAAGAGATACCGTTGGTGATCTGGCATGTGAGGCTCTCTTGATGCTGCTGCCTGCTACTTTGACATCCCCCATGCCAGTGTCTCCCTCAAAAATATTCACCTCTCCAATATCCAAGAGTGGTGAAGCAACTAGCAAGATTCCTCTTACCAACTTCAAATCTGGTGGCCTTCCTGGTGGAATGCCTCCATGTAGTGAGACATCCATGGCAAGAGAAGACTGTTCATATGGTTGGGAAACCTTTCCCTTGCCCTCATAGTGCAAACCAATCTTCCTCCTCCTTGCACCAGCTCTCTGAAATAGATAAGGGTGTGTGCTCATCATCAAATTGTGATGTCCTTCCTCCCTACCTTCTTCTTCCACCAATATCATCTCGCAATCATGCTACTCATTGATTTTATTTTTCCTTCCATATGTGAGATCCTAGGGAATTTCTTGCAATGACACAAGAAATCCTTCTGTTGGAGAATTTTCTCCTCCTTCCTCTGCATGAGGCACTAGATATGCTCCAGATGTGACAGCGCTGTAACCCCCATCCTTCTCTTCATATTCAATATGAATAGGAGGTAACTTCTCAATAAGAGGATCCTTCTCTACAAAAGCAACCTTCATGCCCTCTTTTCCAAGGTTATGAAATAGGGATATTTCCTCTAGCGAGGTATCATGCAAGATGTGATCTCCTCCAATAGGTTTCTGAAGTGGTTTTGAGTTTGCAGGTCCTCCCAACTTATGCAAAAGTTTCATTGGTTTGATGGTCTCATGTTTTTTATCAAATATTTCTACCAATCTCTTAGTGAAATTTGAAAAAGAAGAAGTATTAACATTTTTCAATGAAAATGACTCAAACATCCACCAAGAATAGGCATTACCTTCAAAGTGTAGCGTTGCAACTCTGATGGCTTCTTCTTCAGAAACTTGGTGTTGCTGCGAATAAGTACACAACTCCTCCACCCAAGCTTTGGCTGAGCAAGTTGGGGATCCATCAAAGGTAGATAGATAAAATATATCCATGTCATGTAGCTTGCTCCTCTCCACCTTGATCTTGCAAAAATCTTTGAAAATAATATGATCTCTAATCTTTTCAGTTTGGGACTCATACTCTTGCAAAAAATTACGAAGAGCTTCCCTCCTCGGCATTTCCTCTTCTTTCACCTCTTCCATAGCATATCTAGGCATTTGAATGCACTGTGCATAATAGGGTGTAGCTGCATGCTCACACCTATCATGTGCCAATCTAGATCTAGCTCTAGATCCAAACTCCTTAGCAGATTCCATCTATCCTCTTATCTTCTTAAAATCTTCATTGGTGCACTGCACAGAGTTTGTAAGAAGATTTATAATCCTATATTCCCTTTTTCCTCTACATAATGGAGTATTATTTCTGTTTATCTATCCTTCTCTTGATAGCTGCATGGCTGAGTTCCATAGGCTGAGCCAAGATTGAAGCTATGATACCATTGTAGTATCCCAAAATAGGGATTATCTACAATGATAAGAATATCTTAAGATATTATTAAGTTGTAGATCTAGAAAATAGACTCATATTATGTGCTCAAAAATACATAGCCACCAAATGAGTGAAAAAACAACAAAAGAAGAGTGTCTACACATTCCCTAGTGGGGAAAATGCAGAAACTAGACGCTGAAAACGTTATTTCTGAAGATATGTGTTTTTATTGTGTGAAATAACACTTATTTCCCTTGGAATATGATGTTAGTACCTCACATAAAAAATGGGATCAGAATTAAATCTCTTTTTATATGTTAAATAGACCTCCCAGCTTCATATCAGCTTAAAAATAGCCAAATCCCATGACTTATGTTATGCAGAAAAATACTAAAGCATGTACAGCATTATTTTATGAGGGTTTCTATAGTATAATGATAAAATAACATGGATATGGAACTCTATGGAATAATATGCCAAGAAAATGAAGATCTGGCCTCCTTATTGCATTATAAAGGTAACCCGGCAAGGGTTTCTTGAAAGTACAAGTACAACAATAGCAGATCTGAATATTCAGCTCATAAAATGTAGTCTTACTGCAACATTACAGAAATATAGCTGAATAATAAAAAAGAGGGATGAGAATCCCTTCCTCTAGCTATCCAGGAGAATGGTTGGCCCTTTCCCTAGGAAACTAGCTCAAGGACAAGGGTCTTAACCATGCTGCAACAAATCTATGCAAAATGACGTAGTTACTGCAAGGGACTATGCTGTAGGATATAAGGAACACATTGGCCTACTTCCAAGATATGAAATATGCTCAGAAATCTTCCTAGCTGATTTCGCAAGAGAAGGAAGGCACCCTCTACTGAGAAACAAACCCAGAAGTGATCTAAGAAACCTCCACTGCAACACCCTGGAACTCAACAATATCCTGCTACAGAAATAATGCTGGGACAGAATAATGATTCTTGGCCTTGACCCTAGATGTGGAGCAATACAGGATAAGATCTCCCGAGAGGCCTCTCAAGGGAAGAGGTGGGATTCCTGCTTAGGAACACCCGGTGCTAAACAACACTGCTACCCTACTAAACAGCAAGAGGAAGCCAAGTCTAAATAGACAAGATCAAAATATCAAATACAAAGAATCAATAACAAAGGCTCCCATCCTCTCTATAAATAGAAAGTGAACCTATCCTCATTGGGTCCCATCCACATGTGCCATCAAGCTCATGCAAGTTGTCCTTCACCAAAACTACGTTGTCCAAAGGAAGTTCAATGTATCTAGACAACTTAGTTGACTTGGGCAAAGTTGACTGAATCAACATGATCCTATCTATGTTCACACCCAAGAGTGCTCAAATTAGCTGCTTATTCTTACTCCTTTCACATTAGGAGTGTTATTGATCCTTCTAAAGAGGTTAATAGGCCTCCCTACCCATTTATTCACCTACTTAGTGATAAAAAAACTCTAATATTCCATTTAGCTTGGAGGCTAAAATTTTGGAAAATTACAGTCAAGAGGATGGAAGAAATAGAAGAGGAAGGACCATGCACTTCCTATTCTCATCAATAAGAATACAATGAGCATGAAAGATACTTGGATCATCTAATTCTAAGTGATTACCTTGTTGAGTACAAATCTCAACCTAGAGCCTTCAAGGAGACTCTAGGTCTTCTGCAGTTCATTCAGTTGAAGGAAGAGAGAAGATCATGCAACAAGAGAGGAATCAAAGGTAATAGGTTTCTATTGACTACATATGATGGATCTTCTACAACAAGAGCTTAGGCAAAGAATGTTTAGGAATTCTTCCTACTACATCCAGTGGTAGAGTGGGAGGCAGTAGAAGTTGCAATGTTGCACTTGGTGGGTGAAACCAATGTTTGGTGGTTTAGCCACTTGATACATGCAAGGGTGAATACTTTTGTAGAGTTCACTCAAGGGTTGATTATAACCTTTGATGGAGAAAGATGAGAGAAGATAAGGCCTAGACCACCATGGGATGAGACTTATACCAGTGTTGTCACAACCTTGGAGGAGCAACCTTCCACATCTGCAAATGGCGCACCCATTTTATTGAAGGAAAGAAATATTGTAGCCTTAGAAGGAGATCCCAAGTTCCATCAAGGTATGAATGAAGTTCCACTTTCTATTTCAGAAAATATTTTTGAGGACTATGGGAATTCACATTTAGATGACCAAGAATCATTATACACTGCTAACCTTGAGTAGCAAGATTGCACTGTGTTGTGCAACATGGAAACATTCAAGGAGCAAATAAACCATCATCCTCATTAGCCATTATTGGATTGTATATCACACTTGAGGTTGGGGTTTGAAGACTTGAAGGGAGAGATGGAAGATAGTAGACATCATGAAGTGAGAAACCCTTTCTCCTTTATAGATGGCCCTTTCTCAAAGAGCTCCTCTCAGCTCAAAGAGAAACTTCTACTTTCAGAAAATCCAAGACCTCATTGGTTTTGGAGGACTATTTTTGAGAAGGAGGTCTCATGGAGAGATTTCATTAGAGGTGCACTTCAGCACATCAAGGAGTGCAAGGATTTTCTTCCTTTCTCACACTTGAATCTTCATGGATTCAAGGAGGAGCAGATAGATTATGGAGGACATTTTAGGATGGATAACATCTCTCATGCTTGTGTTGGAAATTCATTGATACATACACATCATTATGGGAGGTTTTTTCCTACCACCTATTTGGGTCCTTATGGGATCAAATTTATCCTTTAGAAGATTGCATTTCAAAATCCCATGAAGTGCAAAGACATGAATCTGATTTGGGAGCATGGTAGCTCTCATGGGAGGAACACCAAGATAGAGGAAGGAAGGAGACATCCACAACTGGTTGAGTGGATGTGGACAACAAGAAAGAAGCTGGTGAGCTACTTGAAAATTTATGATACTAGGCATCAGGAGGCTTGGCTGCGCTGGTTACTCTTGAAAGTGTTTGTTCATCATCCTCTTTCTAAGGGTATGTGGCAGGATACTTGCTTCTTTGAGCAACAAAGCATATGGATGCATGGTGTTGATATGGTCTCCATATCATTCATTATGTTCTAATCACATTATTTGTATGATGGAAGTATGAGGAGGTAGCAAAAACTTTTGTTTCTTTGCTTGTTCTTGGGAGAGCAAGAGCAGATTTTCTCTCACACTTTGCACGATGTTGCAGGAGGAGAAGATGGCATTACCTCCTTGGCCTTCGATGATCAAGAGGTACTTCCACCTTGGGAGGAACTTATTATGCATAGCAACATTATGGGAGATGTCTTTCACAAGGAGCATGTCAAAGAATGGAGCTATGAGTTGGCAAGAGCTTATTTTCATAGGCCAACAACACTGTCACTTGAGAGCTTGGGGTTATTGATGGAGTATCCCCAGGATCACTTCACACTTGATGCACTTGGTAGACAAAGAGGATGTGAGAATGATGGAGTAGTGGATGGAAACATCTATTACATTGGTATTATATTACTTACTATGGTCTTCTTTACTTCAATTTCGAAGTATAAGGAGGGTGGCCTTCATGCAGCATATGGTTCATTCCTCTTCATAGGAATGTGTCATACCACTATGGAGGAATAATTCATATACCCATGCATCATCTTACTCTCTGCATATGGTAAGAATATTTTTTTTGCATCCATGGATTATCTAACACAACATTTGGATACTCTTACCATTCATATTCAGTGCATTGCTCCACAAGAGGGCAAGCTTTTCATTGAGCTCCATGGTCAACATTAGGCCAAATTGTATGATGGAGACAACCATATTTTATATGGCCTTGGGAAAGTGTTTTATTTCATGTATGTTCAGTTGATGTACCTAGTCATTTTCTATTTATCAATATATATCATGACATACATAATTATCTACGTAACACAAAACAACTTGCCATGTAATTTTCTGAAGCAGCAGTTTGGAGAACTGCGCTGTCACTATTGGGAAAATTGTTGGTACCTTCTTACACCACATGAAACCGTTAGTATTTTCCTCATTTTTTTGCTGATCATGATTTCATTTGCTGATATGGATATGATTTGTATTGGAAGCACGATTGGGAGAGAGACATAGGATTTGGATGTGTCTCTTAGGGAAGAGGATTCCCACACTTTTTGCAATGCATGTTCTAATGGGAGCATGAGAGGAGATATGGTCATCATTGCCAAAAAATTGTTTTATTTTGTTGAGGTGGACCATATGATTGTTGGGATTCCATATGGTGATGTTTTCCTATCCATCACATATGGGTTGATTTGGGCCATCCTTATTCAAAGTGTTGGAGGAGAGATCCTTGGGGATATAGTCTTCATCTTGCCACTTGAGGGAAATTATTTTGCAGCCGAGGATCAACATTTTCTCTACACTTATCATAAGTGGAAAGGAGTATAGCATGGGGTAGGCTATGATGCTTACCATATTCATATTTTTAGCCCACCTTCATTTCCAGAGCTTGAGGTGGAAGGAGATTTTCAAGAGTTGCCATGTTCGGACGTGACTCATTTTGTATGGATGATTGATTAGGGATGGAGGATCCATTTGGGGAAGATGTTCTCCCCACACTTTCTAGTCTCCATGCCTTGGAGGAAACTCCTTAGTTCTATCTTTACAGTTGCTTGAGGAGAAGAAATATTTGGGAGGGGAGGATTGTAATATTCCAAAATTTGCATGCAACAAATTGGAATATTAATTTTCGTTGATTTCACTTAGGAGGAGAATAAATGGGTAAGGAATCCCATGTCTAATAAAAAACTAAATAAAATCCCCCATAGTATGAAAGGGGATCATCATTGGAGCTGGATTTGACACCCTCATGTGTGAACAAGATCATTTGCAAATGGATAAGGTCAACTTTGACCAAGTCAACAATGTTGGGATAGGAGGTGGAGAACACTTAGAGAAACAACATAGTATGAATGGGAAGAGGTTGCTTTGGTGAAGGAAAACCTAGTGGGTGGGACCCAGGGTGAGAGAGATCTCACTGGTTTAAAAGGAGGGCAAGGAAGCCATTGTTGCTCATGTTGAATATTATTGATTTCTTGTCTGTTTAGACTTTGTGCATTCTCCTGCTGTTCAGCAGAGTTGCAGTGCTGCTTAGCAGAAGGAATTCTTGTTTAGGAATTCCTTTTGATTTGAAGAGAGGTATCTTGAGGGAGTTCCTCTTCATTTTCTGCACATCCAGGCTTGAGGCCAAGCATCCTCCTTCAGCTACAATGTTATTCCTATACCAGGAAACTTTGTGTTGCAGGGTGTTGTAGTGGAGGTTCTACAACACCACTTACAGAGCTATTTTGTAGAGGTGGGAGTCTCATTTCCTTTGGAGGATAATTGAGCGAGAATTTTAGCTGATTCCCATCATCTTTGGCATCAAGCCAACAAATTTTCATCACCTACAGCGCAGTCCCTCTCGTTGATTTCATTATTTTCATGGAGCATCTGTAGTGAGGGTTGCAGTATTTGTTTGGAGGGTCAGATCTTCAGTGTTAGGATCAGCCTTTCACTTGGAAGATCCATTGGAGGAGGTCTATTCATATTGTGAATCATCTACAACCATCTCCATCTAGTTCTAGAGTTATAGCTGCTACTCCAACATTTTTTCCATTTTGTATATTTCAGCCAATCCTTCTCAGGATTGTTGTATTATTGTTTCCAAGGGTTAAAGATTTTCTCCCCACTTTATTTAAGCCAAACATTGGAATATATTTGTATTGATATTATTTCTGCAGCAATGCCTCCTATAATCTGCGCAGTCATAGCCTGGGGCTTTCTATGTGTAGCGGTGATCTTCATTTCCTTGTACATGTGTTGTTGAGGCTTGCATTACCTTGATTGAGTGAATGTTTCCTCAAGGATTTGTACTCTCTTTACTACTATAACATCACTTGTTGGTGATCTCCATCTTCTTGTCTCACATCTAATAAAAATAACGTTGCTGCTCTATTCCTTGTTCTTACATTGCTGCAGCCCCTTTCATTCGGCACTTTCTTAATACAACTATGTGTGGGAGACTTGTTTAACCCACCTAGAGTGATTTATTTTGAGCCTCCTCTTGGATTTAAGTCTTAGATACATTGATCTAATGGATCCAAGTCTTGGTTTCAAATTTTGTAGATGCCATTCCTAAAAATATGTTTTTCAGGCATGCCTTGCTAGCAGATCCCAATTTGGGATATTACAGAAGAGATAGCTTGCATAGATGATATTCCCTCCACGTGGATGTTCTAGCCCATATGAAGTGGGATAGAATTTCATTTAATTTTCCAATAATGAAAGCTGGCAAGTAATATAAATGCGACCAATAAACCATTAGTTGTGATAGAACAACTTGAACCAGGATGTAACAACCTCCAGGAGAAAGCCACTTATTAGTCCACTTCAATATTTTATTGTTATATTTTTTAATCATTCAATCCCAATCCCGATTATAATAAGCGCATTGCTTCAGTCTAAATCTCAGGTAAGTTATAACATCGATGAGAAAATTAGTATTAACCCTTAGGAAACCAGCAATAAAGATAATCTCTTCCATTTCACCATTATCATATATTAGGATTGATTTCCCTTTGTTTATACATAGTCCAGTGGTGGCACTAGAACGGGTCAGAATATAAGATAGATAGAACCATTGCTTCCTGATAAGATTTACAAAATCCAGCAAGTCATCCACAAAGAGAGAGTGTGTAATGCTTACCGATCGTGAAAAAGATAATCCTGCATAATAACCTGCATTTTTAGCCATCTTCATAATATTACTAAAACCATCCATCACTAGAATAAATATAAGAGGTGATAATTCACATCCTTTCCTAAGTCCTCTCCCAGCCATAAATAAATTTTTGGGTACACCATTGATGAGGACTGCATATCTAACAGTGCTGATACACGCGATGATCCATCGGATTGAAGACATCGATAGGCCAAATTTTAGGAGAGAATGTCTGATAAAATACTAATCTACAGTATCATAAGCCTTATATAAATCAATTTTCATAATGAGAGCCTCCCTCTTTTGATCGTGAATAGCGTGCATTGCTTCCTGTGCTATAGCAAGAACATCATGAATCGATCTTCCTTGTAGAAAATCATATTGTTCCTCTGAAATATATCTAGATAAAAAACCTCTCATACAATTGGCAATAATTTTAGATGTGAGCTTGTATATTACATTGCATAAAGAAATGGGCCTAAAATCAGCGAATGTTAAAGGATCAAATGATTTAGGAATCAATGCAATGAAAGTGGAGTTCAAATCCCCTGGTACATAGCCCAACATATGAACGTTTTCAGTGACAAAGAGCATTTCGTCCACCAATAAATCAAAGAAATGAAGAAAGAACTCAACCGGCCAGCCATCAGGGCCTGGGCTCTTATCTCGGGTAAAATATTTAAGGACTGATTCTAATTCCAATTTCGTAATGGGTTTCATAATAGATTCATTAGCCTATTGGTCAAACATACGCGGTAAATTTTCGATAACCCATCTTTAACATTGAGCATCAATACCCACCTCCACCTTGTAGAAATCATTGAAATGTCTTTATGCTTCCCTCAAAATTTCAGTTTTTGAAACATTTCTCAATCCATCCTATGTCTGAATTTTCCATATTGTATTTTTATTACGCCTCCCATTTACTTCCATCAACATTCTATCAGAATCAAATACTTAAATAATTCATTGATTCTTGGATTTGTTGATAGAATTCTTATTATGAGACACAATTCTTGGTACCTAGAACTGCAACAAAAGCCACTAAATAAAAAAAAATCATTTATATCAAATACTAATTGCAACCGACTATGTGGTGAATTTTGTTTTGGCCACCGTGGATGCATGAGCATGTTTCATTTTGTTACTAGTGACATCATTTCACATGATGTGAGCTGGACGTGGGTATGGCTGGCTCATTCTAGAAATAAAATTAATATAGTGGCCCGACAACAGGAAAGGTGGAATCATGGAGAGCAGGAAATATTGACATATACGGGGACTGGATCTTTTATCAAATTTTGAAATTGGTGAATGGAGAGCTAGAAATGTGCAGCCAATATTGACATCTTTATAATAATAAAGATAATAATAACAATAATAATCTAATTTTAAGGTTATAGTTAAGTCAGACAGATTGGTGTATTAAATTTCTTGTTTGTGGGACAAGGGATTCACTGTTCCAGTAGAGATTTGACTGTTAAATCTACGAAAACATACATACTCTACCTCTTTAGTTTTAAACCTACGACTTCTTAAAAAAAACACATACTCTTAACCATTAGACCCATTCAAATTGTATATTACTGGCTTAATTTGGTGCACATTCATCATGTTGACCTAAGTTTTAATTTTTCTCATTTAAGGTAGAAGGAGGAATCACCAATTTGAGAGCAAATGAATAGCTTTAATTGTGAAGTCATTTGAGTGGTTTAGGTGCGAGATTGAGTTGTTTACTACATGATTTATTCTACATTGTTTGCGAAAATTAAATTCTTTTCCGATTCCATTATTGAGAACCTCCGAACACCATTAAAAAATTAACTAATTTTAATAACTCAAAACCATTCCATGAAAATAAATAAATTAAAAATTATAATGTTTGTTATGTGATGCGTGAATTAAGCCTGATATTCCTCGTGAAATTCCGGTTGGCGGAGGAGGATGGGGAGTGCAACATACAAGTTAAGCGGATGGAAAAATCCGACATTTATGGCAGTGATTAACTTTATATCATTTAAAATATCACTTCTCTCAGCAATACTTGGATGATCTGCATGTAAATTAATTTTTTGGTTTGTAGTTATTATGGATGGAGTTGTTTATGGAGGAAGAGGAATTGTTTGGACTGGTAAAAGTGGTTCGAATTTGGGAAAAAAATTAAAAAATCTTGCAGTAGCAGTGTTTGAATGATGTTACTGATAGTGAAAATAGATTTAGCACCATCAAAAACTTCTAGAACACTCAAAATATTGAAGTTTGATAGCTGTAACTTGGATTTCCAAAAATGAGTTTTCTTTAATAGGACTTTTTGGAGTTTCATGTGGCAGAATCCGATGAAAACAATTGAGGTATATTCTTGATTTCTGTTAATTAAATTGGTTTTTTTATTGTATATATGGATTCAACACTCTAAAAAAACCCCTAGGGCACTTGGATTGTGCAAGGTTACCCATCAAACTTCTATTTTCAATAAATTCTTGCAGGAATTTAGAAAAATTATATTACAAAAAATCACCATAAAAGCCTTCGAAAATTTGCACTATAGACTAATTATCTGCTACATTTTCTTAAAATATTACTGAAATTTCCATGATTTTGAAGACAAAAAAATAGTCTAATTAAACTGTGGCATTATGGTGTTGGTTTATTATATGACAGATTGCAATGACGGGTGGGAAGACTATGTTGTGAGGTTGACGAGGTCCATAGATGTGTTCAAACATCGAAACATATTCAAAATTGAAAAGCATGGAAAGTCTGTAGCCCTATGGTTGATTGTGTTGTATATGGTGTTTGATATTCATGCTTGTGCCTTGGCTTTGATTTGGTTTATTTTATTTACAATATAGAATATAAATGTTTTAATTATTTTTAATTATCACAATTACAATATATTTCTTTTAGAATATGTTTAATAATGTACAATATATTTAATATATAACTATACATATCACAACTTATCTTGTTATGCGATTATAATATTGTATTAATGATTAGTTCTTCTTTTATTCAACTAATGTACCAAGCAATGTCGAGAGGACAAAGAACGTATGAAGCCCTAATGCAAAATGTGAGGCGATGTGAGAAGTGAAGGCACCACGTGACGAATGTTATAATGACTTTGAGAGGACGATAAGAGATAATAATAATTTCATAATAAAAATGAAATTCATAATGGCCGTAACGAAGCATATACAAAAAGATCAAAAGCCAAGAAATATTAATCAAAGGAATCATCAACTGCTAAAATTCTTGAAAATAGGGGTGTTTTTCCGAAATACCAAATGAAGGGTCCTATATTCTGTCCCAAAAATTATGTGGGGTTGTGGAAACAACAATGGCGACTCAAGGGGAAGAAGCAATTATCTTTGGTTTTAAAAGTAATGGGTTTAAATTTATCAAAAGAATGAATCGATGAATTCTATCAAGCCTTCAAACATTAAAACATTTCTCATATATCCCACATTAATAGATCAAATAATATAAGTTCTAAAAAGATAATTACTTCAAACAAACTAATTCTAAAACCATGAAACAATGTTTTTAGGGGAATATTTAATTTTATGTTGACCTCATGTGAGGGATATAAAAGGTAGAGATAGGAAGTTTAGAGAATCTATAAGTCCATTAATATAAGCAATCTCTCAATATTTCTTCACTACTACCAAGCCTATTCAGTACCTAAATGAAGTTACCTTAGTACTGCATAAGCATAGTGTTGTTGCCAATGAGCCTATTCAATACTCTAGTGGGTTTGGTTATGCTTCCCATGTTCTCTTCCCCTTTTATGTCACCCTTTTGATAGACATATTTTTAAGCCATATTTATGAATATTAGTGAAGGGGTAGGATGGTACATGAGATGTGAAAGAAAACGGGTATAATACTTAAAAAAAATTGACTCCCTCATATT
Source organism: Pinus albicaulis (assembly GCA_034641835.2). NCBI lineage: Eukaryota > Viridiplantae > Streptophyta > Pinopsida > Pinales > Pinaceae > Pinus > Pinus albicaulis. Next base: position 1,085,473,648 of record CM076581.1, read on the forward strand.
TTCGTGCAACTATCAACTCAGAGGCTTTTATGCAAAGTGGGGGGATGGATGGGATTCATTGTGTTAGGCTCAATCTAGTCCTTTCCTTAGAAAGATGAATTGTATTACATGGTAAATATGGATGTTCCTCCGGGGGAAATATCTAACGTAAGAGGAATGATAATTAGTTGAAGATGTCCATTTAAAGTAATTGTAAATTCATGTAAATGGCAGAGTACATATTCTGTTGACTCATCATTAATGTGGGATCATAAATATCAATTTATTAGAAAATTGTAACAACCCTCATAAAAAATCCATGTAATAAAGTTAATAAAGGAAAAATAATAACCATGGTCATGGGACACATATTCCAAGTTGAATGTTGGGAAAAACATCCTAGTGTGGATGTTAATTTGGTTTATTATTGTTATGAGGGATTTACGATTGCAGACAAAAGTATCTCCCCTAGGTTTGATGGCCAACCTAGAGTAATAGAGAAACAAGGAACCCAATTCTTTGCCTAAAGTAAATAGATGAAAAAATGAAGCCTACCTAGAATTTGTCACATGATCCATTCCTTATTCAGCTTGAATGCTCCGATTCCAGCTCTGATTTCCAAATTAGAGCTTGCACAGCCGAATAACACAATCGAGGAAAATACGAGATCTATGAACTATCGTCTAAGTACTCTATTCAATAGATCAACATGGTATTGACATAGGTGAAATAACGACAATCACATTTAGGAAAACAAAGAACTCTTTGCATTAATATAAATGGAATGAGTTTACAACCAAAAATAGGTGTTGATATTGTAAAAGAGATCCTCCAACCTGTTAAATTTTCCTTTCCTTGTCACAATATGCACCTCCAATCACCCTAAATTCATGGAATGTTAACCTCTCACCTCAGTAGATTAAGGGTAGAATCACTCTCCAAAAGCCAACCCCTTGCATATGTAAGGTAGTAAATATATATATATCAGTGGGGTAAGTTCGAAGTTCTTATCTAATTACCAATATAAGGTCTTAGATAAACCTTTGATGGGAGGATGATATCAAAGGGTAAGGGATGGAAACTCCTGAGAAGGATGATATAGGATCCAAAATTTTAATAAGAGGTAAATCACTGTAACAAATTGTGGAAGCTTCTTGAAGAGGAATCTTCCGAAATTCTCCCATTTTGTCGAATTTGTAGAACCAACATAGGTGCAAAGGGGAGAAACCTGTAGGTGATCAATGTTGGCAACAATGATGAAACCTATTGGTGAACGCTTCTTGCAGATAGGCCGGGGAGCATTGGTACTAAAACTTGTTCTGATGAGGTGGTTTCAAGAAGAAATCATGGGAAATGAAAGAGGTTCACTTAGGGATTTGTGCAATGATGTTGACAAGGGGGAATATGATGTTGATTGATCCCATTAAGAGGAATAATGATTGGATGTGACCAAATGGTCTATAAATATTTTACCCTAAAGTGCAAAGGAAAAAATGATGACTGGTGATTGAAGTGCTTTACCTTATGACAAGTCAGGATCAAGAAGAAACGGTGAGCTTGATATGTTACAGTACATTTATATCATGACATATCTTTACTGAAGGAGGCCTACCCATACTCATCACATAAGCTAGCATAACATGTATAGTGATCAAAATACGTAGACATAGATGTAATTTGTGGACCCAATATTGAATGAATTTCTAGATGATCACAACCATTATACATTGTGATATCTATATAACTCCTGAAATCCCACCTTGAATGGATGAAAATAGATCTAGGGTCTTCTATCTCATTCACACAACCAACCAACGTACGACTGTAACTATGTTAATCAATGAGCCGAGGTCAAACGTGGTAGACACAATTTGAATATTGGTTGATGATGCAAGTTGTAAATAGACAAAAGAGAAAACACAGATGATTTTAATGGATCTAAAGGTACTACATTAAAATCCATATGGTGCAATCTAATGAGTTGATTTCAATCACTGCAAAGAATATTTTGGTCAAAGGTCATTGATGTAAACTGATTACCGATAGCGAGGAAACTTGCCATTGATGTATTCAAGCACCAAGCTACCAAAGGTTTGTTCCTAAGTAAACTTCCTTTATGGTGTGCTGATGTCGACAAAAAGCGACCCGTCGCAGGTGGGCCTTGATGTATCCCTAATCAACGACTTGAAACAACTATCATGCTTGACACAAAATGATGATGATATAGAACCAGATTATGAAAATGAAAACATGGAATGAAGGCTTAAGAGTATTGCAATGTATATCAACTAAGAAGAATTATCTTAAACACAGAACGACATTGAATCAAGCTACTAGCATTGACCAAAAAATGTGATGGAGGCTTCGAAAAGGTATGATGAACCAAATGACAAGAATATTACCCAATACAATAGCCACAAAGATGAAGTGGATGAGTTTCGCCTTCAAGAGTGACTCACTACACTTATTATAGGTTTTAACCCTCTACAAATATTACCTGCAAATAGATTCCTAAAAATAGAAAATAAACAATGGCAAGAAAATAAACATGAAAAAAATATACACATCGATTTTCCCCTGGATCCCAAAAGCGAGACTACCAAATTTATTTTTCATTATATTCCTTTCAATGTTACAATACATATATATACATGATGAAGCATTCATAAACCCCAATCCATTAACCGTGGATTAGATCATAATTTTAGTTCCCTTTAATATATCTACAAAATACCATGGACAAAAAACCATAATTCCCAAAACCATGTGCAAAACCCATGTAGAAAACCATAGGTAGGTTCACCCTTCTAATATGGGATGAAAAAATAAATTCCTGGCGCCCTGCCCTGAACCCTGTGTAGGGGGGTTACTACCCCACATAAAACCCCTATACAGGGGGGGATGCCACCACCCCTATGACTCCCCTGTTTCTCTTGCCACAACAAACAGGGTGGGCTTTCACCCCACCTATGTCACCCCCCCCCCCCGTGCATGCGACTGGTCATGGAAAGAATATAAAACACACCCAACCTTCTATCACTTGTTGTTTTCTTTTTCACACAATGGGTCATAGGAGATCTTTGTCATTGGTCCAGCCCTGTAGCACCTATTTATTCTCTACACCAAGTAAAATTTTCAATGCTTACAAAATTTTTCAATGCATCTGTAACATTATTAAAAGTTTCCACCTTTACTAGCAACACTGTTTTATCCTCAACCATAACCCTCACAAAGTGATGATGAACATCAATGTGCCTTGTCCTTGAATGATAATAATGGTTCTTTTCCAAGAAAATTTCACTTTGGCTATCAAAGTATATCCTTACATATCTTTGTACGAACCCCATACTTGAACACAATCTCTACAACCAGACTATTTCCTTAATTTCATGAGTGGCTTCCATGTATTTAGCCTTTCCATTTGAAAGAGCCACTACAGACTATGTTTTTCTCATCCAACTAACTACTCTTCCAAATAGGTTAAACACATACGCACTTGTAGATATTCTCTTATACAGATATTTACCCCAGTATGCATCAACAAATCCACATATGTCCAATATTTTTCTTCCTTCATAGCACAGACCGTAATCACTAGTGCCACAAAAATATTTGAAAACCTACTTCACTGTTGTCCAATGCTCCCTCCTTTGTTTTCACACAAACTTGCTCAATACTCCCACTGCATGTGCAATGTCTGGTCTAGTAAAGACCAATGCATACATTAGGCTACCCACTTCACTTGTGTATGAAACACGAGACATGTCATCTTCCTCTTCTTGTGTCCTGGGACATTTTTCAATGGATATATTTCCACTTATAGGAATAGGAACCTTCACCTGTTTACTATCCTGCATATTAAACCACTGCAATATTGTTTCGAAACACTTCCTTTGGTTTAACCAGAGTTTCCTCTTTTCATGATTTCATTTAATTTCCATTCCCAAAATAATGTTTACAACACCAATATGCTTCATGTCGAATTTGGAAGACAATTGGGTCTTAAAATCCTCGATAATTGCTTTTTCATTTCCAATCAACAACATATGATCCACATACAAGACCAAATAAATAACATGGTCACAAATTAATTTAAAATACACAAAGTGATCCACTTTTCTTCTAGGGAATCCAAGTCCCTCTTATATGTATCGAATTTCTGATACCACATCCTTGGTGACAATTTTAACCCATACAAAGACTTTTTTAATATACATAAAAATTATTTCTTACCCTTCACTACAAAGCCTTCAGGTTGCTTCATGTAAATCTCTTATTATAGATCCCTATGAAGAAACATTGTCTTCACATCCATCTGTTCTACCTTAAAATCAAATGCAGCAACAATAGATAAAATTAATATAATCAAAGCTACCTTGGCAACATGAGAAAAAATCTCACCAAAATCCATTCCCAGCACCTGGGGATAAAAATTTTCTATCAACCAAGATTTTTATTTCTCCAACTTTCCTTCTGCATTCATCTTCTTCTTAAACACCCATTTACTTCCAATGGGTTTTCTTCCAGCCAATAACTCCACCAGATCCCAAGCATCATTTTTTTCAAAGGATGCCATTTCATCAACCATCACCTCCTTCCATAGTTTTCCATCCACTGAATCCACTTCCTCCCTGATAGTTCTGAGATCATCATCAGTGATAGATAAATAAACAATTGAATACAAATAAGATGGACTATACCTTTCTAGCTACCTTATTTCTCAAAATGATATTCTCAAAGCTGGAGTTTGTGGCTCTTCCTCTTATCAAGATTGTTATGTAGTCGAGTATGATTTTTCCATGGAAGATTTTACGGGCTTATATTTTAAGGTGGGCTAATTTTCCATGATTTTTCCACAAAAAAGATTCGAAAATTTCAAATTTTCATAAAATGATTTCCCCAAATCTTACATCATAAAATTATTTTACCGTAAAAATTTCCAATATTATATAGGCACTATATATAAATTCATTATAAATTTCAATAATTTTACAAATTTATCAATAAACGTTTTATAGTTTTCATATTATGGACTAGTGAGATTAACCAATGTTTTTAAATTTGAAGGTAAGTTTCCATGCTTAAAATTTTCCTTGGATTCGTCCTACTTTAGCTCAAAATTTATCTTCTCAGGTTCCTTTAGTATGAAATCATGTTTAATAACATCTTTCACCCCTCTAAACACCACATATTAGTTGTACAAAACCTTCCTTATTTATGAGTTCCAAAGCTTATAACCTTTTAAACCATCATTATACCCAATAAAGATGCTCCTTTCAGATTTACTATCCAACTTGGTTATTTTCTCCTTTGGAACATGTACATACGAATCAAAGAATAATACCATCATATGTGTAAGAAATGGTTTCTTAAAAATCCATACCTCATGTGGATTATTATCCTCCAATGTTGATCAAGGTCATATGTTAACCAGGTAACATGCAGTGTCCACTACCTCTACCCAGAATTATCATTATATCCTGACACCACTGAGTATGCTTCTTTCCTTTTCCATAAACGTCATATTCATTATTTCTGAAACTTTGTTTTGTTGAGGTGTGTATGGAGTATTATTATGTTGTTATATACCACACTTCTTATAGAACTCTTTAAATTCCTTCTTGTAGAACTCTCCACCATTATCTGTCCTCAACACCTTTATCTTCTTCTCTGTCTGGTTGTACACCAGAGCCTTAAATTATTTAAATCTATCAAAGACTTCAGATTCCTTCCTGAGGAAATATATCCATGTATTCCTTGATAATTCATCGATAAATGACACTTAGTGCACAGACTTACCCAGTGATGGAATCGATACAAGTCAAAACACATCACTGTGCACAAGCTCTAATATTTGGTTCTCCCTTTTAGCACCAGAGTGGAAACTGAACTCATTTGTCTTCCCATATACACAATGTTCACAAAAATTGAAATCCAGAGAGAAATTAAACATAAATTCTACCATACCATTAACATGAAGTATTAAAAGTCCCTTCTCTCCAATAGGTACAAGCCTTTGATTCCACAACCATTAGGGGAATTTTGAGCTCTGAAATGGGCCTCATAAGAAAAATGTACAACCAAAATAAACTTTATAAGAACCAATAGGATTCAAGATGATGATATCAACCATGGGGGATGATTTACAATTTTTTAAGTAAAAGGGTAAAAAGATTAAAAAATAATAAAATAATAAAACTAATTTTTCAACTCGTATTTTCAACTTATCTCCCAAATTTCTAACTGAAATTTTGAGCAGGAGTACTCATTGGATGAAAAATTTAATTCCTCATCCAAGGATTACCCATGTTTCATACTTTTGATGAACCTTGTTCCACTAAAAATGAGAAATACATGAAAAAGTATGATGGCGATCACATTTTTCATGTATTTCTCATTTTTCATGTAGCAAGATCCATTGAAATATGCAACATTATTACTCCTTGGATGAGGAATTAAATTTTACATCCAAAGTGTACTCCTACTCGAAATTTGAGTAAAAACTTTGGGAGATAAGTTGAAAATATAAGTTGAAAGAGTAGTTTTTTATTTTTTTCCCTTTAAAATCTGATGATGTAATAAAATATTATTTTATTATTTCCACTATTATTTTATAATTTCCTTAGGAGGCCCATTTTAGACATCAACATTCCCTAATGATGGTATTTTCTCTAGATACCACAAGGTTTTCAGCTCCACTTTTAGGAACCACATAACTGTTGCACCCATCAATAACAATGCTACCCAGAAGCTTGTACAGAGTTCCAATCCAAAATCCCTGCATCAATACGAGTGCTCCCCGAACCATATTTCACGTATCCTTTCCGATCATTTTTTTTACACCCGCATCATCCATATTGCTTACATAAATCATATTTTTGGTCAATGCAGGAATACGCAGAACACCAGGAAGTGTTATAATACTTCAAAATTACAACTTCATCTTGAATTTTTCACGTCTGATGATTGTGGATTTCTCGTCATCCCCTAGGAAGACATCACCGCCAGCATATTTATCATACTCTCAAAACCACTCCCTATGGGGAGTGAAGTCAAAAGGATGCGACTGAGTCAATCAACCACGCGTCATGATCTACATGTTTACTTGAAGAAGAATCCAAGTACACATCCCCAACTTCATCTATAGTGTTTTTCTCCTCTACATAAGGACCATCATCAGATCCCTTTCCTTTCTCTGAAGATTTGTGTCTATATTTATTTTTAAAGTTCCCTTCTTTTTCGCATTTCCATCACACATTTACAAGTTTTCGTGGAGATTTTGATCTCCCTCTAGATTTAGATCTCCCAATCGAGGACTTATTCTTGTTTCTATTCTGGGACCATCATTGTACATATAGGGCATCTCCGTTTTGGCCCTCCATATTTTTTCATCTCGTTTCCTCCGACAACAAGGATGAGAGTATTTCATAAAACTTCAAGGTAGTTGTATTGCTAACTGTTGCAACAACCAGACTATCCCATGAATCTAGTAGAGAACAAAATAAATTAATACACTTATATTCATATGAAATTTTAATATCAATAGATAACAATAGGCTTACCACAATATTAAAATAATTCAAATTCTCTATCACTGATTCTTCATCCATCATCCTTAGGTTATACATCTTTCTATGTAGGAACATTTTTGTTCACCAGAGGCTCATATTGGTACAAAGCCCCTAACTTGTCCCACAAAGCCTTCATTGTAGCTTCCCTAGACACATTCAAAAATACCAAATATGAGATACACAACCATATTGTTCTCTTTTCTTTTTTATCCAACTTCTCCTAGTCTTCATTTGACATTGTCATTCTTTTAGTACACAGATCTATCGCGATCCACTCATGTTTATCCACCAGCAGATCCTACATATTGAGCTTCCAAAACTCAAAACACTGACCATAAAATTTATCAATCTCTATCTTTCCATTTCTCACCATCCTCTTTCACCACAAGAATCGATCCTGCAAATCTCCCGTTGAACAAGGTTTACCACAGGCTCAAGCAAACACCCTCAGCAACAAAGGTGTCCCCTTGAAGCCAAAACAACCCTCATACCAAATGTAGGCTTTAATTCTCTAAATAAATTACCTAAAAATGAATTATTAAAAACAAAAAATAAATACTGGCGATAACATAAACATTAAACACATATACACATAGATTTTCCCCTATATCCCAAAACCGAGACCATTAGATTTATTTTTCATTATATTCCTTTCAATGTTACAATAAATATATATAGATGCTGAAACATTCACTAACCCTAATCTATTAACCTTGGCTTAGAACATATCCTTAGTTCCCTTAACCAAATCTAAAAAATTCCATTGAAAAAAAACCATCATGCCCAAAACCATGTGCAATACCCATGTAAAAAACCATAGGTAGGTCCACCAACCTAAATAGGGTCCAAAAATATTTCTCGGGGCACTATCCCAGACCCCGTGTAAGGGGGATAAAACCCCCAAATAAGGGGGGGATACCACCCCTTATGACTCCCTGGCTACATCCAATTCAATGAACTAGGGGGCCTTTCGCCCACCCCTATTTTCCCAATTTTCATAACCATACTGCTCAATACATCTTTATTTTTTAACAATGTTGAGGAGGATAACATATCCTTGATATGTAATTCCACCCTTTGGATGAATACATCTTGAGTATTTAAAAAAAAAAACCCAGAAGGAGAGGATTGGCCTTGTCATGTTCAACAAGCCCATCATTTTTTGATGTTTTAACGATTCCAAAAAAAGTAAAACTTGACATATCTTTCATGTTTAGAAATTTTTTAAATGAGGCGAGAAAGAAAACTCTAGAATTCCCTTTTCATCGATAGTCCCTCAAGTTTGAGAAGGTAGAAAACAATACTCCGTAGAACCTCTTATCCATGTTCAACAAAGCTATTCCTTTTTTGTAAATAGTCCATCTTATGATGGGAAAGTGTTAAACATATATTGAGTGGACGTATTATCATTTACTTTAACGAGTTCAAAAACACTAGTACTCGGAAATATTTCATGTTTTGTGATTCTAAAAAGAGTTGAAAGAGGAATCCATGGGGTTCCTTTTTCGTACGTTTATAGAGCCCCGAAAAGAGATAAAAGTATACTCCTTGATCAAAATAACATGTTTAAAGCATGGAAAAACACCGTTAACAGTTGTCAACCTGCTCAAAACACACCAAAAGGGATTAAACATGCCTCTTTCATACTAAAAATGAATCATATCTCGGTCAAAACATTAAATTTGAATAAAATAATGCAAGAAATGACCATAAATACCTTAATTGACTATTCATTTTTACCATTTCACATTTACCTTCAACAATGAGAGTTTTGGAGAACTTTTTACCGATATCTTTTGCAGTTGATTGTGGCCAATCCAGTGGATCATTCAAGTATTGGCACTTATAGGTAGGAGCTTAAACTCTTATCTTTCATTTAGTGGTTGATTTTTGTGGTTTCATAGAAATATTTTGAGGTTTTGAAGTCCTCAAGGTTTCAATAACTTGCCCTGGGACCAATGCACCCCCACGGTGTTGAAAAATATGTTTCACCTAGTCAGATTATGACTAATGGGAGAGGTTTAACTCTCTAGTTTTCACTACAAGGGTGTGTTGGTCACAAAAATCTCAATTATTTATCAGTTTTCCCTAAATTTTTATCATATCTTTTGCATGAAAAGGAGCCTAATTAATCCTTTGTTGATGTTTTAGGTGTTCATTAACACAAAATGAAATTAATTACCTCGTTACCCCTTTTTTTAATTTTATATATTTATTTTCTAAAATCAATTAATTGATCGCGAAATAACATCCTCTTCATGGAAAAATTCCTTAGTGTATATTAGGTTGAGACTAATGGAAAGAATTCCTGAGTCCACCAATCAAGGAAACCCTTCTGACGGGAATCGTAGTCCTTTTCCTCCTTTTGGAAATAATAATGCTCCTTATATGGAAATGTTGTCCCTTCTCGAATATACCATTCGTTTTCTAGTTTGATTGTTTGCGATGACTATGGTTCTGAATGTCCAAAATTCTTCGAAACCAGATTCTCCTCCACCTTAGCAATATTAACCTCAAGTTTATCCAAAATTCGACCATTTTCCCTCTTCTCATGTTGTTGCTTCATCCCTTTCATCCTCATCACCTTGTGAAATTCTTGATTCTAGTAAGCAAGAAAATAAGACGAAGAAGAAAAGCACAAAGGAAAATAAGAAAAATAAGCATGGGACCAACCAAGCAACCATAGCTACCCAATTAATTATTATGGACAAATATTTTAATCAACTGTAGAAAGTTCAATTCCCTTGCAAGTTATGTAAGGGTGACCAACTTCTTCGATATTGTCCTGATATTCTCAAGTTATTAGAAGTGTGGTCTAGAGGCTCACATCAACTCGTGTCATCAAACTGTATAGATCACGTTGGCGACAAGCCATCAAGTAGTGATAGCAAGGTCCATGGGAAGAAGGAGAAAGTCAAGTTACCATGTAGGTTATGTGAAGGGAATCATCATAATCACCTTTGTCCTTATATGACTGAAGCCTCAAAAATATTTTAAAAAATCACAATCATGAGAGATATTAGTGGTGAGAATATACTTCAGATGTTAGTTGATGACCTTTTCATCTGCAGTGAAATCAAACACTTGTTCATAGTAAAACCTTCCCGTGAGAAGTAGACTAATTTAGATGAATTGTACATAAATATCATGGATATTAGTTACCAAAAAAATTAAGAATGGGAGAAATTGGTCATTTATTTTAAATAAATTCATCTTATCAATGTAATATATTGGTAATAGATCACAACTATTAAGCATTTTTACCAACAAGAAAACAACAACTTCAAATACATTAAACGTGAATAAAAAAATCAAGCACAGTTGCAAGCATTTTTGAGTATTTGTCTATTTTTAGTGAAGATAAATGTTGCAAACATCTCGATGAAATCTCGATTTTATCTCGAAATCATGGCTTTTTGGCCTAGACAATGCTTGCCAATTTTTACTAATATTTTCCCAACTTTTTGGTTTTATAGACCCTTTATTATTTATCTCGATGGATATCTTCACAACATTGGTCAAAATTTCTTTAAACATTATTGAAACCTTTTGGATAAATAACACTTTAAATGTAAACATTTTAAGAGTTAGGATATTTTTTAAAAGTCCCTATATACCTTACTTTTGAATAAGAGAGGGTTGATACCTAGAGCAACTTTTTGTAATATTGTTGTAATACTTTCAACTTGGATATAATGAGAGGCTTTTAGTTTTTTTTCATGTTAACAATTGTGTAATTGTGAGTTCTTATTGTAATTTCCATTAGAGGAAATTTCAAACTAAAACTGGCCTTGTAAGGAAAAATCATAAAATAATAGTTAAAATAATAAAATAAGAGTTATGAATTTTGGAGGGAAAAGAATAAATCTTCTTTTTAATTGTAATTTTGGCTTATCTCCTTATAGGTTTACTGAAATTTCACATGTATATGCTCGTTGTATTTGGAATTAAATTTCACATACAATGACTACCCTTCATGCATACTTTTGAGAAGCCCCACATTGATAAAAATTGAAGTCACATTAAGAAAGTGTGTTCAACACGCTTTCTTAATGTATCAAAAATTTTATTAAATGCGGGTATTCTAAAAAATATGCATCATGGGTACTCATTTGATGTAAAATATAATTATGCATCCAACGAGTGTCTACATTTGAAAATTGAGTAAACCTATAAGGAGATATGCCAAAAATACAGTTAAAAAAAATAGTCTTTCTTCTTTTTCCTCCAAAATATTTACATGTACCTCTTTTTAAATTTAAAGGATTTTGATTGGTTTTCATATTATTACATGGAAATTACATGAAAATTTCATGGGCACTTTTAGGCTAAAATTTCCTCTAATGATAGTCTGTTTCTGTGTATATTTGAGAATACTATAGGACATTGGGAAGGTCTAAATTGAGTATCAATCTCCCTAACGTCCCTCTACAAAGATATGCTCAAAATTGAGTTAGAAATTTAATAATTTGTTTAATTTACTGCCCATAAATATTTAGATTGTTTCTTATATGTTTTACTTGGATATGATTTTGTTGTCTATAGAGGTTCATCTATACGTCTCTGTTAATATTACATTATTACATATTCAGGGAGAATGTTTATCCTTCTAAATTATTTTCAATTCCTCACATTGATTCCTTAGAGTAGTTCTTTAGCTAGGGATTGTCTACAAAAATACAACATGGGGGATCTAGAAAACAAATTGAGAATCACAAAGATAGGTAACAACGGATATTTGTTGGGAGAGGTGCAATGCTCTAGTTTTCACTACAAGGGTGTGTTGGGAAAAAAAAGCTCAATTATTATCAGTTTTCCCTAAAGTTTTAGAAGATTTTTTGCATGAAAAGTAGCCTAATGAATCCTTTGTTGATGTTTTAGGTGTCAATTAGCACAAAATGGAATTAATTACCTTGTTACCCGATTTTTTTTATGTATTTAATTTATAAAATCAATTAATTGATCGCGTAATAATATCTTCTTGATGGAACAACTCCTTAGTGGATATTAGGTTGAGACTAATGGAAACAACTCTCGATTCCACAAATCAAGGGAACCCTTCTGACGGGAAACATTGTCCCTTTGCAGATCTATCATTGGTTTTCCGATTTGGTTGTTTGCAACGTTTATGGTTTTGAATGTCCAAACCTCTCCTTAGTCAAATTATCCTCCACCTTAACAATATCAACCTCAGGTTGATACTAAAGTCGAATATTTTCCCTCTTCACCTATTGTTTTGTTTCTTCTTCCCTTTCTTGCTCATCGCCTCGTGAAAGTCTTGATTCTAGTAAGCAGGAATATAAGATGAAGAAGAAAAGCACAAAGAAGAAGAGGAAAAATAAGCATGGGACTAACAAAGAAACCATTGCTACCCAAGAAAAGGTATGGACAAATCTTATAATCAACCACATAAATTTAAATTCTCTTGCAAGTTATGTAAGTTTGACAACCTTATTCAATATTGTCCTGATATTTTCAACGTATTAGAAGTGTGGTCCATAGGCTCACATCAACCCCATTCATCAACCTCTAGAGATCACATTGGCAACAAGCCATCAACTAGTGATAGTAAGGTCCATGGGAAGAAGGATAAATTCAAGTTTCCTTGTATTTTATGTGAAGGGAATCATCATATTCTCCTTTGTCCTTATATGGATAAAGCATTAAAAATATTTTAAAACCTCATAAATCCTCAACCTCGATTTCCTTTTGGTTGTTAGGAACTTTCTCACAATCCTCCAGTAGTTGATGAAGTGATTGATAAAAATCCAAATCCAATCAATCCCACTCTCTCTTAATGCGAATCCCATGAGTCCGTTCCATGCCAACCATTGGTTGATAAAATGGTGGACACATTTCCACCTCCATTCAATTGTATTTTTTCTATAGAGAGTGAGAATCATACCGCTCAGGTTCTTCCTGTTCCTTCTGATTCTACCAGACAATGGGGGATTTCTCCCATTCCCACGAAACCCCCTCCAAGGAAACATGCCATTTCCTTTTATTGGAATCAACTAAAAGAGCCTCATCTCCCTTCTTAAGTGCCTTTTAAGATGATGCTAAAGTATTATAATAAGAACATTTATCACACTGTCATAAAATAAGGGAGCTTATTTTAGTATTCTATCCTCCACTTCTTGGCAAGCTTTGCGTTCCCTGCAACTTGTGTCTATCGCTCCTAACCTATCAGCATTTAACAGAAGAAATATTCAACCCTTAGGGATCCTTCCTTAGCTTCCTATTATCTTGGGAGGATAAAATGTATGCATTGATTTTATGTTTGTCATGGGCCCTTCGCAATTCAATTTTCTCCTGGGGTGAGACTATGTTTATACTATGAACGTGGTTTTGTCCACACTCTTTCGAGTGATGTGCTTCACATATGATGGAAGGATTACGAATATCGGCCAAATTTTATTTGTTGGTCCTCATTTGAATACCAATCATCCCGCATCCCAAAGCATTCTAAATGTTATAGTGGTATCTTACCTGCCACATATTAATTATGTGGCAACCTATTCCATGACTGTGTCTAGTAATGATCTAGTAGGTAATCTAGTGTACCATTTACTGATGGAATTGGAGTATGTTATTTCCATTGGATTATTTGATACTTTATATATTATTGTTCTCCCATCTGATGAGATCCTCTTGGAAGCCAAGGACTTCTCTATGTCATGATCAAGGTGTCAGATCAAAGTTTCTTTTCCTAGTTCAAGATCCTTAAAAAATGAAACAAGGTTCTCGGAGCATATTCCCTTTTCTTTTTTCAATCTCATTAAAAAATGAAACAAGGTGTCGTGAGAATATTTATTTTATTATGTCAATGTCATTAAAAAATTAAACATATATCCCTATAATTTGAGTCTTTGATTAGAGATCATAAATTCATAGTCGAGTATTTCACTTGATAATGTAAATGAAACCTCATTCCATCCACTTGTTAGTAACTAGCAATCTACTTAGGTGAAAGAAATGAAGCTTGGGGGAAATTTACCTTGAATTGAATCAATATTTTGGGGGAATGTAGAATTATTTCATGTATAGATTTTCCTTATTTCAGGCTTATGTAAAAATTAAACCAATTTCAAGCATAGTTTCCCATTTTTCAATCACGTGTAAAAATGAAACCATTCTTATCATATACCTCGTGGTTACAATTTTTATTAGCCTATTTATGCCATATGAGCCTTGGTTTTCTCATTCCATTGTCACCATCTTCTTGGCTGATCATACTTCCTCAGGGTTTGTTAAACATAATCAGAGGGCTTAATATGAAGGATGAATTGAAAGGTCGCGCATATTTTATCCTCCTCAAAATCATTGAAAAATAAAGAGGTACTGACCAGCAATGGTTGGGGAAACAGGAAAAATAGGCTAGGTACTCTTCGTGTTTATGGAAATGAGTCACTCTTGAACATGACACTCTTCCACTTCATCTTTGTGGCTATTGGGTTGGGAAATTTTCTTATGTTTTGGTTTATCACACCATTTCAAAGCCCCTATTTTAAATTTTGGGTCAATGATTCAAAATGCATTCAATTTCATTGATATTTTGAAGAGAATCTATTCACTTGATATCTGCTACAATACTCTTAAACCTTAATTTAATGTATATCAATCCCGATCTAGTTTCGTATATGCATCATTCTATCTCAAATCATGATACCTGTTTCGTGGCATAGATGCCAGATACACCAAGGCCCTTCTGCAACGAATCACTTCATGTGGAAATCAACTCATTATCCAATAAGTTGAATTAAAAACTCCCTTCAGTACCTTGGTTCTTGCATACATCAATGGCAAGTTTCCTCCCTGTTGGAGACAGGTTTTCATCAATAGCCTTTGTCTGATAGATTTTGTGTTGTGTTCGACTTCAAATAATTCATTCATGCCATATGGATTATACTATAGTAGCTTTAGAGCCGTTAACATAATTAGTGGTTTCTCTCGCATCTATTAATGGCTTACATCATTGCCCGATAATCAAATAGTGTCTACCATATTTTACCTTAGCTCATTGATTCACATGGTTAGACTCGTACATGAAAATCATGTGAACAAGATAGAAAACCATAGATCTAGTGTCATCCATTTGGGATGCGATTTGAGGACTAATATCATATTACATAGTATCATGTATATCATCAGACAATCATCCAATAATGGATCCATTGTTTGTCAACAATGTAAATGAATTTCTTATCATTGTAGATGTAATGTTAGATTAATTTTTGAGCATGAGTATGCCTCCCTTAAAAAAGACACCAAGATGTAAAATTGTTGTAGCAGATGATGAACTTAACTAGTCATTATTGATATGGACATATCACAAATTAAAACACTTCTGTCGTCAGCCACTCTCTCTGAATTTCCACTCTAGGGATCAATATTTTATAGGCCATTGTGTCACATACAGTCAATAGGCCTCTTAACTATATCTATCAACATCAATCAACACCTTTTCATCATCACTACACAAATCCCTATACACAACTCTCCCTGATTATTGTGTTTTTTGGCTTAAATGCTTCATTTCCATTATTTTAAGGCCCAAAACATTCTCTTCCCTTCAAAGACTACATTCAGTGTAGGTTTCTCGACTATGCACTTTCACTTATCATTAGCTACTTGTCCCTTGTTGGGGGTGCACTGATTCTAGAAAACTGGGAAGAATAAAACAAATCTGGAAGGTTCCTCTTCTAGAAGCTTCAACGAGTTGTTCCAACCATTTCCCTTGGATAATACCTTCGAATCCTATCTCATCCTACCTTGTATATTTCACCTCTTATCCCTTGAGCTCATCCTCCCATCGAGAGTGGATCTCAAGAATAGATTTGTAAATGGATAAGAACTCCTAATGTACCATCCTCTCTTATATATTTACTACCATCGATGGGTTAGAGGTTGGATTATGGAGATTTATTATCCTCATGCTACTGCCTTGGATCTAAGAGATTCATAATTCCATGCATTGAGGTCAAATATAGGTGTTCTTTGTGGTAAGGAAGGACAAGTCAACTTGGGGATTTATCTACATCATAAAATCCTATATTTGATTGTAACTCTCTCCATTTACATTGATAGAATGAGTACATTGTTTTGCTATATATTATGCTTATGTTCATAGGTCTCAATATTTTTTTGATCTATCGAATGAAGTGATTGGATAACTCTACATAGATAAAGTAGATATTTTTGTTATTTGGTTTGTATGAGAAGGTTCTAATTATAGAAATCAGAGCTAGGATTGGAGCGTACAATCCAAGGAGAGAGTGATGTTTGTGAGAGAATCCAAGTAAGCCTCATCTCATCGTTTAATTGCTTTAAGGGAAACATTACATTCTTTTATTTTTGTTGTTATAGATTAGGATACGAGGTATAGGGAAGATACCTTCGTTTACAGTTACAGGTTCCATATAAAACTAAGATAAAGAAGTTTTCTAATAAGGACACCTGCGAGGAAAACATTTTGTGGGAAGTGACAAAAGGACACATTGTCGAGCAGTTAGTAGGAAAAAAAACTTTTGTTACACCTTGATTGAAATAAAAATAACTTAGGAGGACGTATCAAAGCTTATCAGAGTCAAAAATGGAAAAGTTCAAAGTATACAAGGGAAAGAAGAAAAATAATATGGATGGAGTGGTATCAGAGATTGTCTCATTCAACATTTAATCACTAGATACTATTGTTTCAGGTAATCCTATTTTTGGAATGAAAGAATTGGATCCAAGGGATAGAACAATCTTCTCTTTCTTCTTCTTCTAAACAAAACATATTTTCTGAGTTTTTGGAAATGAAGAAACGAATGATGCCTTTAAGGAAATAACCTATACAGAGTTTTGGAAGCAATTATTCTATTAAAAATAGGTTTTTTTTATCTCTTGATACTGAAAAAGGTGAATTTAAGTTGCATTTCTTGAACCTAATATTTCTGCTCCTAGAGATGCTAGAGATTATAAGACTTATGTTTTATCTTTCAATAATCTAGAGACCTATCCTATAGATAATATTTATATAAAAATAGAAGCTAGTGACATGATATATTCCTTTATCACTAGGTCTACTTGAAATGTATCAAAATTACAAAATTATTTGAATAATACTATTGCATAACTTTAAATGGAAAATACTTCTTTTCTAGTGAAGGCTGTTAGGATCAAATCATTGGAAGACATTGTAATTAAATTAGGTTTTCATATAAAAAGTATGGATTCATATCAAGAGATTGTAAATAATAAAATTGAAAATATTCAAGAACTTATAAGACATTTGAAGTTGCACACAATTGTAATATCCCAAAATAGGGAAAATCAACACTATTGAGAGCTATAGAAATCCATGAACATTATGATGAAATAGTAGTGTAAATCAACTCATAAAAATGGGAAATAAAAATGGATACATTAATCCATGTATTATATCATCAAATCCATACATAACAATGAGGCATTGATCATATACCATGAAGGAACAAGCCTCTCATAAGAGATCACTCTACAAATGAACTGATGTCACAATACAAAATTGCCGGAGATAGCTATAGCGAGGTTAAAAGAACACTGCTACAGAAAAATGATGTAAAAAATATGTAGGGCTATTATAAGCGTCAAAATATTTCCTCAATATAGATCTATGCTCAATATCAACTCCTACAAAGAACCCGAAAATGGGTTTTCAGAAATACACTCTATACAAGATGGGATCTAGATCCTAATGGCTGAAGATACACTACAAACTAAAGAAAAAGAGTGTAGAACGCTGAAGTATGATATATATGAAGTAGAATCCCTCAAATATCTCCTCCCATGAAAGGATGAAACCCTCAATCACAAGGAAACACTGCAAAGGAACCACCAGAACCCTTGCTGAAGCTGCCTTCAAAAATAACGCATTCCCTAGCTAGAACAGTGTTGGGAATGATGGGAAATGTATGGCTTGATGACAAGTATCTTAAATGTTCCCAATAACTCTCCAAACATATCTCTCGATAGAATTAAACCTTCCTCTTATGAGAAAATAGCTTAGAACGCGGGGTTCTAACCCCTCCACTGCTGCACCCTGCAACACAACACAATAACCTACAGAAACTGTCATGTCAAAGAATATGTAGCCTAGCCTGAAAACCTAAATGTGTAAATGAATACAATACTCTTCCAAGAGGCTCCTCAAGGAAGTAAGCAGGACTCCTTCTCGAGAACACTCGGTGCTAAACAGCACAGCTACCCTGCTAAATAGCAAGAGGAATAAATAGTCTAAGAAGACCAATCTCAAATAATCTAAAAAATGCCCTCAAATGGCTGCCATCCTCTTTCTTAAATATAATGTGAGCTGGCTTGCCCTTGGCCCCACTCAATCAGGTCATTTCCTCCATGAGATCCATCTCCCTTCAAAACTGCATTATTATCTGATTGATTTCCACTCCTCCTTATCACCGCTGTTGGCTTGGTCAAATTTGACTGAATCAACATGATCCAAACCTTGTTCACACTTGGAGGAAATTTATTTAGCTTCTACAAAGGTCTCCTTTCACACTTCAAGTGTTTTTATTGCTACTCAAGAGACTTATGGGCCTCCCAACCCATTTCTTTACTAACCTAGTGATAAAAAAACTATAATATTCCATTTACCTTGGAGTCTAAATTTTTGGAATATTACAGTCCTCCCCTCCAAAATGTTTCTTGTCCTGAAGCAACTGTATAGGGAGAGAAAAATTCCTCCCCCCCTCCTCTTGTGGCCTCCTCATCAATAGTTCCCACCACTGCTCAAAATAATCTGCAATAAATCTGTCCTCCAATACTCCCTCCCAAGAATGCAAAACAAAATGGCTCACATCATGGAAAGGTGGAAGGTGTAAGTGGAAACCTTTTTGTTTTCCAATGGCCCCCCTCAAGATAGGAGCTATGACAAGCATTGGGGGTCCCATAACCAATGAGAGACTCCCAAACCCATGCTATTATCCAAATGAAATGAGTCATTCTAGGTAGCTCATCAAAATAATCCTCAACCCTTGGTTTATGCAATGTGTTGGGACTGCATGGAGAGATTAGATTTTCCCTTCAAGTGGTTTATATATCCATTTATGGTAAGTATGGGGTTGTTGTTGATCTTGGGCTGAGGTGACATGGAATCCAAGAATGTCCCAAGTTACCCCACAAAGTAAATCGTCTATGAAATGCCTCTTCCAAGAACGCAAGTTCTTCAACTGGCCCCTCCCATGTGAAGAGAAGAAGTGAGGTGTGGCAATCATGGTTTGCCCATTGTTTCTCCTGAAACATACAACATGTAAAGTAGGGAGAACCATGCTCCCAATGGGAATATCCAACCCATGTAGCACTCTCCAAACAAATCTCCCTACGAACATAATAATGTTAGAAAAATATGGAAGAAAAAACCAATGAAAATAGGCTACCATAAGACAACCGGATAGGGGATCATAGTTCCTCTCATGGAACCAGCGCAGTGCTTCCCTTGACTGCTTCAAAAAAATTAAGAACAAGTTCTCTCCTAGCCACTTTTTTTCTTCCACAGTCATTCTATATAATAGAAGCATGAAAGTACAATTTTGTGTCAATGGTGCACACCAAGAATCATGTGGCCTTCCCCATAAACCATCGATAGAATGGCCAACATCAATGCTGTAAATGGCCTCAAGTACATGAAAATACAAAATAGAAGAAGGAAATATCCTCCTTGGTACAATATGTTTCTCACAAAAGGTAAAATAATGCAAATCATGGTGGATAAGTGTACATCCTCTACTATGTACCTTGGTCCTTGAGCTGAAATGGATCAACTGGAAATTCTCCCTCACTCTCAATGAGTAGGGAAGTAGCTGAGCCAACCTATCCATCACCATCTATGCTATGCATCTCTACATATGATGATATATATCCTACTGGATGCCCTCCCAAGTGAACTCCTCCCTCAATGAATGAGATGCATCAAGGTGCATGGAAAGAAAGTCCACATGTGTTGCATGTAGTAGCTTCCTCTTGAGCTCAAAAACTCTAGTCAAGAAGAATCTCCCATAACAATAGATGACCTCACCAACCAAAATGTATCTATCATCTCCATCTGGGTCATCAAATATCATGCAAGAACCAACATCCTTAGAGTACTCTACCAAAATTTGAGACCTCCAATATGGATCAATCCTCCTAAGAGACAATGCTAATGATCTGGAATGTGAAACTACCCACATGTTGTTGTATTTTCCTTTGAAATCCCTCATTCCAAAGTCATCCTCCAAATTGCTGCCATGCCCATCATGTAGCTTCTCATGCGAAAAAAAAAGGGGGATCTTTGGAATTTTCCCTCCATTGAGAAGCTCCCATCCATGAAAAATCTCCCAATCTTGGCCAATGCAAGCATGAGTGGCCTCCATATACTCCAATGTATGGAGGATTCCTTACTCAAGGGAAGTACCCTATATTTCTTCAAAACCATGGAGCATCTCCCTTGCACCATCAAGGTGCCATCCCCCATCACTGTAGCAACTTCTATTAGTGGAGTATATGTAGTGAGAGTGGGTAATGCAAGAAATCAAAGAGTACCTCTCTCCTCCTTGAGTATATCCCAAAATCTCTACATTGTGTTGGATTTATCCAAAATCTTCACCTCTCTGAAACCTAATATTGGTGAAATATATGATGCAATGTCTCCCACCAACTATAGAACTTGTGCCCTCCCAGGTGGAATGTCCCCATGTAGTGAGACATCAAAATCTGAAGTGGACTGTATATATGTGTGGACTGATTTGTACCTTTCTTCATTGTACAATACAGTCTCCTTATTTTGTACAGAAACCTCCCAGAATAGATAAGGGTGAATGCTCATTATCCCTTGATGCTGATCCTTCCTTACTTCTCCTTCCATCTGCCAAGATTCACAACCCAAAATAATTGATGCATGCTGCTCCGGAATTGTGGTTTGGTTTCCACATGTTGGATCATTTGGAACTCCTTGCAAAGACGCAAGGGATCCTCCAATGGAAACAATTGCTACCTTCCCATCTCCATGTGGTAATGGATATTCTCCCAATGGTACAGCGATGTAAGCTCTTCTCTGCTCATCCTCTTCATTTGAAATATGGAGTGGAGTTGGCAAGATAGATTTTTTCCAAACTGTGTAAAATTTTTAAGTTTTTTGTCTCCACAAGGGATGTTTTGCAATGTTTAGTTTCAAATATTTTCACCAATTCTTTAGTGAAACCAACATAAGTGTTTTTATTTGCATGATAAAATTAAGAATAACTATTAAACCACCAATTATGGGCCATACCTTTGAGGTGCAGTGCTACTACTCTTATGGCCGTCCTTTCCGAAACTTGGTGTAGATGGAAATAGTCTTCTAGCTCCTCCACCCAAGCTTTGGCTATGCATTTTGCTGATCCATCAAAATTAGATAGAAAGATTCTACCTCTCTTGCATCTATGATGGTTGTTGGATCTTCTACCTTCCTTGAGTTGGAAAAAACCTTGGAATTCCAAGTTCTTTTTGAATCTCCATGATTGAGACTCGTACTCCTGAATATGGGCACTCAAGGTATCCTCCCTTAGTGCATCTCCTTCCTCCATCCTTCTTGCAGTGAATGTGGGCAATAGAATGCATTGTGGATCTGCATGTGTGGCTGAATTCTCACACCTATGATATGAATAACTATGTATTTATTCACCTTCAAACACTCATGGAATCTTCCTACACTCCTTCCTTTTCATCTCCTTGAGATCTTCTTTGATAATTTGCATATTTTGGAAAAGAAGCTGGGAGATCCTCTCTTCCTTCATTTCTCAAAATAATGGAGCCTTCTCTTTGTTCCTTCTATACATCTCTTCTTCTCCTTCTCCTCTTGATAGAAGAATGGTTGAGATTCCATAGGCTGAGCCAAGATTTTTCTTTGATACCACTGTAATATCGCAAAATAGGGAAAATCAACACTATTGAAAATATCTTGAGATATTCCAAAAGTGGAGCTACAACAATCCATGAACATAATGATGAAAGAGAAGTGTAAATAAACTCATAAAAATGGGAGATCAAAATGGAATCATTAATCCATGTATTATATCAGCAAATCCATACATAACAATGACGCATTGTTTGTATAGCATGAAGGAACAAGCCTCTCATAAGAAATCACTCTACAAATGAACTGATGTCACAATACAAAAATTCTGGAGACTGCTACAGTGTATTTAAAAAAACATAGCTACATAAAAATGATGTAAAAAATATGTAGGGTTGTTATAAACCTCAAAATATATGCTCAATACAGATCTATGCTCAATATCAACACCTACAAAGAACCCGGAAAGGGGTTTTCTAAAATACACTCTATAGAAGATGGGATCTAAAGCCCAATGGCTAAAGATACATTGCAAAATGAAGAAGAAGAGTGTATAATTCTGAAGTATGATATATCTAAAGTATACCCCCTCAAATATCTCCTCCCATGAAAAGATGAACCCTTCAATCACAAGGAAACATTGCAAAGGAACCACTAGAACCCTTACTGAAGCTGCCTTCAAAAATAATGCATTCCCTAGCTGGAACAATGCTAGGAATGATGGGAATTGTATGGCATGATGCCAAGGATCTGAAATGTGCCCAAGAACTCTCTAAAAATATCTCCCAAGATAAGGAAACCTTCCTCCTATGAGAAAATAGCTCAGAAAGTGGTGTTCTAACCCCTCCACTGCTGCACCCTGCAACACAGCACAATAACCTGTAGAAACTACGCTGATGAATAAGTTGTAGCTTGGCCTAAAAAAAAAATGTGGAAATGAGTAAAATACTCTTCCAAGGGGCTCCTCAAGGAAATAGGTGGGATTCCTTCTTGGGAACACCCGGTGCTAAACAACACAGCTACCCTGCTAAACAGCAAGAGGAAATAATAGTCTAAGAAAACCAATCTCAAATAATCTAAAACACGTCTTCAAATGGCTACCATCCTCTTTATTAAATAGAATGTGAGCTTTCTTGCCCTTGGCCCCACTCAATTAGGTCATTTCCTCCATGAGATCCATCTCCCTCCAAAACTGTGTTATTCTCTGAATGATCTCCACTCCTCCTTATCAACGATGTTGACTTGGTTAAAGTTGACTGAATCAACATGATCCAAACCATTTTCACACTTGGGGGAGCTTTATTTAGCTGCTACAAAGGTCTCATTTCACACTTGAAGTGTTTTTATTGCTACTGAAGAGACTTATGGGCCTCCCAACCCATTTATTTACCGACCTAGTGATAAAACAACTATAATATTCCATTTAGCTTGAAGGATAAATTTTTGGAATATTACAACAATAAAGAATCCCCAAACAAAAGAAATTGGTGAATTAGAGGAGAAGGAAACTATATTAACCCATCTAATTGAACAGAACCTTCAGATTCAGAAAATGCAAGAAAGGATGGAAGAGTGGTTAAAAAAGAAGGCCCAAAATAATAGTGTAGTAATTCCAGGAGAAGAAACAGGTTCTACAAAAAATTTATCACAGGAATTATCTTCTCTTAAAATAAAGGATGTTGATATTGGCAAATTGAAAGAAAAATTAGAAAAAGCTGAGATGAACAAAAATGAATCGGAAAATGCCATCTTCGAGGAAATAAAGAAAAGTGAAAATTTTCAGAATCAATTAGAACCGTATTTGAGAAATTCTAATGGTATTCAATTTTTATCACAGACCAAACAACAAATGTGGAATGGAATTATGTCATTTGTGTCTGATATTTGGCTGTCTATGGAGACTATTATAGAATAGGAGTATTTGAGTGAAAGAGCCAAAGAAGATCTTAATGACATTAAAATACAATTGGGAAATAAACATGGAAAAGAAATTTTGATCATAAAATCTCTAAAGAAAAGGTCTAGAGAAGAAATTGAAGAACTAGGAATTGTAGACAAAATAGAACCATCTATTCAAAATAGAAAACTTATCATGAAGAAAAATATGATTCTCAAGAAAAAAGGAAAGTTTGAAACTATTCTAGTGTAAATCAACAAATTTTACATAAAATTTTCTATTTTGCAAGAGAGAGGTATTACATCATTTAAGAATTCATATGGTCAGATGGTAACAAAAAATCAATATGACATATTGTTGAGCAGAGACAGGGGACAGGACAAAGATTACTAGAATGATGGGAGATATTAGCAATGAATATACTTCAAATGTTAGGTGATGACCTTTTAATCTGCGACGAAATCAAACACTTGTTCATAGTAAAACCTTCTTCTGGGAAGTATACTGATGCAGATGAATTATACATACATATCATGGATATTAGTTATCCAAAAAATGAAGAATGGGAGAAATTAGTCATTTGTTTTCAATAAATTCATCTTATCAATTTAATATATTGGCAACAAATGACAACTATTAAGCATTTAGAACAACAAGAAAAGAGCAGCTTCAAATACATTGAATGTGAATTAAAAAATCAAGCCCAGTTGAAAGCATTTATGGAGTAGTTTTCTATTTTTAGTGAAGATAAATGTTGCAAACATCTTCATAACATCCCAATTTTATCTCGAAATTGTGATTTTCTGGCCTAGTCAATGTTTGCCATTTTTTACCAATATTTTAATGGTATCTTGATATTTCTGATGTTTTCTAATTTTTACTAATATTTTCCCAATTTTTTGGTTTTATAGACCCTTTCTTATTTATCCCGATGGAGATCTTGACAACATTGGTCAAAATTACTCTAAAAATTATTGAAACCTTTGGATAAATAATAATTTAAATCCAAATATTTTACGAGTTAGGATATTTTGTAAAAGACACTATATACCTTACTTTTGAATACGAAAGGGTTGATACCTGGAGCAATTTTTTGTAATATTGTTGTAATACTTGCAACTTGGATATAATCGAAGGTTTTTAGTTTTTGTTCGTGACAACAATTGTGTACTTGTGAGCTCTTATTGTAATTTTCATTAAAGGAAATTTCAGCCTAAAATTGGCCTCCTAAGGAAACATTTTAAAATAATAGTTAAAATAATAAAATAAGGGTTATGAATTTTGGACAGAAAAGAATAAAAGTACTTTTTTAATAGTAATTTTGGCTTATCTCCTTATAGGTTTATTCAAATTTCACGTGTATATGCTCATTGTATGCAGAATTATATTTCACATACAACGAGTACCCATCATGCATACTTTTGAGAGGACCCACATTGATAAAAATTGCAAATACATTAAGAAAGCATGTTCAACATGCTTTTTTAGTGTATCTGCAATTTTATTAAATGTGGGTATTCTAAAAAATATACATGATGGGTACTCATTGGATGTAAAATTTAATTATACATCCAACATGTGTCTACACTTGAAAATTGAGTAAACCTATAAGGAGATAAGCCAAAAATACACATAAAAAAATAGTTTTTATTGTTTTTCCTCCAAAACATTTACATGTACCTCTTTATAAATTTAAACGATTTTGACTTGTTCACGTATTATGACATGGAAATTACAGGAAAATGTCATGGGCAATTTTAGGGTAAAATTTCCTCTAATGATATAATATGTTTCTGTGTATATTTGAGAATACTATGGGACATTGGGAAGGTATAAATTGAGTATCAATATCGCTAACATCCCTCCACAAATTTATGCTCGCAATTGAGTTTGAAATTTAATAATTTCTTTAATTTACTACCCATAAATATTTAGGTCGTTGCTGCTATGTTGTACATGGATATATGTATGTTTTCTATAGAGGTTCATCTATACGTCTATGTTAGTATTACGTTATTAGATGTTCAAGGAGAATCTTTAACCTTCTAAATTCCTCTCAATTCCTCACATTGATTCTTTGGATCAGTTCTTTAGCTAAGGAATGTCTACAAATATACGACATGGGGGATCTAGAAAACAAATTGAGAATAAAAAACATAGGTAACAAAAGATAGAGAATAAGATGTTGTAAAAACAGATTTTGTAACAACAGATTTTATAAAAACGTATGCCATAATAACATATCAATGTTAAATATTCTAAAAATTTTGTAACAATTGATGTTGTAATGCTCATTACCATTGAAAATGTTGAAACTTCTGTAAAAATTGATGCTATAATGACTCCTAGTACTGAAATTACTGAAACAATTATCATTACAAAAGATGTTTTAATAATAGATTTTGTCACAATGGATGTTGTAACAACATATGTTGTAAAGATTGACAGGGAAGACAACCATTTCATATTTCTTATCAAAGCTTGATAGTTGTCGGCCAAAGAGGTGTTCCTACCACCGAACACTATAGTAGCATTTGGGGGTATCAAGAAAACAAATTGAGAAGAAAAATCGTATGTAACAATGGTTTGAGAAGAAAATTTTGTTACAGCATATGCCATAAACGATGTTATAACAATGGATGTTGTAACAAAAGGTCATTTCATCTTGCTTGCAAAAGCTTAAAGTGAGCATCCAAAGAGGTGTTTCTTACTAACTTTGCATTTATGTTATTATTATTTTGATACCTATGTAATAAAGATGTTTGTTTCTTTTGTTAACAAATTTATGAATGTTGTGTGAACAATTGATATACCTGCAACTTTTATCTATAAGACCTTAATGAAACACTTCATATTCTTTGCATCTTATTTTCTTTCATTTCATGCTCTTTTTTGTAGTTCTAATGCATAGGAAGTTATTTAGCCCTATGCTTTAAACCTAAAATTTCTTTATGTTGTTCTCTCCATACCAAAATTTTAATTTTGAAGGCTGTAATCATAGATAAGTAGGTTAGTTGAATTTATTCACCGATTTCTCCAAAAACTAGTTCCCATTTAATCTATAGGTCTATCATCATGTGCCCCACTTGTCTGATTGTTTTAGGATTAATAAGGGTTTGATAGATTTGGAATAGTGAAAATACTTCTGTTGTAGTCTATAATGTAGGAATAATTGTGTTTGAAAAAATAACCAAGTTGTGTGCTAACCAAAGTCCCCATAGGACTAGAAAAGGAAGTGTCATATAGAGTTTCGGGTCCTTTGTTTCAAACTAGGTATTAAATGTTCAAAAAGGCTTCGACATAGGCCTACATCGTAAATGTACCTATTATAATATATATGTACCTACATATATTATTATTGCATTCAATATATATTTGACTACAAAATAAATGTTTTATACCTCAATACACCCTTAATCCTACCATATGGAAAATAATTGCTAAGACAAGTGATAAGACTCAATATTATCCCCAGTGCTAGCATTCATCTTCATTTATTCTCTAGTTTTTACGTCACAAACTCTAGGTCTTCCTCTATTGCATAACACAAGAACTAAGAACTCTCAAAGATAATTATATATATTGAATAATGAGTATAATGCAGAAAAATACATTATGTTCCTTATATACTGAGTAAGCGAGGGAGGCGAACATTGTTAAAGTGAAAAAATTATGTAAGAAATTTAATTTAATGCACAAGAGAATGTCTCGAGGTGAATTTATCTGTCTCTAAGGTATACACGTGAAAAGAGCAGTGGCCACGAGGGCTTCACTCAATGAACCTATGATACATCATGTGTGTTCATGACATACTAAACGATACCCCTAATTTTACTACATATTGGAAAATACCTTTAAAAATTACATTATTTAACCCGCTACCAATATGAACCCAATATAAATTACCAATTTAAAAAAACTCCTACTTTCCCTAGATATTGTTGGTATCCATTTTTTCATTAACATTTTTTATACCCATTTATATTTTTCCATTAAATTTGAGCTCTATTTTTTATACATGCCAATATCAAAATTATTTATCCCCTAACATATGCCCAATATATTATGGAATTTTTTCTTCATTATATATCGCATTATATGAATGCACATGGTATGGCTTCTTCCCCAATGAAGCCCCCATGCCAATCCTCAAGTGGTGCACTCTCTAAGAATGGGGTGCAAGTGTAAACTCCTCTTCATCACTAGGCTTTTTTCTTTCTAAGACAACCCTTCCATGCTCCTCAACACATGTGTCTTGGGTCCATAATCAATCCCATGTAATGTTCTCTCAACCCAAGCATCTATAACCAATCCCATGTAATATGTTTTCTTGTCTATGGGTTATGTATTACATGGTATTTCATCCCTCCTTTGGCCTAGGGTTTTTGTACAAGGACTTGACAAAGCCTTGATTGGATATTTATTTCTAAGGACTTCATAATAGTGAAATTTCGGTGATTTATAAGTTTTCTATGATCGATTGGAGCATAAAATAAGTAAATCTACACATAAATAAACAACTCAACACAAGAAATGAAAATTGACATATTAACATAACAATATCCAAGTAAGCTATTGACAGTAAACTAATGATACCTTATTCTCCTTCGTGGTAACAAAATCAAGCCACTTTCTTTCTTATATCATATCTAATTCCAATTGTGATGGATAATGGCAATGATGTTGCTCCTGTTAAAACATGGAAGATGGAAAAGTTAAAGTAATTAATGTCCAATCATTTAATTTTTGTAAAAAATTTAAAAAATATACAATTTAAAATATTAAATATACTTGAAAATTAGCATTCTAAGGCTTCTAAAACTATTTGGCCACTGTGACATGTGGCACAATATTTTCAAAGACTGACCTTTGAGGCATTTTCATGAAACATGCACTGATTTAATTTAATTAAGTACCAGAAAAATATAAAAATAATTCAATGAATTTGAAATAATATCATGACCAAATTTAAATACATGTATTCTCTCCTCGCTAAACTTTCTCTGTGAATCTACTCTACCTTATGCTTTCATGAGCTCTTTCCATACTATCACACTTACATCAATTGGAATACTTTTGGCCGTTAGCTAGGGAGGATTTTTTTTTATCTTTTTCATTTGGTTACAATGGAATCTCTTGCAGTTTTCACTCATATGTTTTTTTACATTCTTTACTCATGAACCTATCCCAAATTCACCCTTCATGTCATAGATGACTGCCTTTTGAAGCTGCATGGGTATATCTTATAATGGAATATGTAGATTTTGTTTGAAGCGTTGAATGAATGATTCTTTAAACCTACAATTGAATGCTTTCCTTGCATTTTTCATTCTGATTTCCCTAGAGAAAACATCATATTCTACCTCGGCTTCAGATCCACCAATGTTAGATGCATAAGTACCTGTACTGGTGCTATAAGATATATGTGTCGTAGAAGTAGGTGGGACATTAGAGGCCTTTTTTCCTTGTTCCACATTCTTAGATTTTATTGTGATTGATTTTTTCCTAGAATTTTTCTCGATCCACGAGTTGATGGGGAATCAATCGATTCCTTTTTACACAGTTTCTTTGGTTGGTATATTTTAGTGCCTTTAGTACATTATTACATTAGTTGGAAATCATGTACAAGTCCATACCTTCTAGTTTATTCACTTCTTCTACTCCCAATATACAAGCCATTGCCTCTTTTAGTTTCTCAATGTCATGCCCCTATATATGTACAATAAAAAATTTATTTTAAAATTAGAAATAAAAAAATAAACCCTATTTTCTTCTTCTATAATTTTGAAACAAAAAATATAATTACAAAAAGAAATGGAAACATGTGAAAATATAAAACTTGAGTATGAAATACCTCATTCCTGCAATGGATCATTTTCCTTGTTTCCCTCTATTTTTGCTTGACATCTTTTAGCATCCTAGGGTGATTTTTTTCCTTCAAACTGTCGAAAATACGTTATATTTTCTCCATAAATTTTTATATCCCTTCCCTATAACTATTTTAAACATCATTAGTGCAAAATGGATGGACAGGGATTTGATTTTCGTCTCTGGTAGGGGGTGAATGAGATGCACAAATTTATTTTGTGACTGATAGAGGCCAAATCACATCCACAAATAATTTTTTTTTTATTGAAATCCACAACAAAGGATGAGAGGTATGTCAATCTCTCTTCCCACCATAAAGAGATATCCAATTAATTAGTTATTTACTTTCATAGCCTCAACACATTGCTTCATAGCTTCCTCAATTTGAAATTTGTAAGTATTAGAATATAAATATGATGAGTGTACTACATTGGTTTGGTTGAATAGTTGTAATACATACTATGTTTAACCATTGTGCGCGTCAACTACAGATAGGTTTTTTTTCCATTTTTTTATTTGGTCTAATTTGTATTCACTGTCATCTTTGCACTTTGCAATGTCGATGTGGGAGGCTTCCATATTATTGTCATTCTTTATGAGGCTTAATTGAATACAATTATTAGATGTCCAACGTGCATAGCAACATCGGATAACTATAATAATAATAATAATAATTATTATTATTATTATTATTATTATTATTATTATTATTATTATTATTAAATGTGCATAATATACACTTATCAACCACATTATTTAATCTGGTTATGCTTGTTAAGTACCAATATTTGATGTGTAATGCACATAGGCACAGGGGTTAAGATGAAATTTTGGTTGATGTAAAGACCTATAAATGGTGTTTTGACCCTACAATGAAGGGTGTTTTATATCATATTTTCTTAGCCCACTAATGAATTTGGTGTGATTTCAAACTCTCTAAATTTATTTTAATATCTAATGACTCATAATGTAACAATCCACTAGTTATAGTCATATAAACTCATTTTCATCTTTAAAGGTTGAGGTTCTTAGTGATTATGTATACATGTGACATGAATAATTTCCATCCCACCACTCACTCTTTACTCCTTTATAGGGTTGATGGTGGCGTTAAAAATATATCTCATCCACAAGTTAACTTATACTAATTATTATATTATATAATGAGTTCATTTAGAAGACTTGAAAATCAAATTTTAAAAATAGTTTATTCTCTAACATATAGTTTTGAAGGATTATTTTTTAAATAAAAAAAAAATATAGATATTTGGTGGTTTGAAATTATGGATGAACGGTTTGAATTAATTTAAACGAAAATATCAAAAAAAAGTAAAAAAAGTCCATCAATTTTCATAATCCTAATCAAATATTTATAAGAGTTGTGTTTTGTCACCATATTGGGAGTAGAAATTAACAAAAGGGGTAAATATTCAAAATAAGAGAATTTTAGTTAGAAAGGTGTTGTAAAAATAAATTGAGCTTAAATCAATTGTTTCTTTAGGAAATTGGATGGAGAAACAATGAAGTGCATAGATGTTATGTGACTAGAGGAGGACATGGGAAGAGGATGTCGACGACGTATACCTACTAAATAAACGAGAGGAATGTGGGTGACCATAGAATTAGATACGAAATCTACAAATGCAATAAATGTAAGAAGACAAAGAAATATCAATAAAAGGAGGATGATGTTCATGAATTCAAAAATTCTACAACATAGAGGAGATAAAGTTATATAAAATATGTTGTTATTTTTTTCAAATCCAAAACATGATATCGATATGTCAAATATATAAGTAGAAAAAGGCTTTGTGTTAGATAACATATTGGCTGAAATAATATAATTGGCGTAATAAACATCATTGACTATGTTATTTATTATAGGGTCAAAATGAGGCCATGGTAATAGATCGTGTCATATTAAATAAAGGTGCAACATATGTCACTATACATCAGGTAATTATCAAATTTTGACATAACATAGGAAAAATTTTGTGATACGTCCATCCTTTTTCACAATATTATTATAATTTATAGTGTATTATTAAACCTTGAAATAAATTAATCCATGTTTTTTATACTTCAGATGGAGATTGGAACAAGTTCACATCCTAAGCATTCATATAGAAAAATAAAAGAATATATGTACGTGGGCATGCACCTAAAATTGTTAAATCATGAAGAACATAGTGGGTGGAAGAGGATACAATAATGGATACTTCAGAAATAACAAATAATTTCATTGGAGAAGAAGTTGGTCAAGACTATAGTACATGGGATGGGATTTTTTAGCAATATTTGATTATATTTTTTTCAAATTGATACATTTATGATTTATCCAATTCTTTCTAGACATTAAATAATGGTTGTGTTTTTTGACAGGTAGAATATTATCATGAAAGAGTGACTAATAATACCTATGCTATTCCAAATGGTCTATTAATATTTGGACGGGATGATCCAAACCGTCCTTTAAACCATATCATAGTGAAAAGAGCATATTTAAAGAGAACTCTATCACTTGAGAAACTTGAACGGTTAATGAGATTTTTCATACATTGATTACTTCAATATGCTACCATCTAGTGCCCTTAATGACGAT
Source organism: Pinus albicaulis (assembly GCA_034641835.2). NCBI lineage: Eukaryota > Viridiplantae > Streptophyta > Pinopsida > Pinales > Pinaceae > Pinus > Pinus albicaulis. The sequence goes on from CM076581.1 coordinate 1,085,506,413, forward strand.
GAGCATGACAACGAAAATGTAATGCACGAATAAGGATTGAATGGGATGCTTATAAGTTTCTTTGAGGGTGGAAAAAATGATGAAATTAATCATCATATGGTTGAAAAAAGAGATGAAACTAGGGGTAATTACCACCAATGTAATGTTGATGATAACATCCCGCTGAGAGGCTCCATCAAGAAAGCATCAAAGACATATGTGTTCAAATCAGGTGTAGGCAGAATTTAAAAACTGTCATGCACATTAATATTATTAGAAACAAATTCACAACTTTTTTGGTCAGACAAAGGATTCACCACCCTATTTAATCAATTTGAAATCTGTTTCTTACCATGCATTTTCAATTGGTATATGTAATTCATAATAATTCAACAACTTCGTTTATATTTATTTAACGTTATTTTAAAACAATATATTGTATATGAATAGTCATAATATATATTGGCATATCAAACATGTTCATCATAAGTAAAACATTCAGTTGATCTAACCTTTGGAAATATAATAGGCAACTGAAAACTAAAATATTTTCTGAAGAGAATGTGTTTTCATCAACTTGCAAAGAGGCGCATTAGTTGTTGGCTGAGCTAGGGATTAAATATAAGAAAATTCATTCATGTAATAATGATTGAATTTTATAAAATGATGAATAGAAAGATACGGTAGAATTCCCTATATGCAAAGAGAAGAGATATCGTACACATTTACAAGGTACTACAGTTCCAAGTAAGGTTTCACATCACATGCCGATTATACCTAGACTTCAACGAATGTTTTGTTGCAAGTCACTTTCACAATTGATGGAATGACATTAAAATAATATGAGTAAATATGGATTTGTGTTAACTCCATCCGAATCCAAACCGTTCAAACACATAGAGGAAAAATGACCAACAAAATTCAAAGTTGAACCTCGTAGTATTAGGCTTGGTCTTGCAGTTGACAAAGTGTTCCCAATATCTTTCATGACATTAAATTATAGTGCTTGTCTATTCAGATTGATAGTATACAATATTTTTCCTTGGATGAGTGTTAGAAAGGATCATCTTATGATGACCCTCATTGTTCAAGGAAAACATTAAGCTAAAAACATGTATGTTTATCTTGCACCTTTTATTGATGAGATGCAACTATTATGGAAATGCATAGGAATATATGACATATCACATCTTCCATCAAATAGGTCCTTCACATTGTATGGTATGCTATGTTGGACTATTCATAATTTCCCAGGACTTGGTTGTTGCTCTGGTAAGGTAAAATATTTTACCTATTTACCCTGATAATTTATTGCCAGCCCAACTTTCATACTTAGTTTTGTACTATTATTTTGATGTTATTAGCCTTATTGAATTTTATGGATTCAAAATGAGGGGATATTTTAATATCAGTTATGTATAGAACAATTTGAAGGTAAGTATTATAAAGATATTTGTTAATTTATTTATGTAAACAACAAGGTTTTTATACCACTAGATCATAGGTTTATAAATCACCATAAGGATCTATTTGATGGAAAATTAAAATAAAAGACCTCCAATGATTATGTGTTCAGCTAATTGGATTAAGCATTATGAATATGCTATATTTAAAGCTTGGCAACATTTTTTTGAGGGGTGTGATTCTATTGAAGAACTAGAACAAGTTGTCATTAAGATGCCAAAAGGGATGAAAAGTAAATCCATATTTTATAATCTCTCACCATATTTTAAATCCATATTGGAAGGATATATTAATATCTCACCTATTAAATCCCATGCTCGTCTTAAAAAATGTCCCAAATTCATTTTTTCAAGATATAACAGGAAAATAGAAGGACACCTTGTCTTCGAGGAAATATATTGCTCTTTCGCGTACCAAATATGATAGAAAATGTTTGTGGCCAAATAGAGAAAATGGAAATATGCAGAAGCTCAATGGATTTTTAAAAAGAAAGAGCTAGATAAACTAAAAAAATTCCATATGTTCAATAAGAACACCTATTGGCTATGGGCCATCATTAAATAAATCATTTACAGTTGATGGGAATATCATGAGATTTAAAACAAATGATTTTCATACTCTTATGAAGGAATTATATATCATCATTTAAAATTTATTGGTAAAATTGGTTAGGTACTGAATGTATTATAATATTCTAATGTGTGAAAAAGAAAAAAAAACTAATGAAAATAATTAATAAGTGTGTTCAACAACATATCATGCCATTGGAAATTAGGGGGGATTCATGTCTTACCATTGACTTGAGGAATGCCATAAGCTAATTGTCAACATTTAAAAGGTATGTTGTATGGAATTTTCATGTGTGCAAGACATAGAGATATTCTATTCCATTTTTTTTTCTTATAGGTTCGTACTAATTTAATATTCTTATATTAGGTGGGTGACATCCAAGGAGATCCACGAATGTGAAGTGCCAAAATGGAAGAAGGAAATTGCATAAATTGTATGCGTATTTTAAAAGGAGCTCCTTAAAATTTTCATGGACCTACAAGTCCATTTAATTATACACCTAGTTGGCGCATTGAATTGGTGGGTATCATATCGACAAGGTGGATATTTTCTTTGAGAGGTATATGAGAACTCTAAAAGTATATGTTTGAAAAAGGCACATCCAGAGGGTTGCATGGTTGAAGGGTATGTATTGAATGCCAATTTTTTCTTCTTATGTGAATTTCTTGGTAAGGATTTCGATGATGGGCCATGATTCTGGGATGAAGAATGAGAATTATATATTATTAATGGAGAAAAACCACGATATAATGGTATTCATGTATAAATTAGTAAGTAAACTCATGATCATTGTGCTTTTTTTTATTGCGATCATTAATTTACTGTGTAATTTACTTTTCAAAATAACATCATATACTTTTGAGTTTTAAATAAGCATGTTGACATGTAATATGTGTAGACTAAAGTTTTATACTCAAAAAGTTCATTTTGTACCACATGGACTTTATGAACAAATGGATTGATTTGTACGATAAAAAGAGGGAAGAAGTGTTAGAAGTAAGGAAACAATTTAGGACATCAAACCCAAGGAATACCCCATTTCCTATTGATGTGAAATGGGAATGGGCCAAATATTTCACACTAGAATGGGTTACTGAATAAATTCAAAATCAAATAGAAGATGTAGTTATAGATTCAAACTTAACGAAATTTGAAAACTACATGTCTATAGGATGTGCAATAAAGGTACAGTTGGAATTTTACATAATGTTATTTCCTTATAGTTTTGACACTAAAAACTATTTTAATATTTTTCATTATATTTTTTTTAACCAAAATAAATGGCCTTTCACAGGAAAGGAAATATCCAACAATGTGGGAATATGGTCAATATTATCATGTAGAATGTGTATATATAAACAGGTAATTCTTTGATTGTGGAATCATGGTGAACTTCAATAAATCCAATTGATCAAGCTCAAAAGTTAAGAATTTTATTGAAGGGAATATATAATATGTTGGGGAAATACAAGTAATTATTGAGTTGGATTAGCACTCTTTTAAATTTTATATTTTTGAGTGTATATGGTATGAAATATTTCAAAGGACATGAAGACATGATACCCATAGTGGAATGTTTTCTATAGACTCATGAGATTTCCTACCAGAGGATAAGGAGACTTATGTTCTACCAATTCATTGTGATCATGTATTTCTTTAACTCAAAGAATTAGAAGTGATAATTATATAGTAATACATCGTTTATTGTAAATATATATGTGTGTTTACTAATCAATAAAAAATTTATAACATACGTCTGTATATATATGTACTCATTCATGTGCATGTATTTTTCTATGAAAATATTCTAGAACTGAGATGGATATTTGTCATACATTATGATCCAATATTAAGGCATGTATTTGATGATGCATTAGTGGATACCGACAAAAACAAAAATGGACAACAAAATGAGAGAGAAGGATTAGAGAACATTAAATAAATTTAAATTAATGATTATGATGGATATGGTTATGCTTAGGCACAAGAAGACAACATTAATATACAATTACATGATGTTATAGAAGACAACAATATGGATGGTATAGAAAATGATGATCCAAATACATATGGTAACAATATGGATGGTCTACAGTCATATTTCAGTGATGATGAAGATGATGCAAGTCAATACGAGGATGAAGCTAATATTAACTACTTGAAAGATCATATGGACATTGAAAATGACACACATGATGACATTGTCATAGATAAAGATGTTAATGACAAAGACTTCTAAATTTTCATAATTATTTATAATCTGTGTTTAAAAAATTATCATACTTATAGCCTAAACTTTGGATGCTTCAGTATTATTTGTTTCAATAAAAATACCTATTTTAGTATAATTTAAGTGTTAAGATATGGTATGCATTCTTGGCAGAAAAAACTGAGATTACTTGAATTTTTCTTCCATTCATTTTGTATCAACATATGTTCATGAAGACATCAATCTAATAAAAGATTAATTCTCATATCTCACAATTATTTGAATAAGAAACTTTGTTATATTCATTATTTTTATATTGTCTGCATTTTAATGTTAGTTGACCCACCCTTACATTTAATTGTTGATCCACATAGGATTTAATCTTTACAAAACTATCACAAAAAGTCTATGCTAAGGTAGATGATGGATAGTATAAAATAATATCACTCTAAATTTATTGCACACACACTCTAAGTAATCAACAAATTTGTTACACACTCCACACATATTCAATGCAAAGAAATACTGCACAATAAGCTACTCTTTCATTCAACCACTCTCACAGCACTACTAAAAACCATTAGTCATTCAATTCTCACTCATAATAGGAAGTGCAATCAAAACTTTAGCAAAAAATAAAATAATTGACTGCCACCCTAAATTAATGGAATGGGCCAAGAATTAAGTTGTCACACCATCGAAAGGTTACTTCAATTAATTAAATTACATATAGAATTAACTATAATAGTAGTAGTAACAAAAAGGACATAAATGAGAAATATTTGTGTAATATTTCATTGAACCACTATCGTAACACTCTTGAAAACCTTCAATCATTCAATCTACACACATAAAAGGAATTAGAATCCAATCTGTAACAACAAAGTAAATTATTCACTGCCACACTAAACAAAGAAAAACATCTAGGACTTAGTTATCACACCATCAAAATCTTATTGAAATTAATTAAATTACACAAAAAATAACTACAACAGCAGCAGTAATAAAAATCACAGAATCAAGAAATATTTATGCAATATGTCATTCAACCATTGTCACAACACTCCTGAAAAAAAATCATTAATTCATTTTGCAATCATAAAAGGGTGTGTAGTTCAAATTGTAACATTGAAGCAAATAATTCATTGCCACACTGAATTGAGGGACCAATATAGAAATTAATTTGCCACACCATCCAAAGCTTACTTCAATTAATCAAACTACACACAAAATTAACTTTAATAGCAATATTAACAAAAACCACATAAAACAAATATTTATCCAATCTTTCATTAAACCACTCTCACGATTGTCCTGAAAGCCACCACTCATTCCATCTGCACACATAAAAGGAAGTATAATCCAAAGTGTTTTAACAAATAAAACAAATCATTGCCACACTAACTAAGAGACTTGTCTATGACTTAAGAAGTATTACCATCCAAATATTACTACAATTAATTAAATTATACACATAATTAGTTATTAAAAAACAATAACAACACTCAAATAACTGATAAACATTTATGCAATTATGTATTCCATTGTAACCAACTGGTGATCCCTTTTAAGAAGTAGGGGCCTTCATCCTCAGTAGGGCTTTCTGTACTATAAATCACAAAAAATACTCAGAGGAAATTATTGAACCATAAATTTGAGATTTTCATTAATAAAAGAATGAGGATTTTAGAGCTCTAGTGTTTCCCAGTCCTATAGTCCAATTTTTTTCTCTAGCCCTCGCGGAAAAATATTATTCTCTTTTAGAGATATATATTACAATGATAATATCATCACGATAATCTTCCAATTCTCTTGCAATATTATAATAAAAAAATATCTTAACAATTACACAACGATTTCCATGGAACGAGTAAAACTGTAATATTTTTTTGTAATTACAAATAGAGTTACAAAGGATATTAAGAAAATGATCTGGATGCTTCACAAATATCTCCAGGTGATGAGTTGTTTCTTTTTACTTTGAAACGCTCCTATATCCAACCTGATTAGGAAATGAAAGATGTGCTTAAGAAATTGTCTCTATAACAAAAAAAACTCTGAGAACCTTAATGAATTTAAATTGGTAAACAAACTGAAATTTAATCCTATAAAAACAAGCTTCTATTGACCATCCAGACCTAAAACAACCCATACATTAGTTTTATGATAAAAATCAACCTAAGAAATTAGTTCTAATGTCAAACTTTAGGTGGAATTTGATAAATAAATAAATAAGTGAAAAAGGACATATTTAGGTGAATAATGGTTGTTACAGTAATAAGATATGTGTGGCTGGTCAAAAAGGGATAAAATAAATAAGAAAATAAGTAGGAAAAATATGACAATTCTGTGACCCAACATTTCCCCCCAACTTAAGCTTCTACATGTCCTCATGCAAAATCATGTCACTGATGCCTGAAAAGCTGAGAGTGAAGTTGTGGGAGGTTGTATTTTCTTTCCATGTCTTCACCACTGGACCTATATCATTGAGAAATAACCAATTCTCCCTCCCAACAATTATTAGTAATAATATATCGATGTTGATATTGATGGTTGGGTAATAAAATAATAGGGAAATTGAATATAAGTATTATCCATCCTACACCATCATTCCTAATAAAGTAAACATTCATATGAACTATGGAAAGTTCTTTCTCAAAATTTTGATAACAATAGTGGTCTCCCTTCTTCAATTGTTATCGGGAAAGATCCCATCTCAACATGCTTCCTTCTAAGGCAATAGTTCTCATTCCTTGTATACTTATCTGGTATCTATGTATAATTGATTATTGATGTCCCATAAGAAGTGTCTTAGTGGCTGGAGACCCCCATATTTTATTCTATTTGTGTGCAAAAAACTCAAATAAACCAAGTTCTTCTCTAATAAATAGCTCTACCCATTCTCCATTAGTTGTTATAAAATAATTTGAATATTTACAACCTATCTAATTTTGCATAAAAGAAACTAAAGCCTTGACTTTTACATATCCCACATGGGGTGTCATATTGAATGATGTTTCCCTTAAGAAAGAGAGTTAATGTAGGTATAGCTCACACAAAAAATGTTTTCATGAGAAATTATAATGTTAAAATTTTTTCTAGGAAGTCATGTATCTCGTCTTATATGGTCGCTTTTACTTCATGGTTTTTAATTGGAAGAGATAATTTTTTTTTTTAAATATAAAGGATATGAAGGAGAAGGAAGACTAACACACAATAAGGCATTAATGATCTCAATAATGAGCTCTTTTTCTTGCTATAAAAACTTCACATGTCCTTATAGTTCCTTCACCTATTTAATTGCTTGTTTCCTCTCCTTCTGAATTTTCACAAATTATCCAATTCTTAATTTTTCATCCTACTAATTCTTAAGCTTATTGACTATTTCCTCATGATACTTTAGGAATATGAATTAATCTTTGGGAAAGAGCACTAGTTTCTCCCACTAATCTAGTATCCTTATAAAATCTTCAAATTTGACGAGAGTTATTTCAGATGTTGTTTCAACATCCTCCTTCTAATCCCTTTTCTCCTCTTGATGTTCTATCTCAATTGATGGTTCTTGTGTAATAGCATCATCATCGATAGTTTATTATGGTACAAAAATATCTTTATTTTAAGTCTTCTCTACTTCAAATACTAGTTCTTGTGTAACAACAACATCATAAACATGTTCTTGTGGATTATCATACTATTTTTTTTCCTTCTTTGATTTAACTGCTAATTCTTGTGTAATAGCAGTGTCATGAGTAGGTTGTTATGGAATAGAAGGTTGAAATTATTTTTATTTCTCTACCACTTGTACTCCAACTGAAATAGTGATCGTCCCCATGATTTTAGCCTTCTCAAAGATTTTTTGGCAACCCTTACAATTTCGTTTTGAGAAAATAGATGATGTAATTTCTACAACCTCTTCTATCATGTCCAATCTAGTTTCACTCTTAAAATGAAGGTTTTTTTTAACATAGGAAACTTTTTCTTTAAATCCTCATTTTCCTTTCTCATATTTTTAATTTGAATGAGAGGGACAATTTTTTTCTTACCTATTGAAATAACAACCTTTTTTTCTTCTGTCGACTCTTCTATTATTGGTCCTTCTATCTCCTACTGTTTATGTAGTTATTTTTCAAGATCCAATGTAATAGTTGGGATTTTATATGTAGTGGAGCCTTCCTCTATATACTTCTCCTTCTTTCATTTGTCCTATTTTTCATGAAACCCATAAGGTCCAACTATATCAACACATTCCCCCTTAGTTGTAGAAGTAGGTTGTTTAGTCTCTTCTGGTATAAAAGTTACTCACACCCTTTTCCTAGGCATTCCCCCAGAAATTATATTTTTCACTTTCATTTTTTGCACTATTACCTTCATTGATACTCTCGACCTGGTCCCTTCAGGTGTCTTTGTAATATCTCAAATTCGGGACTGCTAGCAAGGCATGCCTGAAAAACACATTTTTTAGAAATGGCTTCTATAGCTCTTGAAATCAACCCTTGGGTCCCTTAGATATGAGTATCTAAGTCCTAAATCCAAGAGAATATTAGAAAAAAATCTCTCTAGGTGGGTTAAATAGATCTCCCACACCTAGTACACCTTAAAAAGTGCCCAAAGAGGGACTACAACACTATGTGACAAAACTGCTCAGAAAATAATGCATTTGAGCCAAATATATGTAGGAGGCCAATATTGGGGGCTCAATATGATTGTTTATAACAGAAAATTAGAGTTATATTGAGGCCCTTGCATTACCGAATAGAAATAAATAGAATTTACATGAAGATTTGGCTCAAAATGGGAGGCTGCAACCATATGATATGACTGTACAAGCTTGACAACATTATTTTATTAGCTGAAAAGAGATGTAAGTTACACTTTAGATGTAGAGCAGATCTATGTAAAAAAATATAGATCAATATCAGATCTATACACTATAGAGTCTCCTCTTCAAAAGCCCCTTGGGGTTTTTAGCAGAAAATGTGGTACAAGAAGTAGATCTGAGATCTAAGGCAGCTGTTCTGCAGAATGATTCAGAATTTCTGAAGAAAATACATTAATATTCAGATAAGATCTGAATGGAACATGGATTAGATATGTAATCCATGGATCACCATAGTGAAGGGAATATTCCCAGCACCAGAGATCTCTTCTCCTTGAAGTGACAAAAGACCCTGCAACTCTCTCCTTGAAAATAGTGCAGTTCTAGAAGATGGAATACACTGTAGGATCTAGAGCATGTTGTGGCCTGATGGAAAGATCTAAAAGTGAGGTCTCCTCATCAAATACTCTCTTTCCAGGGGGACAGACAACTTTCCCATTGAAAAGAGCCACTAGAATGGCTTAGATCTGAACAGATCTACCATCCACTTGTTGTATATTACAAATACAACCAAACCCTCAACAAGATCTTCATTTTTGTTGGAAGAGAGCCTGGCCAAATACCTGATAGTGGTCAAGAAATGCAAGATTCCTCCAAGAGTTACTCAATGGAATAGGTAGGATTCCCGATCAGGAACACCCTAGTACTAAACAGCACTATTCTCAGCTAAACAAGCAGAGAATGAGAAATGTCTAAGAAAACAAGTCTTTCAGAAATAATATCATCAACAACCCCTCTCATGTTGTCCTCGTCCTCTTTAAATAAGATAGAATCCTTGCCAAACCCTAAACCATCTCAATTATTTAGCTACATTCACATGATGAGCCTCCAACTAAAACTATTCTATGCATCTAGATGGTTCAATGTATCTAGAAAGTGTTGTTGATTTGGTCCAGTTGACCTAGTCAAATGACTTAATCCATTTCACACATAAGGGTGTTTTGCTAAAGCAGCCCAGATTAGCCTTGTTCACATGGGCACAGATTTATTTTTTTGTTTTAGGAGTTTAATTTATCCTCCTTTACAATTTTATTCTTGAAACAAGAAAATGAAAACAAAATAGTATATTCATATTAGCTTGGGCTAATTAGGAATATTACAGTCATCCCCTCCAAAATTTTGCTTGTCCTCAAGCAACTGATAAGGTGAGTGTTGCAACTCATCTCCTCCTCCATTGGTGACACCATCAAATAATAATCTTCTCCCATAAGCTAATTAATCACCAATCCATCCCTCCATGAAATGTTCCCCCAGAGATCTTATGAGATGTGTTTGTAAAAATTCCATCCCACAAGGACACAATATCTTATGTGAAACAACCATGGTTTTCCTAATGTTATCCCTGAAATATGAAACAAAAAACACATGGAGAATCTTCAACCCATTAGGCACATGCATACCTCCCATCCTCCCTCCATATATTCCCATAAAAAGTACAAGCATGCCGTCAATGTATGGGAGCAAAATAATGTACAAAAAAACAAAAGGGTGTACATATGGAGGTGGGTCATAGTCCCACATGTGGAACCAGCGTAATGCATCTCCTACCTACATCAAACCAAGATGTGGTAAGTGGTTTTCCCACCACTTACTTGCAGCCCATGCCATCTCACTATAGCTGAATGTGTGAGATATGTTTGGTGCCTTATGAAAGAACCCATCATGAAACAAGATCTCCCTTTGTCCACCAATGGAGTGGCCAAGTTCAGCAATTGTTGTGGCCCAATATTTTCTATGAGATTCACAAGATATAACACTCCTCCTTGGAGTCATGGGCTGCATAAACATCGTGAAAGAATGCATACAATCAAAAAAATAAACTTGTTCTACATGAGCATATTCTTCACCAATAGTCCTCGTCATAAAATTGGAGTGGTGCATAGATCTATCTTCTCCCTCAAGAGGGGAAAGAGAAGGCTGAATTAACTCTCCAGCAGAGTTATGTTGTTGCCCCATCTCCACAGAGTACATGCATCTTTGACAATGATGATATAGTTCTCCTTCAAATCCCTCCCAATAGTAGCTCCTAAAGATGATGATGTTGAGCTTCATAGAATATTCATGGCTGAAACAGAACTCCTCATAGGCCCATTGTATTAAATTATCCTTCAGCTTGGAGGCTCTAGATAAGAATATCCTACCATGATCATAGATGAACCCATATTGGATTGAATAATCCTCATCAGCTAGCAAGTATCAAGAATCATGCATGTATGAAGATCCTTGGAATATTCCACCAACAGTGGGGACTTCCAATATGGATCTAGTTTGCCCAACAATGACAGCGCTGATAGTGTGTCAATTGAAGTGGCTGCCATGTTGCTGCTCTTCTCCTTAACATCCTCCATGTCCAAGGTTTATGTTGGAAGTCATGCCTCCCATTTTCCTCCTCTTTGACATCTCCCATGCCAAAGGTATGAGACGGAAGGTTTCTATTCCTCCCTTGCTTCTTTGTGGTGTCAACCTTCATTCTTGCAGCATCTTCCCTCGGCGTAGTATGAGATGAGAGAATGGATAGTGATGTCAAGGGAAAAATTATTTCCCTCTCCTTGTACCTTTCCCATACCCTCAACGCTAAAGCATGGTCTCCTAATGCTCTCTTCCTTCTTGGATCTATGGAGGGAGCATCTATGCATGAAACATCTCTCACCAAATATAAATCAGGTGGTCTCCCATAGGATATACCACAAGATAATGATGTCTCATGGTTCATTCCCATGTGAATAACAGATGGGAACATAATATGACTACTTCCACTGCGCAAATCCAACTCTAATTGTTGTGTGGAAGTATCATGATAAGGAGAATTTGGAGCAATTCCCCCATATTCTTCTTCATCACCCACATTCTGCAATATCTCACAGTCTAAGGAGATCCTTTCAGATGCACTTGACTCATCAACACCCATCTTCTCCTTCGTGTCAAGAGTCTTGATGATAAAGGACCGACCCATCATAGTGTGTGTTCCAAAATTTGGATGCAGTGTTGGAACAAATTTCCTCCATTGTATTGTCTCTTTGTCTATCATCATAGACACATGCTACTCATCCTCTTCATGTATAGGATCCTTGGGGCCTTCTTTCAAAGATACAAGAACCATCTTAGTGGAATAAATAGCTTCAACTCCATCTCCCAATAAAAATAGATTTCCTCCTGTTGTCACAGCGCTGGAAGAACCTTTCAGTTCTTCTTCTTTCTTCTCCTCATCAATTGAGCATGCCTCATCAATAAGAGATCCCTTCACTTTATCTCTCCTTGAAAAAGGAACACTCATGTATTATCCTTGAGAAGAAGGTTCTTTCTAAAGTAGGTCCTTTTCCCTTGGAATCATGTAACAGATCTTCAACCCCTTCAACAATGTTTTGAAATAGAGTTATCTTCATGGATCTTCCCATCTCATGCAAATGTTCTGATATCTTGGGCTTAGTTTTCTTACCCAAATAAAATTAGATGGAATAGAGTCAAATCTGTTCACTAACCTACAAGTGAACTTTTCATAAGTAAAGATGTTTACATTTTTTAATGAATAAGACTCAAACAACCACCAGACATATGCTTTACCTTGGAGGTGCAGTGCTGCTACTCTTATGGCCTTTTCTTCAGAAATTTGATGTAGCTGAAATTATGTATCCATATTCTCTACCTAAGACTTGGTTAAGCTCTCAGGTGACCCATCAAAAGTAGGTAGGAAATTTCTACCAAAGGTGTGCTGCATGCACCCTCTTATCCTCATAGTTATACTGGATCTTCTTTCTTCATTGAGTTGACAAAAATCTCGGAAGCTTAGATACTCTTTGAATCTTTTAGAATGAGATTCATATTCTCGGAGATAGTCACCAAGAGTCTCCTCCTTTGGTGTCTCTCCATCTTCTTCTCCTCTTGCAAGGGGTGCAGGCATGCTACAACGTTGTAGATCACATTGTGTGGATGAATGCTCACACACATCAAATGAAGTAGTGGGGCTTCCTTCATGTGAAAACCTCTTCAAAATATCTATTGGTCTTCCCTTCCTCACTCCCATGATTTCATTCTTCAGCTGATGCATATTTTGGAACAGAGTTTCTGAAAACCCTTTCCTAATCAATCTTTAAGATGAAGGGTTTGGACCCTTGTCTTCTGTGTATTTAGTGTAACTACACTTCTTCATCAGTATTTTCTTTCCATGAAAATAGATATTGGCTATTTAGTAAGAAAATCACAGGCTATGCCAAGAAATATGCTCTGATACCACTGTAATATCCCAAAATCGGGACTGCTAGCAAGGCATGTCTGGAAAATGCATTTTTCAGGAATGGCTGTTACAGATCTTTAAATCAGCTCTTGGATCCCTTAGATATGAGTATCTAAATCCTAAATCCAAGAGGATATCAGAAAAAAATCTCTATAGGTGGGTTAAACATATCTCCCACACCTAGTACACCTTAAAAAGTGCCCAAAGAGGGACTGCAACAGTGTGTGACAAAACTGCTCATAAAATAACACAGTTGAGCCAAATATATGTAGGAGGCCAATATGCGGGCTCAATATTATTTTTTGTAACAGAGAATCAGAGTTCTATTGAGGCCCTTACATTACCGAACAGAAATAAATAGACTTTACATGAAGATTTGGCTCAAAATAAGAGGCTGCAACTATATGCTATGACTGTACAAGCTTGACAACATTATTTTATTAGTTGAAAAGAGCTATAAGTTACAATTTAGATCTAGAGTATATATTTGTAAAAAAATAGAGATCGATACCAGATCTATACACTATAGAGTCTCCTCTTCAAAAGCCCCTTGGGGTTTTTAGTAGAAAATGTGGTACAGGAAGTAGATATGAGATCTAAGGCAGCTGTTCTCCAGAATGATTCAGAATTTCTAAGGAAAATACATTAGTATTCAGATCAGATCTCAATAGAGCATGGATTAGATCTGTAATCCACAGATCACCACAGTGAAGGGCAGATTCCCAACACCTGAGATCTCTTCTCCTTGAAGTGCCAAAAGTCCTTGCAACTCTCTCCTTATAAATAATACAGTTATGGAAGATGGAATACACTATAGGCTATAGATAATGATGTGGCTTGATGCCAAGATATGAAAGTGAGCTCTCCTCATCAAATGCTCTCTTGCCAGGGGGATAGACAACTTTCCCACTGAAAAGAGCCACTAGAATGGCTTAGATATGAGCAGATCTAGCCTCCACTTATTGCAGCTTACAAAGACAACCAAACCCTCAATAGGATCTATGTTTAAGTTGGAAGAGAGCTTCGCCAAATGCCTAATAGTGGTCAATAAATGCGATACTCATCCAAGAGCTACTCAATGGAAGAGGTGGGATTCCCGATCAGGAACACCCTAGTGCTAAACAACACTATTATTAGCTAAACAGCTAGAGAATGAGAAATTTCTAAGCAGAAAATTCTTTCAAAAATAATATCATCAAAAACCCCTCTCATGTTGTCGTCTCTTCCTTAAATAAGATGGAATCCTTTCCAAACCCTAAACCATCTCAATAATTTAGCTGCATTCACATGATGAGCCTCCAACTAAAACTGTGTTCTGCATCTAGATGGTTCAATGTATCTAGACAACAATGTTGATTTGGTCCAGTTGACCCTGTAAAATCACCTAATCCCTTTCATAGATAAGGGTGTTTTTCTAAAGTGGCCCAAATTTAACCTTGTTCACATGGGCATGGATTTATTTTGATGTTTTAGGAGTTTAATTTATCCTCCTTTACAATTTTATTCTTGCAACAAGAAAATGAAAAAAAATTAGTATATTCCTATTAGCTTGGGCTAATTAGGAATATTACAGTCTTCACTTCCTCAACTCTAGTTTTAAGTACAACTATTTCTCTAACTGTTTCTTCCTCCAACACTTCCTCAATAATCGGGCACCCACCTCGACTTTCCTATGATGAGTCACTAGACAACACCATAGGTTCTTCTATCCATGTCTCCTTTCCTCATGAGGATGAAATAGGGTTCATTCTAATGGAACTCCTTATCTTAGGGTTCCTTCGACCATTCATAGGAGTCATATCATACCTACTCCGCATATAGCCTGTGCTTGTCTTTCTCTTGAAAAATGTTTAAGTTTTAGAAATAGGTGTTGTTTCAACGTTGGGCGTTTCTTCAATACTTGGTGATGTTTCAATGCTAGGGGTTGCTTCAGAACTTGGTGTTGCTTCAATGCTCCCTTCATGCTCCTTATTCACTCCAACAAAAGGTCTCACTATCAAATCATGCTACAAGTTCCCTTGTCTCTGTAATGAATGGATGATGATTAATTTAATTAGAACATGGTTAATGATAGAATTTTATGGATGTTTTCACCCTTTCATAGCCTCTTCCATTTTCTATAACGACTTTAGCAAGTAGTATGGTAAATTAATGAACCCCATTGTCCATAGGTGTGGCAACAATTCAAAATGATAATTGAAAATAATCCAAAAATGATCATCACAAGTAATTAAATTTTTGAGGAATAGGGCTACATATAACCAAGGGTGAGGAATAGATATTCTATCAAATCCCATGTGCTTGGGTGTCAATTATTCTCTCTCCTATAAGACAATGTCTTTGACTTCATGATTGGACACTTTCCTTAAGAACCATCCTTCTCCTCTCTTATGAAGTCTTGTCACTTTTGCGATAACTTCTTCTGTAACAAAATTTCTAAAGCCCATGACCAGAGTGTATTGTTCAACTAATTCTTAGGAAAATTCTAAAGAGACCAATTAAATGAAACCCTATAATTTTTCAAAATAACTCAACCTTCCATCACTTAAAAAAAAATCCAATGCTTTAGGATGTTGTAAAAAAACATTAAAATAGTCAGGTTTGTGTCTGACCGATGCTCCGCCCATAGTTTCTCACAATCACACTACTCAACAATGCTAGGGACTTGTTATATATATGCTTCAATGCACACAAATTCTTACTTAGGGGAGAATATCAAGGTGTTGAAATTACAGGTGGTTACTCCTTCTTATTACCAATTCAAAACGTTTAAATCAAATGGAGTTTCCACATGATTGCACTGATCTCTAGATGTAGCAACAGGAATAATAAAGAAAAAAAATTAATAATGATGGAGTATTATTACTAATATCGGTAGTTACATCAGTTTAATTGTAAAATGTAATGGTGTCAGAACTCCCTAATCATGCAGTGTTATGGCAGGGTGTGGTATGTATTAATTGGATGAATAATTGAATTTATGAGATATGGCATGATGAGGAAAGGCATAATGTTCATAAGAAAATGTCTGTGTAGAAATAACAACTCCCAGAACCTTAATTAATCCAAATCAGTAAAGGAAGTAAAAAATAATCATGTAAAACAAGCTTGAACGGGCCATCCAAACATGAAATAGCTCAACCATTAATGATTAACTACGTAACATGTAATCACCAAAATCCCTTACATATTTACCCTTAATCCCTAAAAACATAACCCCTAATCCCTTAATCAATAGTCCTTATACCCTAGATCCCTAAATCGCATAATCCTTGAAGCCCCTTGTTGTCTCTAGAAAATTGTATAGGAAAAGGACATTTGAAAATGTCAAGAAAACAATAAAAATGAAGATTTTCTAGCAGAAATACATTATGAGGGAAATTTTTTTAATTAATTCCTAAGGTTTAGTTAGAAATTGGCAGCCAATGCACCAGTAGCAAGGCTTTTTGTGCTCAACGCGCTTTATCCATCGATAGCCGTGGGGTCATGGGGATGGCAACAAGTCACCATTTGGGACCACTTTGCACACTTGGTGAAGAGTATTCTCTCTCAGTTATAGTTAGGGATAGTCGAATTTGAGCCACCTTAAAGAGTTATGCAACCCTGAAAGGAATCTCTTGTCCTACTGTTGAGTGACTATCAATATTGGGCCAAGAGAGGGAAGGGAAGTTAAAAAAATTCCATATAAGCTAGCGATGGGAAGAGAAAAAAAACAAACATTTTTATGTTGGCCAAATTGCTACCATAGAATCATGAAATTTCAAGTGTTAAAGCAAGAGGATTGAGAGCAGTAGCATGTTGGCCATCCAACATATTAGTGAAGAAGAGAAATCCACCATTGGAGATTTGTCACATTCCTTTGGAGAGAGGGAGGAGAAGCTTGCAAGGATACCAAGGAAATAGACCCCCTTGCTCAGATTATTTGAGCTTTATAGCTCAAGGACTCATTGCAAGTGTGTTAGAATTGTATTCTTCTTACTAGCAACAAACAATAAAGGGAGTTTTCTCCATTATTGTATTGGTTTGTTTGGTCCATCTAAGCATTATTATCTTGTGTTTTTCTTCTTCAATTCATGTTATTATTGTCTTTTATGAATTACTTACCTTATGATTTTTTTCTTATATTGCTTTTATTCTATCCATTAACATCACCATCATATTCTCTCTTATCTTTTTAGGAAGCACCCTACTGCTAAAGAGGTGTATTTTGGTACAGTACTGTAACAAAAACACTACTAGAGGATAGGAAACTCCAGTAGTTTCTTTTTATTGGTTTAATGGTTTTTTCGCAGGACCTATGATTTGCATAACCAACTACAAGTCGTTTAGGTACTCTTTGCAATTTTTTCAAGACACACAGTTCCTATTATTAGAGGCAGAGAGCTCAATTTTTTTCTTTCTCGATAACATGCATTTCTCTCAAACAAATGCACATGCTGCACATGTTTTTAAAAAACATGTGGTGTATTACAGAAAGAAAACAATCTTTGTGCTTTTTTAAATTTTCAGGTAATTGGCAACCCATAATGAATTTTGTTCAACATTGTTCTGCATTTTTCTATGTGTAGGTTAGCTAATTTATGCACAAAACACCACTAGTATAACAATTAAGTGTTTTTTCCTTACATTTTCAAAACACACATAGCTTAAGTAAGAAAAAGTGTAAGTGGAAAAATTCCACACATGTTTTTGAAGTTAAATTTTGTTAATTTTTAGGAAGAACACAGTATAATTAGAAGGAGTAAGTGGCCCATTATCCACAATTATTTTACTAGATAAGCTATTTCTTCATTCTT
Organism: Pinus albicaulis; assembly: GCA_034641835.2. Taxonomy (NCBI): domain Eukaryota; kingdom Viridiplantae; phylum Streptophyta; class Pinopsida; order Pinales; family Pinaceae; genus Pinus; species Pinus albicaulis. Next base: position 1,085,524,538 of record CM076581.1, read on the forward strand.
TTTTCATTAGGATTGGGACTAGGTTCAAAGTGTTAAATAAAGAGAGCAAGTAATCTATGTTTCCCTTTCACCTATCGGTGAACCTAGGTTCGCATATGAATGCTTTCTAAAAATCATTTTGAACTACCATCTCCCTTTAGTTCTACATAGTCTAATTTGGAAAAGTGAAAGTGCCCATTATATGCAAATCATTTCAATTTTTGCAACGAACAATAAAAACACATAGTTTAATTAGAGGGGAAGTAAATGCTCATTGCATATCCACATATTCTCAGACCCTTGGTTGTTCACTCAAAACACACAATAAGAATCTATAATATTTGAACCAAAAGGAACCAAGTTTTTGCACTTTTATTGTTATCTGGTGTTTTCTTACAATATCACACACTAAAGAAAACTAAGGCTCTTAAAAAACAATAATAACTTGAACTCATTAAATTCTCCCCATAGGAGGCACAAAAGAAATTATAATTTAGGTTAGGACCATTGGGCGTAGAGATCCAATATGGCACCATGGTCATATTATATTTTGAAACATAGATGTTTACTATTTATGGAGCTTAAAATCCTTCTATCTACCCATGGAAGTGATTTCCCGAGAATTATAGAGACCCAATTCAGAGGGGGTTCGACATAGGTCCAGTGTGTGCAGTATTATTTGGGGCTACTCGACCCATCTAGTGCTTGGTACTGGTAACCAATTACCAAGAAGCTAAAGGCTCGAATTATCACGTGGGATTACTATACTTTAGTGGCCAAAAAAGAGGGAATCCTTTCCTTATAGGTTACAGTGCGGGTAACACTATATCCTCACCACAATTACCTTGTTTGGTTCTTTGGTTGTTTGAAGGTGTTGTCAGTTCTTTCGATACATTGGCCCTAGTACCCATAAGAATTCATATCCACAAGGCCTAGTTACATTGAGAGTGTGAGGACAATCAATTCTGTATAGGCTTTTGGTATCATACACAAAACCAAAAATAACATTATTTTTTGCTTGATTGATCACATAGTTTAAATTTAAAGAGAAAAATTACCTTTATATTTTTCTCTTTTTTTTGTTTGTGTGATTATGTAATTTCATTAATAAATATCGTCCTTCCACCAAATTAAAAAAAAAAATAGTAAGTTACAGTAACCAGTACCTTAGGGGACCCAACAACACCTCATCATTCTAGGTGTTTCTTAGACCTCCCACATTACCGGGAGGAGTGTCCAGCCTCTTGCTATTTAAGAATAGAGGACACCATGATGCCTCCATTATATGATCTTCCTTTATCAAGGAATATTTTATTGGAACCCCCAAAGGTTCACCAATCGCCACACCAGTGGAGACTCCTCCAGGATCACCACACTCAACTCATCTTACGACCCGTCAAGGTCAAAGGATAACTACCCCTTTGGGGAGTTAGAAAACCACCCCACAAGGAATTCCATAGGGAAATACTCCCCAGGAACCTCCATAAGGCCACCACATACATATACCTATTCAACATCATCGTATAATGGCAATAAATACTCGGTTACCTTTCATAGCATCATTTAATCTTCCATATCTAACCAAGTTAACCAATGACCCTATTGCACATGGCCTTAACTAGCCTACCCATGCCAACTAAGCTTCCTTCATATATTCAAAAATTTGAAGGTATGCAAGCGGAAGACCATTATCACATTCCACATGTGGTTTTCATCGAATAATATCATAGATCCTACCATTTGGCTAAGACTATTTCAACGCACCCCTACAGGGCCAACAATGAAATGGTACGTTGACTGGCCCTCTGCATCACATGGAACCTTTAGCTTCCTCGCAACTGCATTCCTCACTAGCTTCCAAATTATGGTTCATCATGATTTAGGGATAAAACTCCTCGCCTATTTTAGACAAACACCTACCATTCATATATCAGACCATATCCATTAATGGAAGAGGTGTCATAATTTCTGCGAGGCTAATATCGAGGATAGAGTTGTTATGGACTTATTTTTGAAAAAATTCAAAATAGAAATTTAAAAATATGTGGAAACGAAAAAAACTAACAATGAGGAAGATGCCATCAATAAAGCCAAGAAAATAGAGCTCATTTACACCCAATCTGGATATATCTACCATATCCTTCCAAATTCCCCACACCTGTAAAATTATAGAGAGTTACCAGGCATGTCGAATACTATTGATGGTTTGATAGGGTCCTTAGCCCAAATTAGACCAAACAAGACTTATCAGCACCATGGATACTCTTATGATAATACATAGAATGTATCTCAACCAGGGTACTATCATAGTCACCCTATACCTCTTCAGAACATGACTAACATGGAAATTCCATACCACCAACCACAAGGAGGTCGATACCCTCCCTTCCAGGGGACTCGATATTTAGCTATAAATGATAATACTAGAGAGCCACCCCAACATATATACTCCAACGAGGGACAAGGTAGCGAATACTCCCCTTTTTGTGCACTAAATGTACCACCATTACTAAAAAATGCCTCGATTAACCTAGTGCAACCCTCCTAAGCTTAGAATCAACCTTCATATGACCAAGAGAATAATAATAATCCCCCTAACGCTACAAAGAAGAAACCAAATAGAAAACCAACGGGAGACTCTAGATAGGGGGCCAAAACATAGTGGCACCCCTCACGATCTCAGTCTTGGGGAAATTTCAACCAAAATCGAAACGAAGGACCAGCCAATAACTCTAAAACTAAAAAAAGCACAATCAGTTTGTTGAGCTATTCAACAACCCCCATTATTTTAGCTTAGTTACCTTATAAAATAATGGGGACCCTTTTTAAATTTTTAGCGTAAAACAAATAAGACGCTCAAAGTGATTCTTCTAAGATAGAAATAGGAATAAAAGGGGGGGGTAAAAACCTTGAATTTTGGCCTTAAAAGAACTTAAGTCAATAATTATCACAAAATGCAAATCATAATATCACAATGTAATGCATATGGCACCTAAAATCCACTAAACACATATTGCGTTGTGATATATATCAAAGTGATTTTATAAGGGGAAAAGGCATTTTCCAAACAAATTCCATAAGGAAAATCTTACGGGACCCATTTTCTGCCACGTAGGTTATCATAGATCGAAAATCACATTTCGCAACTCTACCTTGACGGTCCTAATGTTAGCCTCCACTTTTTTCTCATGCAATATACTAATCGCATCACAATTTCACAACACAACCACTCTTTCCCTTCATCCATTTTTGTTGATATTTTGATCTCAATATCACAATCCGAAAAACATAGGCAATCGAAATTTTATAAATATTTACACACGAGTAACACTACGATGCGAAAAATTGCATTTAAATTCTGGAATGATTACATAGGCACATCAACCCATATTGATTGTTAATGCCATAACTTAATGGTTTTATAGCCCATGCCTCCGAAATTATTTGACTATCAGAAGCATTGAATTCATGTATTCACAGCGTACCAAATTTCATTTGTTTAATTGTTTCCATTATTATGGTACATGTGCATTTATAAAATCAAAGTTGCCTCTTTCTACTTATCATTTAAAATTGTTTACAAGTGAGCCCAAGTAAGCATAGTTCTTTGGACATGTCGAAATCTCTCAAGAAAGCTAAGAAACTAATGGCCCCTCTTAATCCTGCACCTTCTATAAGATAAATAACATAGATTATTCCTCTATGTACAAACACAACATGTGAAACCGGTAAGTGGATCTTCCACCTAGGAGGCCATGTATAGGTTTTCTAAGGATGAGAAACCCCATAGGGTTCAAAAGAAAGTTACAGATAACGTTTTTGATTCCTTAGAAGCTACTACAAAAGAAGTTGCCAATTATTTTCTGCATCGAATTGTTGAGCGCCCTAAAATCTTCCCATATACTTATATGGTAAGATTCATAATTGAAAACCTCAACATTGGGGACAATAATTTCTTAACCAACAGAGGAATGATGATAGGCTCCATTAAAGAGGAAGACATGAATTTTATGTACCACATCCCATACCTAGAATAATTCTATGACAAGGAATTTTTGGCGCAATTCACCAGTGAGAATGAGCTGAAGTCAAATCCAATCAAGAAATGGAGAAGCAACCTGAATAAACAAAAAAATGATGACAAGGGTATGTATTCTACTAACTCCATTTCTAGTCCTTATTATTATGTTGTTGCAATAATTTATAGGCACTTTGGTCAACCTGACACTACCAAATTTTCAGTAGAATGGGTTCCCCTTATGGAAGCAGCTGCAAACTCTTATATTATGGATTGGGAAAACATTTTCTCCAACAATATTGCTACTCAAATTTTGGAATAGAGAAAAAAAAATTATATTTCCTCGAAAAATTTTCCCTCATTTTGTATGAGTGCTTATATCATGGAAGTTGTGTGTTTTACTTCAGAATTTTGCAGCCATGGGTTGGAAATGTACTACCTCCCCATTCAAGTCTATCATAGCATGTTATGAGAGTCAAAATTTGAAAACCATTTTTATAAAATCTACCATGGAGTTATTCTCCCTTTGTTTTAAGCTGTGTTCAATGAGAATTTCCCAAGGGTCAAAAGAAGCTCAAGTTGATTTCCCCTCCATTGGAAAATGGTTTGGAAAAGAAATGTTTACCTATGTCAGAGTATTTGTGAGTATAGCTCGGCTACATGTTTTATCGTTATATGTTCCTGATAAGCTTCTCGCAAGAGAAGTAGCTTATAAAATAGTTGGCAATGGATTAACTAGGTTTCTTAAGGAAGCTAAGAAAGCATCATGACCGTCCTTTCTAAAAAAAATTGATGTTTGCACCTTGGACAATTATAAGCATGCATTTTTAGATATCAGTCAAATTGAATGTTTCAAATTGTTCTCAATTGCAAACAGACTATACGACCCAAATAAAGTTGCCAATGTTTTTACCACCCAACTTAAAATCAGACCTTTCGTACATGAAGATGATGAGTTCGACGAATTATTTTAATCAGTCAATAATTACTCTTCAGTTCATAAGATGGCATCCCTATGCCTCCATCCACAACAATTTCCGAATTTTAAACAGTATGGGAACAAAATATTAGAAGGAATTTCATTGAAAATGTTGGAAATATCACAACCCTTAACATAGAAGGAAAAGGAAAAAGAACCAACACCTAGGGATACTGAAGTCCTTAGTAAAAATGAACAAGATAAATATGTTGAAGTTCAAGCCATGGAATTAGATTTCCCTAGTAATTTGAATGATCTCTAGAAGGAGTTCACAAAAAATGCCAAGGAGACAAAGAAGTGATAATTACTAGTCATCAACAAATTGTGCAAAAACCTCAAAGTAAAATTCAGGACTCGTTCACTGCTGGGACCTCAAACAAATTAGTCAGCATAGAGCAAGTGGAGTTCATCCTGGCCTTCCCCACTTCAAAAAGTGTACTCAAAATTGAGGAAATCCCTCCTCCAGATATATTCTGTAGCCCTAAACATAAATTAGTTATGAGAAAAAAAAGGAAAATAAGGAGAGCAGAGCAATCTGAACTCATTGTCCCAGGGGATGTTTCAATTGAAATTGTCTAGAAAGATTCACAAGAATATCCTTCATAGGATATAGCTCATCTGACCGAGTTCATATGAGCTTATGCAGTTGCAATAATAGATAAGGCTTCTGAGGTTCAACAATTGAGGAAACAAAAGGATGAAAGAATCATCCAATTAGAACATGGTCTACAGGAAAAGAAGAAAAATGTCAACCAACAACTACAAGTACAGGTAACACAACTCCAAGAGAGCATGGACCAATTGAAGATTAAACACCAAAATGAAATTAGTTCAAAGGCCACTCAAATTCATCAAATGCAGTTTACTGTAGAATAATTGAAATATAATCCAAAGATAGATGACTTTATAAAAGAAGCATTGGAACTAAATACCCTATTGGAACAAAAACAAGTTATTTTTTATCAAAATTTATTAAATATCCTTGAATTTTGTGAGCAAAGTGATTCATTGATGAATCTAATATCATACCAGAGGATCATTTTCGATGATATTGATGATAAATTTTGATAGTATGTCACCTGGAAGGATTTTTTTGATGGCCGAAAGGCCAACCTACCGAGGATTGAGGACTCTAAAAAGGAAATATTATTTATTGACTAGAAAATACAGTTGAAATATGTTGAAAGATCCCATTGCAAAGAAAAATATGTGAATAATAAAATTCTAAATTTTTTTGGCTTGAGGGGTCCTTACCCAAGTTCATATTTTATGGATAAACCAACAAACCCTCCGACTATTGTCCCTTTCAGCAATGACCCGTTTGTGTAGATCAAAGTATCACGCGATGAAATATGGGGGGATGCTAGAACTAGGTTTTTGCACCCCGGGGGAGAAAATAATGAAGTGGTCCTAGACAAAGCCAATGCATATTTATATCAATCATAAAAAGATGCGCACAACAGAATAAAGTAGAATCACAGAGAGTGTGAAATCCTTAACAAAATAAGAAATAGTTCCTAAATCACTTCATCAAAAATAAATTATAAAAGAATGTGATTTATATCTAAACAATGGGAAATTACTTAACCATATTTATCAATCATTAATAAGAAAGAATAACCATAACATATATTCCTTGCGCAATAATCAACAGAACACAATGTGATCTCAACAGAACATAAGCATTCAATAACTCATATCAATAAAATAATAAGTTCGCCAAAATATTTCCTTTATATTAATCTTTAGAGCCCTTAAATATATAAAAATTTCCCTTACATAACCTTTCCATGCACACATCAAGCATAGTCTACACACAGCTAGGACTAGGTCTCCGTGCACACAGCCAACAAGATCCTTTCAACCCAACCCAGACAAAGTCTACACATAGCTAGGACTAGGTCTTCGTGCACACAGCCAGAAACATCCTTTCAACCCAACCCAGACAAAACCATTACAACATATTAAAGACACGTAAACATCAAAAAAATTCTTAATCTTAACTTGAACTATTTTCCTTAGAATCGAACTATCTATTTATAATTTTATTTAGTGCAGATACTATGGTCTCAAACCATGGTTTGAGGTCCACAGTTTACTCTTAAACCCATTCACATCAAAATTTTGGACTTTGACCCACCCCAATTCCTCTTCACTCAATCGCACAGCATGCACATAAAAACTTATACAAAATTATATCAAAAATTGTGCCACAGGGGACTCCACTCCAACAGGCCCCCAACAGAAACATGTGACTCATCCCAAGTCACCAAGGCACCTCCTCCTTGATCATGGCCTTAAGTGTTCTAGCAGAACATTTCATAGGGAGAACTAATTCCAAACTTTACGCTGTGGCACTATGCGCTTGCTGAGTCATTTCTTTTGTGGTTGGCCCTTCAATGGCCATCCCTACGGTATGTTGGGTCTACTCGATTGTCTTCAAAGTTTTGTCTAGATTTTGTGAACGTTGAAGCTCTTTCTTGACCAATGGTTGCATGCATGCTTGCATCAGTTGTCCCATTCCATGCAATTCTTCAATTCTATTTTTATGGTCCGACACTTCTGAAGACAAGCTAGGTGTTGAGTAAGAACCAAGGTTGGTGCCATTATCCTGATTTCCTCGAACAATTGTTCCTTCTGACGGAGTGCGTCACGCAACTGCTGAGATACCAAATAATTATATACTGAGGTCCATACACTCATGGGTTGATCAATAATATTGTCACATTGAGTGACCACAATAGCAATACTATATCAGGCTTGCTTTACTTCAACTCCTTGTTGCTCACGAAACTTCGGTGGAGTCGCAGGCTACAAATTTGTTTGAAGATGAGAAATTTGTTTTTCATATTTTTTTCTAACATTGTGCACCATAGCGCGCAAGGCATTCAATGAGGCAGCCAATCCCTCTAATTTATCCTCTGGCATAGCTATGGCCAAGATAGCTGGAATATATTGCCAATCTTGATAGATTTTTTCCTCCAGTGCAGTGCCTTGGGCTTCGTCTTATCGACAGGTTTCTTCTACATTTTGCTACTGTTGGTTTGCTTGCTCAGCCTACTACTGGGCTTCCATAGTATGAGTTTACACAGTAGCCTCTATGTACTAAATCTCATCCGCGATAATTGAATGCATTAAGTGTAACTTTCCTGCGGGTAACAAAGAAATATTAATATTTATATCAACTGATCACCTGAATTGGGCACAATGGATAGCATCCACCTGAATCTCTAGCGTGGGGATTTGAACGAGGAATACATCCCTAGTGGTTGGTAGAGAACTGTATGATGGTTGCATGCTCGTGATGTGCACACTAGTATGGCTTGCCTCAGCTACGCTCGCTTGAATCTGCATCACTTGCTTCTTCAACTCCTATAGTCCAACTTTTACAAGCTCCAGTGAATATTTGTAATCCACCTCCATGTCGGTCCAACGATCCTCGGTCACACATGTGACAGTGTTGATTATCTCATGTAGATCATCTTCTGTCAGTGTCAACACCTCCTACCTGGCCTCTTTGGAACCCTTCCTCTTTTTTCTAGATCCCCCAGTAGCCTAAGAGCCACAGTTGGTTCCCTTAGAGGTCTCCCCTTTTGTTGTATCCTTTAGCGCATCCCATTATTTTCCGGTTGGGTTTCTCTTTCAATTTCTATGGTTTCACTAGTGGTCATTAGTGTTGCTTCCTTCTCGGTCACCTTCTTTATCACTGCCTCTATTGTTTTCACTGCTTGGATTCTAGTGCGCGACTTTGAATTTCTTTAGCATTGCATGTGAAATCCAATTTATAATATTTTATAATTACTACTGAAGGCCTTTATTATTAGTCTTCAACAACATACCACACATCAACTCTAAGTGATTGAATATAGGTTTGCACCCTCACTTTCCGCAACACATAGTTTGTTCCATTTAACATAGATTCCTTATTATTAAATCATCCTTTCCAGTTGACCATGGTCCTTGGTATTTATTCCAGCTGTTATAATATTATGAAGTAACTTGGATACAATAATTATTGTTGGAAACCAGGACAATAATGAGCGGTGGAGGGGTAAATTATTTTTGTAACAATTTTACCAATTCAAAATTTTCTTTTTACTTTGTCTGAGAAGAATGATATAATACAAAACACTTTTAACAATAAATATGATAAATAATTACTTTAGAAATTAATGGACCATTAAATGAACAAATAAATTCAAGAACTACTTCTCCATTTTACTCATAGGGCAAGATACAACTTGCAAATATGATGTTCTGGATACAACCTGTCGAAAGCTACAAGTTCCAAGATTATTAGCTACACCTGAATGGAGCTATAGCCCCAGCTATTCTCCAACACCCACTGAGAATACACCCACCCTTGATCAGAAAAATAAAACTTCATTTTCCACTCAATGTTCCATCTTTCATCCATTTTCATACTAGGGTTAATGATTTCCTTCTACGCAAATAATTTATCTTAGTCATCACTCAAAAACACCTAGATTCTTATTATTGTAAAAGGCATAGCAACACCTCATTGCACCATAAGCTCTTTCTGAAAAACTCGTATATCATAATCTACTTGACTAGGCATGATTTTCTAGACTTTTTTATTTTTATTTTGTGGCTTTGTTTATTTTCTGAATTTATTCATGAAGCCTTATTTTTTTCCTTTGTCCTCGTCATTTCAGTCTTCTAGACCATGATTTCTATTTAGAGTTTCATCTCCAAGTAAAATTTATCTTTACTACATTTTTTGCAACTTGAGCTGAGTTTTTCTACTTAATTTTTTAATCTGTCGTCATCCATGAGATCCAAGGTGGAAGACGCCTATGGGGCATCCCTTTTTGTTTCATTCAACCCTCCCTCAGCCAACACCTTGGTCTCAACATTGGTAGATGATTCATCTACTAGCTCTTTTCCTGCCCTCCACAATGATGTGTATGTCAACCATATCTCTCATGATGATGAGTCATGTAGCCCCGCCAGTTCACGTGGTCTCCCTTCCGTCATTCCTCCCATATTCCTTTCTGATTAAGGCATTACGGAACGCATGACCACCCATAATTTTCCCTCGGATGATATGCACCATCATGCATACGTCCTTCTGTAGCAGTCCCATGAATAGTATGTTTTGGAGTCTAAATAATTCATTCATGATGAGGTCGGTTGGTTTAGAAATCCCATTCCTGTACCAGATACTTTCAAAGAAGGAAATATGACATATATCTCTCCTACCATTAAAATAAACATATTCAATAAACTAGGGTAGAAGAAATCATTACTTCGGGGGCACATTGCACCCCAGAAGAAATTGAGGCTTACATTAGGATATTAAAGGAATTCTGTGATGTTTTCAGTCGGTACTATTCAGAGAGGCCCGAACTTGATCCTTTCATTATCGAAAACCATATCAATACATGGCCTGATGCCAATCCTATTTGTTAAAACTTGAGACCCATCATTCCTTCTAGATGAGAGGGTATCAAAGCCGAAATCGACAAGCTGAAGCAGGTTGGTTTCATCTATCCCATTGAATACACCACATTTGTTTCCAACCCAGTTCCCATTCTCAAGAAATAAGGAACCATCTGTGTCTGCACTAACTTTCACGAACTGAACAAAGCTTGTCCCAAAGATAAATTACCCACACCATTTATTGACCAAATCATTGATGAGTGTGTGAGGAAAGAGGTTATATCCTTTATGTATTGTTTTTTCTGGGTATAACCAAATTACTATCCACCGTGTTGATCAGTTAAAGAATGTGTTCATTAGTCCATGGGGAGCATTTTCTTATAGGGTCATGCCTTTCGGCCTAAATAATGTCGAAGCCACCTTCTAGCAGGCCAATTCATACTACTTCCATGATTTGGATCGTATTATCATTTCCTACCTTGATGATCTCACTACTCATTCTAGGCATCGAGTGCAATACATTCATGATTTGTGTACTGTTTTTCTCCAATGTAGCAAATATAATATCCGTCTCAACCCACTGAAGTGTGTCTTTTGCATTCCTGTCAACCATCTCATGGGCTTCATTGTGTCTAAATATGGTATAAATCTTGATCCCCTGAAATTTCAAGCCATTCTTGAACTTATCATTCCTCATACTTTGTGCCAGTTACAAAGCCTTCAAGGCAAAGCCAACTTCCTTTGTTGTTTTGTCCCTAAATATTCCACCACTACACATGGGTTGGTTAGACTCCTTAGATCTAAGATTCCATTTGTTTGGGATGACTATTCTCAACAGTATTTTGATGCCATGAAACATGTTGTCGCTTCCGCTTCCTTGATTAGTCCTCCTAACTTTGTGAGGCATTTCATGTTGTACACCTTTGCGTCCACTCATTCTATAACTGGGGTCCTTATTCAGTAAGATGACATTAGAAATGAACATGTTATCTATTAGGTCAATAAGAACCTTGTGGGACCCCTTGTGTCCTACTCGGATGAAGAGAAGTTGGCATGGGTCTTTGTATCCTCGATCTAAAAAATTTGTCATTATATCCTTACGCATTCCACCATGGTAATGACCAATTCCAACCCCATGGATTTCCTATTGAGTCAATATATATTCAATGGGAAGTATGCCAGTTGGATCGTTATCCTTCAAGAGTTCGATCCTGAATTTGTCACACCCAAAAGTAAGAAAGTTTTAGCCCTTGCTGAACTCATTTCTGAATTGCCTACTGGTATGCATGATTTACTGGTTAATGATGATTTACTCGATGAGCACTTGTTTGCCATTAATTCAGACGATCCTTAGTATGGCAACATCCTTAGCTATTTGAAAACTCATAAGTTCACTTCCCATATCGACTGTGACGCTCGACGATGTATCCGACACCAATCCCCTCACTACCCTCTCATTGGTGATGATATGTATCGTTGTGATGTTGATTATGTCCTTCTTCATTGTCTCACGCATGCTAATGCTGAGAAATTACTTAATTCTTGCCATAGTGACACTTGTGGTGGTCACCTCTCCAGTTTGGAAATTGCTAAGAAAATCATGTGCGCTATGTATTTTTTTCCTTCTCTCTTTGGTGATTACAATGAAGTAGTCAAACATGGTTCCAATTTCCAACTATAAACCCCAAAGGTGTGAGCTCCAAATGCTCCCCTCGATCCTTTCATATCAGTTGGTCCTTTCTCTAAGTGGGTCATTGAATTTATGGAGTTTAAACCTCCATCTATAGGTAACCACAAGTATATCATCATGGTTGTCAACTATTTCACCAAATGGGTGGAGGCGATGCCAACATTCAATAACACGGTGGCTACCTCAGCTCTCTTTTTATTTTAACATGTTATCACTCAATTCGAGATTCTGAAAAAATTGATGTCTGACCATGGCTGAAATTTTGAAGATGATATATGGCATGAGCTATCCTCTCTGTTGGGATTTGAGCACCAATATTCATCATCCTCTTACCCCCAAGGTAATGGTCAAGTTGAAGCGGTCAATGAAATCCTTAAAACTATGTTTCAATGGATGGTGAGCAAGCACAAAACCAACTGGAACCTTATGCTCTTCCCTGCTTTGTGGGCCTATAGAACTTATGTTAAAACCACTTCCAGGTTTGCTCCTTTTCACCATGATTTTAGCGAGGAGGCAGTCTTACTGATCAAGTGTGAAATCCCCTCACTTCACCTAGCCGTCGAACTCCTCCCTGACACCCAACCTTTGTAACAAAGACGTATCATGCTTCAACATGCTTCCAAATACTGTCTTGTTGCATTTCAAACAATCAAAGTGGCCAAGAAGTGCACCAAAGCTCAATATGATCGAAAATTCCACCCTCATGCCTTTCACGAAGCTGATCTTGTTCTAGTGTTTAACCATGCTCATGATGCCCTTGGTCATGGGAAGTTTGAATCATTATGGCTAGGACCTTACATCATTAGTAAGTATTTTTGCAAGGGAGAATACCTTCTAGAGGATTTCGAAGGCCAAATACTTTCTAACCATCACAGTGCACTTCACATCAAGAGATTTTACACATAGCATATCCCATTGACGTGCATGTATTTATTCCTATCATGAATTTAGGTAGCTTTCATTGTTCATCATCATATTATTTGTTGTCTTGTGGTGCCTTTAAAATGGATCCATCATTCACACTGTATATTAGCTATGCCAATGGTGCAATTCACTTCTCTTGGAATCTAGCCTCAGCATATTGGGCCATTTTTACCCCTTTGCATTCGTTAGTCCTCTCCAATGACGTGTGCATTGGATCTGCCACCAATAATGAGGCCGAATCTGATGTAGTCAAAGTTTTGTTAGCTTATGCCCTTGATCATCACATCATTCACCTTCATGTTCATTTAGATTCCTTACTATTTCTCATGAAAATGAATGGTGTATACCGTGTGAATAACCATGTCCTCTTTAGAATATATTTACAAGTGAAGTTATTAGTGAACAAATTTGAAACCATTACATTCACTCAAATACCTAGAGCTCGAAATCACTATGTAGATAGAATTGCAAATAATATTCTAGATTGGCACTTATCACATGCATTTAACACAAGACAATAATAAAACAAATGGTGAACCATATACTTTTCATATATAAAGTGATGCATCTCCATATTATATATCGACAAAATCATGATGTTCGAATTTCACTACTCTAAATTCCTCCGACATGTCCATGTCATGTTACAAAATCAAAATTTGGACCCACACAAGCCCCTACATCTAATCACTATGTGGAGGGTCCCGAGCCAATGGCTTGGCTCCAATAGCTCACAAATACCGAACTGCATTTCTAGCCATCTCATTGCACTGCATGACCCCTCGCCACTCAGAGGGTAGCCCTATGCATTGCTCGATGTGTTGGACCTCAAGATCATGCCACCCATGCTCTGATACACCAGTCAACATCAAGTCACACCTGAAATGGACATCCTCCAGCAGAACCTCATAGTCAGGTCTTTGGCCCCCTCTTGCTCCACTAGATTCCACAGCCCCTAGTGTTGTGGGTTGTCACATATATCCTACCGACTTCACTGGTGCTATATCTACATACCAAAATTCAAGGACCAGTACCACATACATATTATAGAAACTTTAAATGCACCATAATATATAGCAAATTTCACTTACCATCTTGTCCCTATGCTCGACTTGCTGGAAGTGGCAAGTCAGTGTCCCCCCTAAAATTTCATACCAATGTATGGATAGGCATCTATGTACAATGGCATCTGATCCCAATGTGCAAAAAACTCAGGTCATAACACCCGTCTAACTCCACTACCTCCACCTCTCCCCAGAAACTTCCCCCAGCAGCGCATCCTAGGCTCCCATGGGCCCCCATCCTAGAGCTTCACATGAGGTCGAAGTGCGGGGATCTTCTCAAAGAAAAATGAGCACAACACCGTACCAAAAGCACATTCACAGTTCACCTGTCTCGTGCACATGAAAACTATCTTTACACTCACAACAGCATCATCTGGGCCCACCTATAGTAGGTCCCACTCATAACACTCTCTACCAACATTATTTTCCCCTGAGTGACGTGACGGAATGCCTGGTTTCCCAGGATCCACATTAATGTTGCAACAACAACCCATATCTCTAGCCACTCTAGACCACTGATTGTATGGTCATGCCCTTAGCATGAACATCCAGTCTATAGTGGTGTTCCATGAACTCTAATATGTTCCACTAATGCAGTAACACTGGATGTATATTTCTCACCACCCCTAGTGGTAGGATTCCAGTCAAGAAGTATATGTCCTAGATGATCAACTTCATCATGTGCCCCTGCACCATAAAGGCCTCCTAGCCTAGATCTCAATAGCTGACTATACTCAATAGTAAGGGCTCACCTGCCGTCATCAGTGGGTTCTCAACCAACTTGAGAACCCCATATCTCACAAGTGATCCTCATACCACCTAATCCCCCTAGATTTCAACACAAATCACATCCAAATCTCTCTCTCACTAGATGATCCTCAACTCTACCATGACTACATGACACCATCATTTTTTTCAGTTCAGAGAAGGAAAAATGCATCATAAACAATCAAGTCCCGGTCCTCAGCCAACAAACAGATTAAATCTCACCTCCAGCTCCAACTCACACTTTTTGGACTCTGCAGCTACGAGCTCACATTTTTCCCTCTGAAAATTGTGAGATAGGTCATAGTACAAGCCTGATAAGGTACGCGTCGGGTGTGAGGAGAGGTAGGGGTCTCTTACTGAGTCCTGAGCAACTAATTTGAAAAACTAAACTTCTAAAAATGTATATTAAGGCTAGGCCACCTACCTACAACTGACGGATCATGATTCCAAAGATACGTTTGTCTACTACGATCACCACAAGATTTAGGGCCTTCTTCTCCTCTCCAAATACACTAAAAATCCACTAGAAAATAAATAAAATTGGAGGGAAATTGCTCTACTAAAATAAAAACCATAAATTTCTTTCACCAATTGCGACCAAACTGTAGCCTAGTTTAATGAACCATTAGCAAAACTGGAAAGCTCTTACTATGAACTATAATGGGCATCGTTTTGTATTTGGTAATTTGACAGTTCACTAGGAAGCTATTTTTCCAAGAAGGCTCACTTTGCCGCCTCTTAAAATTAGATGTATTTACTTTTTATACTTGTACTTGGGTCACCGCTTTTCCTTCATACTTTCCAACGCATGTGTCAATTTTCGTCATGAGTAACCATCTTTTTCTTACGTTTTTATGGTCCCCACTAGGCCTATTCTGTGTGGCGGAATCATCAAGTCACCCTTGTTTGGAGCATTAGAGTTGAGCCACCACTGCATTCATGGAGTATGTCTTGAGTTCCTTTGCCTCCTGTTACAATATTCAATCCATTTTTTCCTTGTCCATCTCTCGTGTTGCCTATTTTGGCCTCCATTGATACTGTCCCCCATCTCTCTCAAGTCAAGGCAGTCACTCCCAAGTCATCCATGATTTCTATGCTCTGACAAAGGAAGTCATCTATCGGCTAATCAGTATCGCTTATTCCATCATCACCCATGGTTTTAGTCCATAAGTCACTTTACAATGATCCCTCATGCCTTAGTTGAGGATTCCTCATCGCCTCACCTATGGCGGACCTCCTTCTGTCGCCATTAGCACATTAATTCCAGAAGAAAGGTATAGAGGGTAGTGTACCATGGTTCTAGCTTCCATTCTTGTTCAATGCCTCAGATCAGACAAAGAGACTCATCATTTCCCCTTGACTTGATTTTTTCTCATCTATTCAGCTTTAGGTCATTATTTCATGATAAAGACTCATGTACTTGATGGTTTGGTGATTTAGCAGATTGTACTAGTGATCCCCCGGTGTGTGTGAGATGTTTTAGACCTCACTAGGGGGTTTCCCTTCTGGTAGCCCCCCACATGCCTAAATGAGCTCAGATTATACCACATCCTCAGATGCAACTCCACATGTTTGATAGGTTCAATTTCAGCCACGTGCAGCACACATAGCCTGCATGTATCATTCAGATGATCTATTAATATTTTTAGAGTGCTTTTCCTATTTAGCAGGGCTTCTTGGGTTGTTATTATGTCTCATGTACTCATATATTATTGTGTTAAGTCCTGGCTCATGTTTCTCCAGGCACAGTAAGTATGTCGGATCCATTATATTTTTTTCTAGCCCATTTTATGCCAACATGTCATGTACCATTTATCATGTACTTTATTTTTGCGGTTCATTTTACTAGGCGTGCCATTATTATTTGTACTTTGTCATCTCAGCGGGCATATGTATGCCTCCCTCACCTCCTTTAGAAGAAGTACCCAAACATTAAAGGAGACTTATATCATTTGTATATCTCTCCCCCTCAGTTATTGTCCTATCTCGCTTCACTTCGTCTATGCATCTCTCTCTCTCTGAATCCCCTTAGGTGTCTAGTTATTGTGTTCTTACAACGTACTTTGATCATATGATTAGCTCCTAACCCTCGTACATTTGGGGGGAATATGTTACACCAAAATATGGGCATATAACCATTTAGAGTTAGATGGATCGAAGTACACCATGTAAGACAAATTTTACCATAGTAAATTTTCTTTCACTATAAGAAATAATTTAATAAACCATATTTTATTAAGTTAGTTCTAGTTAAAATAAGAAACCCCATGAGGAATAATTAAATATATCCTTAATTATTTGATTTTCCTCTAGGAAATTTTAATTAAACCACCGTTTAAATAATATTCCTGGTCATATTTAACCCAATTATAGGAAATAATTAGACAAATCATTATCTTTCTTATTTTTCTCTATGAAAAACTAATTAAGTCATTATTTAGATATTATTTCTTGTTAAATTTGACTAAATTACCTAGAAATAATTAAACAAATCATTATTTGTTAATTATTCCTTAACCACATTCTTGAAAGGATAAATAAACCATTTTTTTTATTATTATTTCTAAATAAATGTATTTAACCAATTTAAATACCTTTCCCCTTCGACAAAATATAATTAAATATTCCAAGAAGTTACATCTAGATCTTGGTTAATAATATTTTATTATGTGCCATTATCAGGGATTACTCAATATTTTGTTATAAAGAGGAGGGTTTTCCATTCATTCTTCACTTTTATCACTTTCATTGTCGCTCTTTGATAATTTTCATCACTACTACTACTTTCTTTTGCTTCTTGAGCTCCCATAGAGTTCAACATATTATGGGTTTTCTGCACCATTGAGAGGGAAACTTCTAGAACTAAAGTGTTGAGGACAACCAAGATCCCATCCCATTGAGGGGGACTAGTAAGTTGTATTAGTTCCCTTTACCAGGTGTTATAATATATTGAAAATTATTTAAATCTTGTCTTTTCCATTGGATGCATTGGGAAATTCTTATTTTACTGTTTAACTGCTTTTATTGTAGAGATCTATTTTTTTGTAGCATTTGTTGTAACTATTGATTGCGGATCTAAATAAATTAAGCAAGCATTTCTGTTGTTAGGATTTTTTTTCACACACATCTAAAGCGAGATCTTTTCCTACAGTTTCATTAAGCTAACAATATGTTTTAATATTACTAAGAAGGATGAATCTCTAGAAGTAAACTATACCTTGTATAGATCCATCATTAGAAACCTTTTTTATTTGATAGCTTCAAGACTAGACATCATGTGAGTTATTGCTATAGATAGAATATTTGAATACCTCCTAGATAAATCCATCTATTAGAAACAAAAATAATTCTCAGATATCTCAAAGCAACAATGAATATGGATTTGGGTACCCCAAATGTAAGGATTTCTTATTTACTATTTATAATGAAGATGAATGGCTTTGAGATTAATCACATCATTAGGATTTATGATGTGATTAATCTTAAATACATTCATCTACATTATGGATCACAAAATTCTTAGATCTAACATTTATAATGATGCTAATTTGGCAGGTCATATAGATGAATGAAATAGAACAAGTGTTGGTGCTTTCTTTCATGGAGAAATTCTAGCTTAATGGTTGATCAAGAAGCAATATTCAATTTCCTTATCTACAGCTAAAGCCGAATATGTTGTAGCAACATATTTTTTTACTCAACTACTGTGATTGAAGAAAACCTTATAGGATGTAAAAGTGTTTTATGATAGTCCTATTCCCATTATTTTTTAAAACAAGAGTGAAATAAGCAGGTCAAAGAATCCCATTTTTTGCTCCAAAACCAAGCATATCCCCATCAAGTATCACTTCTTGAGAGAGAAATTTTTGGCTCATATTTTGAAGTTAGAGTATGTATATACCAAAGAGTATGTATTTTGTGCCTTTTTCCTCCCCCCACTAGCTCTTCCTATAAGAGAACTAAAGGAAGTTGTTGCATAATCAGCGAATCAAGGTAAAGTTTTCAAGTCCACACGATCAAAATGACAGAGATGGAATGTTGAAATATGGAGCATGGTGATAGGGGGAGCATGATGGTGTCATTTTAAATTGATGTAAAAGGGGTAGTGATCTAGAGGTCAAACAAAAAAGATGGTAATAAAACTAGATATGGCATAGAAAAGCACAAAAAACAACACTAGAACTAGTACCACAATAGCTAAAGGAAAAGTGGAGTGCCATATCAAGGGGAAAAAACTTAAAATACTTAAAATAGAACAAGGTTTTTCGTTTGATTTTGGAGTTGTCACTAACAAAAATGGAAGAGAATGCTAGAAACATGTTTTCATTGATGTCAACAGGTGGCAGAAGGAGGCACGCATGTCAAAAAATTACCTCAAGGTGTAGGTTCCAGGCACACAAGAAGGGAAAAGATTAGAATTAGTGTAGTGGATTTGGAACCAGTTTTGGAGCACCATTCCATCTCATATCTATATGTAAGTCACCCAGATGGATATAAATGTGAAATATATTTCCAATGGTGTATGGAAGTTCTAAAAGGGCCTCTTAGATCAAAACATAGAGCCAGTTAATTTTTTTTATGCTGAGGCCTTCATAGCAGAGTTAAAGGTAGTTAGAGTCTTTACCCTGCACCTAAAGTTAACAAAAGTTCCAAACTTGGCACTAATATAAACATAGCCTCTAATCGATAGCTTCGCAAAGTCGTTGTAGCAAAATGTTGGACAACAGGAAGAAACCAGTTGGCAGATACATCCTGGTGGAATAGTTTCAGTATCCAAGTCTAAGCCACCCGGAAGAGGACAACTAGGATGATGCCATCCTAACAGTGGTACCCCAACGGGCTCACCCAAAAGTTTGGCTAATAGTTCCCAAGTACAAGTGATCGAGCAGTATTCATCGAGACATGATAGCCACATGATAGGTAGGCACTATCTAATGGGTAGCAACCAATAGAGCCCATAGTATGGGCTAGCCTAGAGGAGGCAACTTGAAGGGTGAAGCCTAGAAGATTGTGTACGGTGTAGATGGATACACACCAAGAGGAAAGGTTTAATCCTAGTGCTAGATTTCTGAGGGTACTAGATAGATGGTATTTTTTAATATTCTAAAAATTTAGCCTTCATCTAAATGCAATATTATAGTTGGTTTTATCACTAGGTAGGTTAATAAATGGGTAGGGAGGCCCATTAACCTCTTTAGAAGGAATAATAACACTCCTAATGTGAAAGGAGGAAGAATAAGTAGCAAGATTGAGCACCTTTAGGTGTGAATAGGGATGGGATCACATTGATTTAGTCAACTTTGACCAAGTCAACAAAGCTTTCTAGATACATTGAATCTTCTTGATGAACAACGCAGTTTGGGAGGAGGACAACGTGCATGAGCTTGGTGGAACATATGGATGGGACCCAATGTGAAGAGGTTCACTTGCTATATATGGAAGAGGATCGTAGCATTTTTCATTCATGTTTTATATATTATCATTTGATAGTGGTCTATTTAGACTTGGCTTCCTCTTGTTGTTTAGCAGGGTTGCAGTGTTGTTTAGCACCGAGTGTTCCCGAGCGGGAATCCCACCTTTTCCCTTGAGAGGCCTCTTGGGAGCATATTTTACTGTATTTCTCCACATATAGGGTTGAGGCCAAGCATCAATATTTAGCTAAAACATTATTTCTGTAGAGAATAGTGTTGTGTTGCAGGGTGTTGCAGTGGAGGATTGATAACAACACTTATGGGTCTGTTTCTCAGTAGAGGTAGCATTCCTTCTCTTGAGAGATAAGTTAGGAAGATTTCCGGGCTCATTTCACATATTTGTAGTTGGAAAAACTATTCCTCATCTCCTACAGCATAGCCCCTTGCTGTAACTACGTCATTTTTCATAGAGATGCAAGAGCAGGGTTTAAGCCCTTGTTTTTGAGCTAGTTTCCTAGGGAAAGGGCCAACCCTTCTCCCGGAAAGTTAGAGGAAGGGATTCTCATCCCTAAATTGTATTATTTAGATATATTTATGTAATTTTTCAGTAATAATTTATTATTTTAGATCTGAATATTTAAATCTACCCTTTTTGTACTCAAGCTTTCAAGAAACCCTTGCCGAGTTATCTTTATAATGTATTAAGGAGGCCAGATCTTTCTTTTCTTATCATTTTGTTCAATAAAACTATATATCCATGATTTTCTATCCTATTTTTGCATAAACCCTCAGAAATAATGCTATTATGTGCTTCAGAAATTTTGCATAGCTTTATTCATGGGGTTTGGCCATTTTTAAGTTGATTTAAGGCCGGGAGGTCTGTTTAACTTATCGAAAGTGATGTGTTTTTGTTCCTCTTCTGTATGTGAGGGTCTTAATCTATATGATAATGGAAATAAGGTTATTTCTCCCTGTTAAAACGAAAATTTTTGGAAATAACGTTTTTAGGGTAAAATTGCTGCATTTTCCCCACTTGGGAGGATGTAGAAGAGCTCCTTTTTGTTGTTTTTTCATTCATTTGATGGAAATGTGTTTCTTAACACATTTTATGATTTAATTCCTCCATTTTATTCCATTATTTTTCTTATGCACTACTGCATTCCCAATTTGGGATATTACAATGGTATCAGAGCATAATTTTGGCTCAGCTTGTGGATATCAGACATTATGCTATCAAGAGAAGAAGGAGAAAAAAAATGTAAAGAAAATATTAGACTCCATTATGTGGAGGAAAGAAGGAGGAGAGGCTCTCAAATATTCTTCAAAAATCTATGCAGAGCATCAAAGAAGATCTTAAAAAGAATAGAGGGGAGATGGAATCTCCAGAGAAGTTTGAATCTAGAGCCAGACCAATATTTTCACATGATAGGTCTGAGCATGCAACTACACCCTATTATGCATAGCATAGTCAAATTCCTAGATCTATCATCAGATATATGGAAGAAGGAGGAATGCCTAAGAGGGAAAATCTTAGTGATTTTCTTCAGGAATATGAATGTCAAACTGAAAGGTTTAAAGATCATATAATTTTTCAGGAGTTTTGCAAGATCAAGATGGAGAGGATTAGGCATCATGACATGGATAGATTTTCTCTATCTACTTTTGATGGATCACCAACATGTTCACCCAAAGCTTGGTTTGAGGAGCTACAGACTTATTTGCAACAGCACCAAGTTTCTGAGATGAAGCCATCATAATTGCATAACTGCACTTTGAAGGTAAGGCCTATGCTTGGTGGATTTTTGAGTAATTTTCATTGAAAAATGCCAAGTTCACTAAGAGATTAGTGGAGAGGTTTGATGGAAGACATTCTAAAACACTCTTGGTAGAGCCAAACAAACCAAAACTTGTGCATCGGTTGGAAGAACCTGAAAACTCAAATCCACTTCAGAAAATTGTTGGAGAAACCCACACCTTGCATAAAACCTTGCTGAAGGCAAGATCTCTTTCTCTTATCTTTGGAAAAGAGGGCATGAAGGTTCTTGTTGTTGGGGTTCCCATGTTTTGGCCAGGTTGACAAGACCAAAAGATGAGACAACATAGAACCACTTTCAGACCTTAGGATCTAACCCTCCTAGGTCCAGAGAGGGATCTCTCTATATGAGTCAAAGTGTATGTCCTTGAAGCTCTAAGTTATGATTTTAGGCTAGTTATATGCACAGGATTTGTCTGTTTGTTTAGGTTTGGTTGGAAGGAATCAGGAAAGAAGGTCCAATATAAGACAAGGATGAGCAAAGAAGAAGCTTAGGTAGAGACAGATAACTCAGAGAATATTAAGGCCATTGGGCAATGGAGTCAAGAAAGGGTTTACTTGTGTTCAATGTGCAAGCTTTCAGTTGGGCTAGTCATCTAGAGCATTTGGATCTTAAAGGAGATATCTGGAATGGGACATTAAGGACTGAAAATGAGTGGAGGAGAACCATACAACTTTGTCTATAGATCAGGTCAGAGGTCATTTAACTCCAGACCTGCTTGGACAAAATCAGAGGCAACACAAAGGGTTCTAAGAAAGTTTTAATTCGGATGGAAAGGTCCTAGCGAGGTAGGGGTAAGGTTCCAAACCTCCTAGTGTTCTCAACACATCCAAATGAATCCTAACAAGAACGTCTAAACATGGACTCCATTAATTCATACATCAGAGAGTAGGAAATGGCATCCACTACACTGGTTAAATCAATTGAAATCAACATTCAGATACACATATAAGCAGAAAACATTAAGGGTTGGGAGAGCAGCAACATAAGGTACCTATCGACGGTAAATCTTATGCTAAACTTCTGATGCGAGCCTGAAGAAACATAATGAAATGAAAGCAAGTCAATCACAGATACAGAGAAAGGAAAACATCACTAGCTGCTTTAGATCAGGATCCAAAGAAACATGCTTGTCATATTAAAACAACACCAATTAAGTACATCATAGCCCACAGCTTGAACATTCAGCCTGAATACATCAAATCTCAGTCTATCTCACAGTATTACATAGAGAACTTGTCTCAAGAGGAAAATTCTTGCGTTTCACTGATATCTCATCAACAACCATTAAAATGTTTCTCTCTGTGCTTTATAGCAGATGATGAACAGAAAATTGACTCAGAAGTTAGGTGAACACTAAATGTATCATTAAACACAGAGTAAAGAAATAGGGTCGAGGCCCATTCTGTTTGAATATTGAGTATTTAATGTCTGTCACCTCTGTATGCAGGGATGATCTTCTTCAGATTTTCCTTTACTCCAGATATGACCTTGCTGCATTTTGGTCGCCATACTCTATTGTACTTGTGGGGAATAAACAAATGGTGAACAACTGCATGAGAAGTCTGTTCGCATGAATGCTCTGATTGTTTTGACCTATTGTTAGGGTGAAAATTCCTTCAGGGACATGGCACGTAATGAAAGCTGTATGGGCGCCCTGTACCTGACGAAGGAAAATTTTCTACTAACACATAAACCCTGATGTTACCTTCTACTTGTGCGTAGGATCATCTGACTAATCCTCGAGGTCCTCAACTGGTGCTTTGCCCCTTAAAACATTTTTTTACTGCTTAAGCTGATCATTAGAGCACCTTAATCTCTTCTCTTTACGCTAAAATACATTGCCATTTCATCTCTGTCTCTGACAGATTAGCTCAGGCCTTTAATGATGCAGGAAGGTTTCTTCAGAGTCTAGACCCTGTTCTTTGAATAAACGACCCGTTTTCACCTTCCCGAGCCATTTCTCATAAATTTAGCCGTTGTAAATTACCTTCTCTGGATTTCCTTGTACTTGTAGCAGAGGCTACATATTATGTCCGCTACTGACTATGATGACCTTACAAAACAACAAACTGTGAAGGAAAACCATGGACAAGAATGGAGAAGGTGGCGTGGATGACGAACATGGATGCCGAGAATGGCAACACAGATGAAGATCTGGGGTGAAATTGTGAAAAACGACGACAAATTGCTCTGGTAGGGGGGGTTTGGCGGAACACAGAAAAACGACATGGAAAACAAATGACAATGTTAAATAATACGAAAAGAACCAATTATACGTCATGGACAGGGAGGGAGCATGGAAGGTGCACGTAGGATGCTGACGTGGAGGGACCGGGTGAGGGTCGAATATTCAACGACGGGCGGATAAATCAAGACCGTCGATCGTGATGGAGATCAACGGCAGGAGGTGACTGACGGTGGACCATGGGCATGACGAGCGGGAGTTAAACAACATGCAGCTTTGATGGGCGACGACCGTTGGATAGGCGAGTGGAAAACTGATGGCTCATGATGATTTCGCTGCGCAGCTTGGATCGGAATTTAGTGCGCGAAATGGAGGTGGTTTTGCCCTTGTACTGATGCCACGCGTCATCTCTTGAGTGGAATCGCTGGCCCATAGACAAATATCGCCCATCGCAAATAAGCGGTGTGGGAGAAACCATGTGGTATTCAAGCGGGCGTCGGGACGGGAGTGGGGACCGCTGATTGGAAGGGCTCTGCGTCGTCGAATCAGGTCTTTAATGGACGACGGAGATTCGTTGATTTAACTTTATATATCAAACCCATAAATGCGCGTTTTCAAAGGTTTCTAAAGATTTTTTGCGCGGAGAAAAGTTTAGAGGGGCTAAGCGCCTGGCGGGTTTAGCATTGGTCACGGTGCTGGGTCTCATGGGAGAGAAAAGTGAGGAGGTTGATGGAGAAAAGGGGCTTGGCTTAACATAATGCGGGAAATGGGTTTTTCAAACGTTTTTAATGTATTTTGAGGCTAACCAAGGGCAACGATATGTGAATGAAGGGGTGCTTAGGTGGAACAAGGGTAATGGACAACATTTGAGGGGATTTTGGAGAGGTTTAGGGGGGATTTAAGGGGATAATGGAGGGATTAAAAGGAGACTTCAAAACAGGGAAAAAATATGTTGTGATATGAAATTTTGCAAGGATATAGAGGTAAAAGAGGGAGTAATAGGTCCCTTCGAACAATGGATCAGCAGAGAGGATTTTTACAAGGCAAAGCACCCAGAGACTTCAAGGAGAATGGGTTTTCAAGAGAAAGTCATTCCTTGAAGGCTTCACAACAAACTAGCCCCCTTGTTTGCTCTGTCAAAAATTTCATAAGGGGGCTAACAGTGGCTCCACATGGGGATGGCTTCTTCTTGAAGGAGTCAAGAAAACAGAGATGATCTTTGGAGTAGGCCAGATGCCTGCTGCTTAGCACATCCCCTCCTTTCTTTAGTCTTAGCTGCCACAATATAATAGAAACATCGGCGGAAGTATTTCCCAACCAATCTACCTACCCAAACTAAAGCCCTAGCATTTTTCCCTTCTTCCGGGGTGCATTTGAGCTAGCAGACCCTTTACATTTTATTTGCAAACAAGAAACAACCTATTCTAAATCTAACCTTATTTCTCCATGAGGCCAGATTAGACTATTGGCCTCATATGCTTCTCTACCTAATCTAACATCTGTTGGGATTAAACTGTCCAGCAGATTTCTTCTCCTACATTCTAAAACAGAAAATTGAAAAACAACCAAGCCAGGATTAAATTGTCTGATGTGCTGGGGTGAGAACCTGTGGAAAACTGAAGACAAAACTGTGAAGGCATGAAATCTGTAGTTTTGAAGTATCCTTTTCTGTTTCTGACTCAGATTTTGAGCATATTAGAGTCACCCTTCCTTTGGTTTCAGCTCTGGTTTTGGGCATATTAGAGCTTATTCTTCTTTTTTACTGCTGGTCCAGATTTTGAGCATATTAAGACCAGCTACTCTTCTTCCTCTAGCTTAGATTTTTATCATGTTTGAGCTATTCTTTTGCATTCCGGAGGTTCATGTTTTGAGCATGACTGAACCTTCCTTTTCTCACTGTTTTTTGGAGACATTTTCTCTATTTTCTTGAAAGTAAAACTGCAATGGTTTGTACAATGGAACTGGAACTTGAAATGAAAAATTAGCAAAAATAGTGTTTGAGCATCCTGCCATTGACAGGACCCCCAAACAGCTCTGTACCGTCAAGTTCTTGTAAGACAAATGCATTAGGACCCACAGTGGCCTGGATGACATATGGACCTTGCCACAAACTGTCAAACTTACCATGTTTGCCTTTTTCCTCTCTTCTTCAATCCCATTTCAGAACTTTATCCCCAACCTTGAAATCTAAAGCTTTGGCTCTTTTGTCAAACTGCCTTTTTATGCTTTCCTGTATTCTGATAGCTCTGCCATAAACCTGCTCCCTCATTTGCTGCAGATGAATATTTTCATTGATTCTTCTGACCATGCTGTCTTCCTTTGATTGGATTTCCTGGACAAGTTTGATCACTGGAACTCCAAGACTAGTAGGAAAAACTGCTTCTGTTCCATAAACCAGCTGGAAGGGTGACATGCCAATAGATTTCTTTGTAGTGAGCCTGTCAGCCCACAAAGCATGCACCAAATTTTTGTGCCATGACTTTTTGTTCTCTTCCAGCGGCTTCTTAATGATTGTAACCAGGATTTTATTTGATGATTGAGCTAGGCCATTACCCTGGGGGTAATAGGCAGTTGAATGTCCAAGTGTGATTCCGTACCTGTGACAGAAATCAACCATTCTTTTGGATCCGAAAGCGGCAGCATTGTCAGTGATTATTTTCCTTGGACAGCCAAACCGAGATAGGATGAAGTCTTCTAGGAACCTAATAATGACATAATCGGTGGAATTCCTAGTGGGTATGGCTTCTATCCATTTAGTGAAGTAATCTATGGCAGTCAGGATCCACTTGTGTTGCCCAGAAGAAGAAGGGTGAATTTCCCCAATAAATTCTAGGCTCCACTGCAAGAAGGGACCTTCAAAGGTGATGGGTTGTAGGGGAAGGGGGAGGAGTTTTCTCTTGCCTTCAAAGATATAACATTTATGGCAGGAAAGTATCATTTTATTGACATCACTGAAGAGGGTAGGCCAATAATAACCCACCCTGAGTATTTTATTTGTCGTGGCTTTCCAACTCAGGTGGCCTCCACATTCTCCAGCATGAAATTCTTGTTTAACATTTTCAGCTTCAGTTTTTTCAGACAAACATTTCAGTAAAAGGCCATTTGGATTTTTCCAATATAGATTCTCATTCAGAATGCAGTAATTTATAGCTTTGATTTTTATGAATCTGGCCTTTTTTTTGGACAGTTCTAGAGGGGCATTGAGATTAGTGAGCACGTAAAGGATATCGGTATACCAAGGAGAGTTTTGAAACTTCTCCTCGATAGTCGGATGGGGCAATCCTTACTGCTCGTCTAAGGCATTTATCATATTAATGTCAAGGGCCTGCAAGTTGGATTCTGCCATCAAATGGGCTAGGCCTTGACCTTTAATCAGCTTGGTGGGTTTCATTTCAAGGTCGTATTCTAAGATTGTAGCAATCCATTTGCCCCTTTTCCCATCAGGGTCTTGGGACAAGATATCTTTGACCAGTATATTTGGCACGTAGGCAATGGTGTGAGAATGCAGAATGTACACCCTAAAGCCTTTTAAGGCCTTAATTAGGGCATAGGCCTATTTTTCCATGATGTTTTACTTTAAGGGTGCATCTCTTAAGGCTTTACGGAAGAAAGCTATAGGCTGTTCATTACCTTCTGAATTCTTCTGCAGCAAAACTGTAGGTATTGTGTGTTGGGAAGCAAATGAAAAGATCAGAAAATATTTTGAGAAGTCAGGGCTGATAAGGACGGGGGCCTGAGTGAGTGCAAGTTTTACTGACTCAAAAGATTTCTTGGCTTCAACCGTCCACTTAACTCCTGCACCTTTCTTTAGCATTTCAGTCATTTTCCTAAGGTGCTCAGCAAGGTTGGGAATGAACCTCCTAAGGAAGTTGATCTTCCCAATGAAGGACTGTAACTCCTTGATGTTTCTTAGGTGTGTGATTTGGAGTATTCCCTCAACTCTCTGTGGGTCTATCCTGATCCCTTTCTCAGAAATAATGTGACCAAGAAGTTTACCTTCTTGCAACCCAAAAAATGTTTTCTTAGGGTTCAGGGATAGACCATACCTTCTACATTTTTAAAAAAAATTCTCATATGTTTCAAGTGTTCTTATTCAGTTTTAGAAAATACAGTCAAGTCATCCAAGTAGATAACTATGAAATGTCCTATCTCTTCTAAGAAGCAATATCCATTGCTCTCTGGAAGGTAGCTCCAGCATTCATCAATCCAAAGGGCATTTTCACATACATGAAGGTGCCCCATGGAGTGGTAAAAGCTGTTTTGAGTTGATCTTTTGGGAGTACCAGAACTTGATTATATCCTGAAAAGCCATCAAGAAGGGAGATTCTCTTAGAGCCTACTACCTTCTGTAGGATATGTTCCATTCTAGGCAAAGGGTAGTTATCTTTCAGGGAGGCTCTATTGAGGTTTCTGAAGTCTATGCATAGTCTAATCCCACCTGTTTTCTTCCTCACAGCCACTAAGTTTGACAACCAATCAGAGAACCTTACAGGGACTATAATGCCTGCTTCGTACATCTTTTTAATTTCCTTCTCTACTATAGGCAATTATTTTGGATTGATTCTATGAAGTTTTTGTCTGAAAGGCTTCTGATTTTCTTTCAAGGGTATTTTGTGTTGTATAATGTTGGTGTCATAGGCCTTTAAGTCTTCATAGCTCCATGCAAACACATCAATGAATTCCTTAAACAAGTCAATGTATCTTTGCTTCATGTCTGCAGGTATAGACTTAGCCAGTTTTATCATTTTGGGTCTGTCTTCAGTGCTTATGTTGCATTCTTCTACATCTGAGTTTGCATGTTCTACAGTGGGCTTCTTTGCTACGTCATCAAAGTCAAAAAGGTCCTCTAGGGGTGCCAGGCCTCTGGGTATGTTCCTATCTTTGGCCTACAGCACCTCTACCTCTTCGGTATCTGCGTTTTCACAATTTTCGGTTGGATTTCTAGTTTTCTCAAAAAAAGAATTTATTTCTATGTTACAGGGTGTTTCTTGTTTATATAGGGGATCCTCGCTTGGGCAGCTGTTATCAGAAATCAAGTCTAAATCAGAAAATTCAAACTCGTTCCTGCCCACCAGGAAATCTTCGATTTGTTTGTCACCTTCAAAGACCTGCCAATATTTTTCATTGTCTAGTACTGTAGGTCTGAACTTGGTCTGAATGGTGATCTGTTGGTGAGCTGGGGTCTTAGGATATGAACTAGCTAGGCAAGCCAGTCCATTTGAAATTACATTTTGACCCCTAAGGATAAACACCAATTCGTATTCTACAAATGTCTTCAGAAAATCTTAAGTGTCATTCCTATATGCCCTAAGCCTGGGGTGTTTCGCTGAATACTCACCATTCACCTGTTTGATAACTAACTCAGAGTCTCCTCTCATAGCTATCCTATGGGCTCCTAATTTTTTCAACAGATTCAAAACGAGGATAAGAGCCTCATACTCAGAAATATTATTTGTGCATTTGAAACGCAGATTCACAGCATGGCTCTCAGCGTGGTCATTTTCTGTGTTACATAGCCACACCCCTGCTCCAACGGTTTTCCTAGTACAGGACCCGTCGAAATTCATCTCCCATAGGGGTTCGCCATTATGTTGCATTGGGAATTCTGTAATAGGTTGTGGATTGCTTTGTTCCTGATGAAATGTGAGAGGCTTTGAGGTCCGATTAGATGGCTGTTTTCATTCTGTTTCTAGCTCATTCTGAGTTTTTGTCACAGTAGGCTGTTCAGCGTTTTCTACTTCAAGTGACACCTGGGTTTGTAGGGAACGTCCAATCACCTGCTCGCCCTCTGTGTCATGCTCACTCAGATTTAGAGGACCACCGCATATTCTGCAGGCTTGAGTGATGATCTCTTCTTCGTTTTCCTCTAAATCGAGGGCATCCATTATGTTTAGGTCTGTGCTTTTGGCTTCTACATTTGTTCATATGTTTTCAGATTCTGACTCCTTCAAGTATTCATCATTACAAAGGATGAAGGAGTCGAGATCCGTATGTATAGAATATAAAGGGGAATTTTCGGGCTTCTCGGGGCTACTTACTCATAATTTCATCTGCGCTTCCCTATACAGTCTTCTAAGTTGGCCAAAGATAGGGATAGTGGCATATGATCCATCCATCTGCGTTGTTCCTTGTAGCTTGGCTCCCCATGATCTTGATAGTAACATGCCATACTTGGGTGGCACATCTGCCACCACCACATCCATGACCATACACTTAGTAGGAATTTGGGTTAAACTCACACACAAGTCTTTAATTAGACCTAGGCACTTAACTCTGCTAGAGTCAAATGAATATAAGTCCTTGTAGGGCCTGGTGATTTCTAGGCCTAGTCTTTCCATTACTACTTTGGGCATCAAGTTGTGTGAGGCTCCTGAATCATGCATGGCATTACGAAGGATCTTGTCATGAATGTTGAGACTGATGTAAAAAGGTGGAACTACCCCTTCCTGAAACTTTCCTTCAATTTTTGGGCCAAAGAGTAGGGTTGGCTGATCATCATTCATATTTACAGTATCGTTGTTTTCCCCTAGGTTTAATGCTTTCAAAATTTTGCCTTTATACACATCCTGAGCGGCCAGCTCAGGTAATGGTACAGAGATTTTGATTTCTGCAATCTCACTCTCTAAATTGAAGGTGGACTGGGTCTTGGAAACACTTGACTCCATATTATTTGCTACCGCCTTAGTAGCTGAATCAGTTTGTGATTTCTCACTATGTACAAGATTAGGAATAGTTGTATAAGGAGTACTAACTAAAGTGCTAGCACTGCTAGTTGGCTGGCTTTGTTTTTCAATGTCTTGGTTGTCTTTCTCCTTATGTTTACCAGAACTTTCAGCTGTTGATTTGTTACCTACAGCAGATGATTTAGAGGATTTATCAGGTCTTTTCTTGATGGTTACCTCAGGAGTTTTAGCTTTGGAAGTATCTTGGCCTTTCTTGCTCCTAAGTTGATATTGTTCCCTGACCTGCATCATGGTGTTTTCAAATCCTAATCTGTAATCCTCAGTTTCCAACCATTCCTCATCCCAATATGAGGGTTGATCTTCCGCTGAATCACAGTTAAGGACTGAGTCCTCTGCTTCAAACATATTTATGGTATTCCCTTTAGATTCTTCAATGATTCCCTTGTCTTCATCTAAAATTTTTTCTTGAAATGGGGGAATGATCTATTGATCCGACTCTCTTTGTCTGTTGGGGGCAGCATTGTTTCTTCTAAAGTTTTGGTTTTGGTTTTGGTTTCTATTTTGGACAACCATTCTCTTTATCATTTGTTGCAGTTCTTCCACATTTTTAGACAGTCTGTCGTATTTGGGATCAGACGTGGAATCTACATTGTCATCCCTATATGTCACCCTTTTTTTAGCTTTTAGTCTTGCCCTTTTTTCCATTAAGTTTGCCTCTATGGTTATGGCTCCTTTCTGCATGTCTTCCAGGGTGGTGTACTCTTTATCTCTAAGCTCGTAGGCCATGTCAGCATCAAATCCATCAGGATATTTTGCTAGGGTCATACCTTGAGGAGGTTTCATGTGTGGAGGGAGGGCTTTGTAAATGCTATTGAATCTAGTGGTGTAATCGTGAACACTCTCTCCTACGTTCCTCTTAAGGGACATGTATTTTTCTAGGAGCTGGCGAGGGTTTGCTCTAACCTCCCATTTTTTTATGAAGGTTTGTTATAATGAAGGGATATCTTGAATACTTCCAGGAGGTAAACTCTTAAACCATTTCTTCACCTCACCCCCTAAGCTTTGGGCAAAGATTCTCATTTTGATTGTTTCATCATCAATTTCCATATAATCAAAAGAATCCTCCATCTTATCTACATGTTTATGAGCTGTTATGGACTCTTTTACAGTGAAATGTGGGATTTTTGACTAATAATCATTGGGTAAGGGAAACATGGGCTGAGGCAAAACTAAAGGTGCATACCAAGCTGCCATGATGATATTCTGGTGAGGCAAAAGGTTAGCTTGAGCAGCCAGTATTTGGATGACAGGGATATTTGGACCAGAAGAAGTCTGCTGAGCAGATCTTGGGTGGGAGAGCCCCAAATTTTGAAGGAAGTGGATATCAGGTGGTGTGGATGGAGGGGTTCCTATGTCCCTAGTGTGTTGACCACTGTGAGATGGTGCACTGCGAGGGTCAAGGTCTTGCTGGTCTAGGTGATTGAATGACCTAGCTTTAAGTAGGCTGTTTGATAGGTCTAGGTCAGGGAAAGAATGTGATAGAGCTGTTAGGTCTTCTGGTGCAGAATTAGCTCTATAAATGTGACTGGAAATAGTTGGTCTTTTAGGTGTAGGAGCTCCCTTGAGGATACTCTCTGGATTGTCAACTATTTCAGGTGGGTCAGGGTTGGGATAAGCTCTTGTGTGAATAGTTCTGAAAGCCAGAACGTTGTTTCCTAGCCAAGCAGCTTAACCCTATTTGTTACTTCTACTATGGTTGATGTTGTCTCACGGGGGCTGGTCTCCTAGTGGAGTCTGATTGTGAAACCAAGATAATCAGCAGGCCTACTAATCACCAGTGGAGTCTTTTCATTTAGGAACAATGGAGTCGCCAGGTGGAGGGTTTAGGATGTTTCTAAGGGGACACACTGTCCATGACAGTGCTCAGTCACTATCACCTTTCAGGAATTTCCTCTAAAACGACAAGCTCCAACCAGAGATTGACTGGGAGGGCGTTTACCAAATATGTCACCTCCTAAAGAGGATGAGATCTAGAGGCTACCTGGCCCTTTCCAAACTCTGTCTAAGAGTATGATGGATATTCAATAATGGAGGTCGATTCAAGAAAGGAGTGACTAGCTGTCAACCTGACCAGAGTTCTAAGTTTCTGAGTTTCTATGATTGTTTAAAGTGAAGTGCAGTTAGATTTTTTCTCCCTAGCGGAGTCACCATTATGTTGGGGTTCCCATGTTTTGGCTAGGTTGACAAGACGAAAAGATGAGACAACATAGAACCTCTTTCAGACCTTAGGATCTAGCCCTCCTAGGTCCAGAGAGGGATCTCTCTATATGAGTCAAAGTGTATGTCCTTGAAGCTCTAAGTTATGATTTTAGGCTAGTTATATGCACAGGATTTGTCTGTTTGTTTAGGTTTGGTTGGAGGGAATTACGAAATAAGGTCCAATATAAGACAAGGATGAGCAAAGAAGAAGCTTAGGCAAAGACAGATAACTCAAAGAATATTAAGGCCATTGGGCAATGGAGTCAAGAAAGGGTTTACTTGTGTTCAATGTGCAAGCTTTCAATTGGGCTAGTCATCTAGAGCATTTGGATCTTAAAGGAGATACCTAGAATGGGACATTAAGGACTGAAAATGAGTGGAGGAGAACCATCCAACTTTGTCTATAGATCAGGTCAGAGGTCATTTAACTCCAGACCTACTTGGACAAAATCAGAGGCAAGACAAAGGGTTCTAAGAAAGGGTTAATTCGGATGGAAAGGTCCTAGCGAGGTAGGGGAAAGGTTCCAAACCTCCTAGTGTTCTCAACACATCCAATTGAATCCTAATAAGAACATTTAAACATGGAATCCATTAATTCATACATCAGAGAGCAGGCAATGGCATCCACTACACTGGTTAAATCAACTGAAATCAACATTCAGATACACATATAAGCAGAAAACATTAAGGGTTGGGAGAGCAGCAACATAAGGTACCTATCGAGGGTAAATATTATGCTAAACTTCTGATGTGAGCCTGAAGAAACATTATGAAATGAAAGCAAGTCAATCACAAATACAGAGAGAGGAAAACATCACCAGCTGCTTTAGATCAGGATCCAAAGAAACATGCTTGTCATATTAAAACAACACCAATCAGGTACATCATAGCCCATAGCTTGAACATTTAGCCTGAATACATCAAATCTCAGTTTATCTCACAGTATTACACAGAGAAATTGTCTCAAGAGGAAAATGCTTGCATTTCACTGATATCTCATCAACAACCATTACAATGTTTCTTTCTGTGCTTTATAGCGGATGATGAATAGA
The DNA here is from genome assembly GCA_034641835.2 of Pinus albicaulis. NCBI lineage: Eukaryota > Viridiplantae > Streptophyta > Pinopsida > Pinales > Pinaceae > Pinus > Pinus albicaulis. Next base: position 1,085,558,770 of record CM076581.1, read on the forward strand.
AAATCGACTGAGAAGGTAGGTGAACACTAAATGTATCATTAAACACAGAGTAAAGAAATAGGGCCGAGGCCCATTCTGTTTGAATATTGAGTATTTAATGTCTGTCACCTCTGTATGCAGGGATGATCTTCTTCAAATTTTCCTTTACTCCAGATATGACCTTGCTGCATTTTGGTGGCCATACTTTGTTGTACTTGTGGGGAATAAACAAATAGTGAACAACTGCATGAGAAGCCTATTCCTATGAATGCTATGATTGTTTTGACCTGTTGTTAGGGTGAAAATTCCTTCAGGGACATGGCGCGTAATGAAAGCTGTATGGGCGCCCTGTACCTGATGAAGGAAAACGTTCTGCTGACACATAAACCCTGATGTTACCTTTTACTTGTGCGCAGGATCATCTGACTGATCCTAGAGGTCCTTAACAGGTGCTTTTCCCCTTAAAACATTGTTTTACTGCTTAAGCTGACCATTAGAGCGCCTTAATCTCTTCTCTTTGCGCTAAAATACATTGCCATTTCATCTCTGTCTCTGACAGATTAGCCCGGGCCTTTAATGATGCAGGAAGGTTTCTTCAGAATCTGGACCCTGTTCTTTGAATAAACGACCCGTTTTCACCTTCCCGGGCCATTTCTCGTAAATTTAGCCGCTGTAAATGACCTTCTCTGGATTTCCTTGTACTTGCAGCAGAGGCTACGTATTATGGCTGCTACTGACTGTGATGACCCTGCAAAACAACAAAATGTGAAGAAAAACCATGGACAGGAATGGAGAAGGCGGCGTGGACGACGAACATGGATGCCAAGAATGGAAACACAGATGAAGATTTGGGGCGAAATTGTGAAAAACGGCGACAAATTGCTCTGGTAGGGGGGGTTTGGCGGAACACAGAAAAACTACATGGAAAACAAATGACAACGATAAATAATATGAAAAGAACCAATTATACGTCATGGACAGGGAGGGAGCATGGAAGGTGCACATGGGATGCTGACGTGGAGGGATCGGGTGAGGGTGGAATATTCAACGACGGGCGGATAAATCAAGACCGTCGATTGTGATGGAGATCAACGGCAGGAGGTGACTGACGGTGGACCATGGGTACGACAAGCGGGAGTTAAATAGCATGCAACTTTGACGGGTGATGACCGTTGGATCGGCGAGTGGAGATCTGACGGCTCACGATGATTTCGCTGCGTGGCTTGGATCGGAATTTAATGCGCGAAATGGAGGTTTTTTTTCCCTTGTACTGATGCCACGCGTCATCTCTTGAGTGGAATCATTGGCCCATAGACGAATACCGCCCATCGCGAATAAGGGGTGTGGGAGAAACCATGTGGTTTTCGAGCGGGCGTGGGGACGGGAGTGGGGACCGCTGATTGGAAGGGCTCTGCGTCGTCGGATCAGGTCTTTAACGGATGGCAGAGATTCATTGATTTAACTTTATATATCAAACCCATAAATGCGAGTTTGCAAAGGTTTCTAATGATTTTTTTGCGCGGAGAAAAGTTTGGAGGGGCTAAGCGCCTGGCGGGTTTAGCATTGGTCACGGCGCTGGGTCTCATGGGAGAGAAAAGTGAGGAGGTTGATGGAGAAAATGGGCTTGGCTTAACATAATGCGGGAAATGGTTTTTTCAAGCCTTTTTAATGTATTTTGAGGCTAACCAAGGGCAACGATATGTGAATGAAGGGGTGCTTAGGTGGAACAAGGGTAATGGACAACATTTGAGGGGATTTTGGAGAGGTTTAGGGGGGACTTAAGGGGATAATGGAGGGATTAAAAGGAGACTTTAACACAGGGAAAACAGATGTGATATGGAATTTTGCAAGGATATAGGGGTAAAAGAGGGAGTAATAGGTCCCTTCGAACAATGGATCAGCAGAGAGGATTTTTACAAGGAAAAGCACCTAGAGACTTCAAGGAGAATGGGTTTTCAGGAGAAATTCATTCCTTGAAGGCTTCACAACAAACTAGCCCCCTTGTTTGCTCTGTCAAAAATTTCATAAGGGGGCTAACACCT
>CM076581.1:1085560890-1085728666 GCA_034641835.2 Pinus albicaulis
TCCTGTTTCAAAACAGGATCCTCTTATTGAGCAGACGACTCCCATTCATATTGAAGAGGAAGAGGAGGATGGGAGCTACAACTTTGTCACATCTAGAGCATCTCTAGTACCTCATGCAAAGGAAGGAGGAGTGCATGTCCCAACAGGAGGAATTCTTGTGTGATTGCAAGATATTCCCCGGGATCTCAGATATGGAAGAAAAAGCACAATCAATGAGCATCATGATTGTGAGATATTACTGATGGAAGGAGAAGGTAGGGAGGAAGATCATCATCATTTGATGCAGATCACAAACCCCTATCTATTTCAGATATTTGGTGTAAGGAAGAGGTAGACTAATTTGCTTTGTCAGGGCAAGGGTAGTCCAACCATATGTACAGTCTACTCTTGACATTGATGTCTCACTACATGGAGGCATTCCACCCAGGAGAACACCAGATTTGGAGTTGGTAAAAGGCATCTTTCCATTTGGTTCACTCATCTTAGATTATGGAGAGGTGAAAACTTTAGATGAGTCTATTACATCACAGAGAGTTTGGGATAAACTCAAGGAGGAGGGGGAAATCCTTCCATTTTCAGCATCACCCACTCTCACTACACATACTGCGCTGAGAGAAGTTGCTACAGTGATGGAGGATGGCACCTTGATGGTGTAAGGGAGCTGCTCCATGGATTGGGAGAAATAGAGGGTACTTATTTTGAGGAAGGAATCCTCCATAAATTGGAATAGATGGAGGCCACTCATGGTTAGATTGGCAATATTGGGAGATTCTTTTTGGATGGGAGCTTCTCATGGGAGGCCAACTTCCAAAGATGACTACCTCCTTTTGAGCATGAGCAGCTGCATGATGGGCATGGCAGCAATTTGGAGGATGAATTTGGCATGAGGGATGTCAAAGGAAAGGACATCAGCATGTGGAGTGCTTCACATTGCATATCATCAACATTGTCTCTTAGGAGGATTGATCCATATTGGAGATCTAAACTCTTGGTATAATAATCCAAGGATCTTGGTGCTTGCATGGTTCTTGATGACCCAGATGGAGATGATAGATATATGGCAGATGAGGTGGTCATCTATTCTTATGGTAGAGTCTTCTTGACTAGAGCTTCTGAGCTAAAGGAGAAGCTGCTACATGCAGAACATGAGGACTTCCTTTCCATGCACTTTGATGTATATCTTTCCTTGGCATAGGAGTTAATTTTAGAGGGCATCCAACAAGATATATTTCAGCATATGGAGAGATACATAGCCTAAATGATGATAGAGATGATGTCACAACCACTTCCCTACTCTTTGAAGGTGAGGGAGAATTTCTAGTTGAGCCATTTTAGATGAAGGTCCCAAGTACATGGTGGAGAAGGTATAATTCCACATTATGTTTTGTACTTCTTTAATTTTTATGAGTAGCATGCTGTAACAAGGAGGATTATCCCTTCTTTAATATTGTATGATGATGTACTTCAATCCATTTGTAGCATTGAGATTGGCTATCTTACAGGTGGTTTGTGGGGGAAGCCACATGATTTTTGGTGTGCACCATTGACACCACTTTGTACTTTCATGTTTCTATCTTACAGAATGATTTTGGTAGAAAACAAGTGGCTGGGAATGCACTTGTTATTTTTTGATTTGATGCAAGAAAACGATGCACTACACTGGTGCCATGTGTGGGACCTTGATCCGCTTTCCGATTGTCATATGCCAACTTGCTTCTATTGGTTTTTGTGTCCATGTATTGCTGATATTTTTATGTTCATGGGGAGCTTTTTTTGGAGAGTGGGATATGAGTTGGAGATGCCCATTGGGAGTATGATTCTCCCTATTTGACATGTTTTATGTTTTAGGAGAGACAATGGGAAAACCATGATTGCCACATGACACTTCTTGTCTTCACATGGGAAGAACCATTTGAAGAACTTGCATTCTTGGAGGAGGCATTTCATGGTTGATTTTCTTTGTGGGGTAACTTGGGCCATTCTTGGAGGCAATGAAATTTCAGCCCAAGATTAGCAACAGCCCCATACTTACCATAAATGTAGAGAGAAACCACTTGAATTGAAAAATCTAATCTCTCCATGCAACCCCAACACATTGCATACACCGAGGGTTGAGGATTCTTTTGATGAGCTACCTAGAATGGCTCATTTCATTTCAATGATAACATGGGTTTGGGAGTATCTAATTGGTCATGAGATCCCCTATGCTTGTCATAAATACTATATTGAGGAGGCCAATGGACAACAAGATTGTTTCCATTTACACCTTCCACCTTTTCATGCTATGAGCCATTTGGTTTTGCATGCTTGGGAGGGAGTATTGGAGGACAGACTTATTACAGATCATTTTGAGCAGTGGTGGGAACAATTGATGACGAGGCCAAAAGAGGAGGAGGGGAGGAATTTTTCTCTCCTTGTATAGTTTCTTGAGGACAAGCAACATTTTGGAGGGGAGGACTATAATATTCCAAAAAATTAGCCTTCATCTAAATGGAATATTATAGTTGGTTTTATCACTAGGTAGGTGAATAAATGTGTAGGGAGGCCCATTAACATCTTTAGAAGTAATAATAACACTCCTAATGTGAAAGAAGGAAGAATAAGAAACTATATTGAGCACCTTTAGGTGTCAACATGGATGGGATCATGTTGATTCTGTCAACTTTGACCAAATCAACAAAGCTATCTAGATACATTGAATCTCCTTGATGAACAACGCAGTTTGGAAGGAGGAAAAATTGCATCAGCTCGGTGGGACATGTAGATGGGACCCAATGTGAAGAGGTTCACTCGCTATATATGGAAGAGGACGGGAGCCTTTTTCATTCATGGTTTGGATATTATCATTTGATATTGGTCTATTTAGACTTGGCTTCCTCTTGCTATTTAGCAGGGTTGCAGTGTTGTTTAGCACCAAGTGTTCCCAAGCAGGAATCCCACCTCTTCCCTTGAGAGGCCTCTTCGTAGAGTATTGTACTATATTAATCCACATCTAGGTTTGATTCCAAGAATAATTCTTCTGATACAATGTTATTTCTACATATAATAGTGTTGTGTTGCAGGGTGTTGCAATAGAGGATTGATAACACCATTTCCGAGTCTGTTTCACGGTAGAGGGAGCCTTCCTTCTCTTGAGAGATCAGCTAGGAAGATTTCTGGGCTCATTTCACATCTTGGTAGTTGGCCAAACTATTCCTCATCTCCTACAATGTAGTCCCTTGTAGGAACTGCGTAATTTTTCATAGAGCTGCAACAATAGGGTTTAAGCCCTTGTTTTTGAGCTAGCTTCCTAGGGAAAGGGCCAATCCTTCCCCCGGAAAGCTAGAGGAAGGGATTATGATACCTTAATTGTATTATTTAGCTATATTTATGTAATTTTTTAGTAATACTGCATTATTTCAGAGTTGAATATTCAGATATGCTATTTTTGTACTGAAGCTTTCAAGAAACCCTTGCCGGGTTATCTTTATAATGTATTAAGGAGGCCAGATCTTTCCTTTCTTAGAATATTGTTCAATAAAAATCCACATCCATGATTTTATATTCTATTTTTGCATAAAACCTTAGAGAATAACGCTATTGTGTGCTTCAAAAATTTTGCATAGCTTAAATCATGGGGTGTGGCCATTTTTAAGTTGATTTAAGGTCGGGAGGTCTGTTTAACTTATCAAAAGTGATTTGTTTCTATTCCTCTTTTTTATGTGAGGGCCTTAATCTATATTATAAGGGAACCAAGTTTTATTTCTCCCTCTTAAAACACAAATCTCTGGAAATAACATTTTTAGGGTCAAATAGCTGAATTTTCCCCACTTCGGAGGATGTAGAAGAGCTCCCTTTTGTTGTTGTTTCGTTAATTTTATGGTAATGTGTTTATTGACATATTTTATGATTTAATTCCTCCCTGATATTCAATTATTGTTCTTATACACTGCTGCATTCCCAATTTGGGATATTACATATTTGTGGTCATGGAAGTGGTTTCTTGCATAGTTGGTCACATATATCAATGATGGAGAGATACTCCGGGGACACTCCACCAAAAACCAAAATCTTCTCAAGCGTAGTGTTGAAGACAATGAGCTTGAACTTGACAGTTTTCGAAAAAGAAAAATAATAAAGGAAATGGTCGCAAAAAAGGCCTTGGAGGAACTTTTATCTCTCCTCCAAGAGTATAGATGGCAGCTCCTGATAGGCCTAGACAATAGAGGATAATTATGTTAGCATCAACCAATAAGGGGAGGATACATGGTAGGTAGATTCAAAATTTTTGGGCACCGAAATGGCCCATTTCTGAGTGAAGTGTGTCACCACTTTGGAGGTGCCAAATGTCACTGGTGATGTTAGCATGATGTCAGCCTCAAGGTATGACCCCAAAGATTGATAAAAAGGTGCAGAGGTAAAGCATTGAGAGAGGATTATCAGGACACTTTGGAAAGTTGATAGATTGGAATCCAACTAGAAAGGTTCCAAGATGACCCCACAATACATATAAACCTGCAAGGAAAGAGCCTACAAAATTTAATTTTATGACTTTGGTGGTGACATCAGGCAAAAGGCACCAAGACATGGAGGCAAAGTGACATCCAATGAAATTGGTGTCGGGTGATCCCCACAGACATGTCGAGCTAAAGGTTTGACCGTGATGGATTATTTTGGTGCACATAAGTGAATGTCAAGCAAGGAAGGAAGTTACAGGCTATGTGCCCACACAAGGTTCCATGTAGTGGTTGGAGGACCAAGCACACAACAAAATAAAAAGAGTTGGGACTTGGGAGCTTTGACATTTTTGCTGGTGATTTATCACCACATGTATAGGTGGAACCAATAACACAAGAGTCGTTAACATAGGGAATTTTCCCATCAAAGGATTGACAAGGATTACTGCATAGTCACTCATTCTTGGTCATTTGGATTAGAAACTGAACTAAAGGCATAGAGCCATTAGCAATGAAAATTTCCTGCGTAGGGCTAAAAGAGACTTGAGAAAAAATGGGCTTAAAGGAAAAATAGCAGAACTATCAGTTATGGCAGTGGAATTGGAAGTTAAACCAAATTAATGAGAAATAAAAATAACATGCCCACTTATAAATTTTTTAAAAATCCAAAATGCTAAAATTAAGAAGAAAAAATCAGTTCAAGTTGTAGAAAAGGTAGTAAAGGTCATCTTGACTTGGAGATGATGCTTAGAACAAAAAACACAGTCCAGAAGACTAAAATGAGAAGGAAAAGGAAAAAAATAAGGCTTCATGCAAAAATGAAAAAAGATAAACAAAGCCAAATATAGCGAAAATAAAAGTCTACAAAAGTAGGCCTAGTCAAGCAGATTTTGATATACAAGTTTTCAAGATAGATATTCTAGTGGACCGAGGTGTTGGTATGGTGTTTACAATAATCAGATATTGTTGTAGGTGTTTTTTTGGTGATGACTAAGATAAGTTGTTTGCAGAGCACAAAATCATTGATCCTAGTATGAAATTGGATGAAATATGGAACAGTGAGTGTCAAAGTAAGTTGTAGCTTGTTGATCAGGGGTGGGTTCTCCTTTTAGTGGGTGTTGGAGAATAGTTGGGTTGTAGTTGCATTTAGTTGTAGCTGATAAACTAGGAAGTTGTATTTTTCTGCTAGTTGTAGCTCGAACATTGTATTTGCAAGTTGTATCTTTCCTTCTGAATAAAATGGAGTAATTTTTGAAGTTATTTGTTCCTTGAATGTTCCATTGATTTCTAAATTAATTTTTTGTCATATTTATTGCTGGAAGTTATCTTTACTATCTCATTGTTCCCACATAAAGTAAAAATAAAATAAATTCAATTCGTAAAATTGCTACAATAGTGATTCAACCCCCCATCTCAGTATTGTCTTGGTTTCCAACACCCCCTTCATCAACCAAGTTATCGATGTATGTTATAGACATGATGGCTTGTCATTTATGGATGAACTTTTGGGATATAACCAACTCCAAATATGCCACATGTATTAGTATAAAACAACATTCACAACCCCATGAGGTACTTTCCCCTATCGTGCTATGACTTTTGGAGTTAAAAATTCCCTAGCTACTTTCTAGTGGCTATATATTATATATTTCATGATCTAGATCATTTCATCCTACCATATTTGTATGACCTTGCAGTTTGTTCCCAAAAAGTGCTCAGACCGTCTGGAAGATGTTCGCTTGGTTTTTCAAAGGTGTTGAAAATATAACCTCCTCTTGGACCCGACCAACTGTGTCTTCCACATTAACAATGGAAGAGTGTTGGGATTCATTGTCTTCCAACAAGGCATCAGACTCGAACCTTTGAAGGTTCAGACCATTTGCAATATCCCACCACCTAAAACTTTAAAGCAATTAGAAAGATTTCAAGGTAAGGCCATCTTCTTACGACACTTTGTTCCTGACTACACCACATGTGCACACAAATTATCATGTCTCCTATGTTAGGATGTCCTATACCAATGGGATGAAAAGGAAAAAAGAACATTTGAGTCCAAAAATACACATTGTGAGACGCACCTCTGATAATACCAGTTGACCATACCAAGTACTTTATTCTCTACCTATCATCCTCAGATGTAGCCATCATAGGTCTATTTGTCCGAGAAGGTAATGAAAATAAGGATCAAATCATTTAATACATTAGAAATAATCTCTCAGGGCCTACTTTCAAGTATGAGCTAACAAAAAAACAAATTTATCCTTCGTACATGTAGTCCGAAAACTTTGGCACTACATTCTTCTATGAACTACCATTGTAATCACAAGTATCAATCCCATGTGATAGTTTCTCATGTGTTATATGATGAACCATAAGTATGATTGATGGATGGTTATCTTACAATAATTAAATTTCAGTTTTGTTCCCCTAAATGTGAGAAAGATCCTATTCTTGTAGAGGTTATCGCTGCTGTCCCCTCGGAATTTCAAGGGTCTCTTACCAATTATTATTTCCCAACAAACACTTATACGTTATATCCATAAAAAACCCCTAGTACGAGGACATACTTCTCTTCCTCATAACTCAGAAGTCAAACCCTCATTCCAGTCGTGATTATTATAGGCACATTCACCGCCAATCCCCTCGCTAGCTCTGTATTAGTGGCACTTTTTACTGTTGAGTAATTGACACCATTATATTATGATTCCTTACCATTGAGGAATTCGAACAAGTCCTAAATGACTACCATGGTAGAGCCTTTAGTGGCCACCTATTAGGGATGGCCATGGCCCACAAAATCTGCAATGCCAATTACTTTTGGTCCACTCTATTATTTGACTATATTCAAGTGGTCAATATGTGTAAGCATTTCCAACTATATGCCCAGAAAGCATGATCTCCTTCACCTCATCTACATCTAGTCATAGTCACATGTCCCTTCTTAAAATGGGGTATCAATTTCATCACTTGCAACCTGCCATATAGAAATGGCCACAAATACATCATAGTCATCATCGGCTACTTTACCAAGTGGGTTGAAGCGATGCCCACATTAAAAAACACTTTCAATACCTTCGCACACTTTCTCTTTAACCACATCATTGATCGGTTCGATATTCACAAGAATTTGGTCTCGGATCATGGTAACCACTTAAAGAACAATATTTTTCAAGAGTTATCCCACTTCCTTAGATTCTCTCCTGAGTTCACTTCTCCGTACTACCCCTAGTCTAATGACCAAGTAGAAGTTGTCGATAAATTCCTCAAGACGATGTTGCAACGTATGATGAGAAAACACAAAACCAACTACCATCACATGCTATTCTATTCCTTGTGGCATACCACACATCGGTCAAAAAATTCATAGGCTTTACTCCTTTCCACCTAGTATATAATGTCAAAGTTTCACTTCCCATAGAGTGTGACATCCCTACCTTACAAACCTCCATCTAGTTCCTTCGACATAATTCACCCTTATAAAAATTACTCATACAACTGGAATACAACGATGAAATTCAGTGTGAATCACTCTAGAATAACAAAGCCCATAAAAAGTGAACCAAAGCCTTATTTGATCGTAAATTCATTCCTCTCACTTTCAACAGGGGATTTCTTGTACTTTAGTACAATGTTTCCAAAGAATCACTCGGGCCTAGAAATTTCAAAACCTTATGGAAAGGACCTTACATCATAAAAAAATTCCTGTTAAAAGGTGCCTACATGTTCCCAAAGCTCGATGGGACATTCCTTAAAGACCATGTCAATAGACACTACATTCAAAATTCTTCCCATAATCCTCAGTTAAGCCTTATGATGTACAAATGTCTAGCTTGACTTACTTTTATGATGATCACCTGATCATGGATGTACTCTAAAAGCCATACTCTCATCCCCTATCACAAATGGATCATTCAGGAGGTTACCACAATGGGTTTGCTTACAGTGCTTCTCGATGGTCGCAAAATATTGTTGCAACATTCTGGGCCATATACGCTCTTAATTAGATGATTCTCCTCTAGAATTAAATCTATATTGGGTCACTGACTAATAATCATGTTGAATATTATTTTTTCATGTGCCTCTTGGTCGATGCCTCCCAGCTAGGTATCAGTCACATGAACATTTTCGTTCATTCCCGACTCATTGTGTCATAGTTAAATAGAACCTTTAGGGTATGCGACCCTCGAATTTTTTAGAAATTACTACATAAAAAATGATTAGCATGTGGTTTTTATCATATAAAATTTTCATATACACCAAGAAAACAAAATAATATAGTATACCACATCACTAATCGAATCATAAATAGTCACACATCACAGGCATATCATGAACAAGCCATGTACAACATAAGGAGCATATCCATCAATAAAAAGAAAGTACACAATCCCTGTCGATATTGGTGGCCACCCACCTATTTCATTTGGACCCCCACAATTTTTTATTTTAGCTTTTCTCGTTTCCTTAATTGTAGCACAATTTACTATTTTTGGCAGTTTTTTGAGTCCTCAACTTCGGGAGCCATTTTGAGGCAGTAAATGACATTTTTTGGGGAAACCACCTCGATTAATATGAGTTGGAGTCTCAATATTCGTTTTTAGTAGTTTTATAATGATGTATCATGTGATTCAAATGTAGATAATATTCCAAAGTTACGACCCCGGGAAATTGATGTACTAATTTACCCTGATGGGGCCCATATTCTAGCATTTCATCTCCTAGGGTTAGGTTTTGGGATGTTTAGGGTTTTCCGTTGTTTCTAAATAATAAATATGTCTTTGAGCCTCATTTTAACACAATTAATAGGCATGTAGCCACCAAATCGCTTCTCAAATATAAGATATCAACACCCTAGCTAGTTTATTTCATTCTATCTGTAACCATATTTCAATTACGAGATATTAATGAAATGAATTATTATTTATGCTACATATATTCATTTATGTGTATTTCTGTATTTATTATGTTCCTACATAAGTCCAAATTAGTGATAGTAGAGAAGTCTACTCTTTCTCGATCCATCTTTGCATGTCCCCAACGAGGTCAGGGTATAAGGAGTTACACCTCGATCTAGTTGAACCTTTGCAAGATCACCCTCGCAAAGCCCGACGGCTACCCATGGGTGAAAAAAAGAAATATTATGGAGTAGGAGATCCTATCAAAAAATTTCTTTACGAGCCCCTCAAGAAACAAAGAAATGTAATGATGGATAGCTTTGCCTAGATTCTTCAACGACTACCCACTGGTGGTGCATCTGCATCCAGCAACCACTTTGGAGGTGCAAATCCTTTTAAGGTAGAAGTAAACTTTGAAATTCCCATATTTGAGGTCAAAATAGATGCAGACGTTGTAGATAGATAGTTGGATCTATCAGAATGGTATTTATCGGTTCATGACTTTTCCAACCGGGAAAATATTACTTTTGCACTCCTCAAAGCTGCCCCCCATGTCAAGGACAGGTGGGAAACATATTCTGAGAAAAAGGACCAAAGGTAACCCTCTGTATTTTAAGTCGTAGTCACATCGAATTATTTTTGATACACCATCTAGGAACAATATTATCTCGTGGGGAGCTATGAGGATAATTACATACAATGGACTATGCTACGGAAGTGAAGCGATCAAGATGTGCATAATTTGACGAATATGTTCCATACCCTTCACACAAAAATTGGTATCAAAGATTCAGAGAATAATTTTCTGCTGAATTATCGCACCTATTTGCACAGATACATTCAGGAGGAAATGGAGTTCCTCAACATCTCTTCGCTTGGTGCAACATACTGGTATGCTGCCAAGATTGGGCAGAAGTTCAAACAGATGAAGCGAGAGTTTGGATCTATGAATTATAAGTAAGGGAAAGGTTCCCCCAAACCGTATAACAAGGGAAAAATATAAGGTGGGGTGGCCCAGGATATCCCACCAAAGATGTAAGAAAAGAACAACACCGCGAAGCCAAACAGCGACATGGGAAAGTGGTGTGAATTCCATAAGAGCTACACTCGCAACACAAGTAAGTGTTGGGCCAAGCAGTCACTGGTGGCTGAGATGAAGGCTTCTGAATCAGATGCATTCTTCGACTCTGAATCAAAACCTGATAAGGGAAGTGATAGATGGAAGAAAATTATCGATGCAGAGCTCAATGCCACTGCTGCCACCATGAATAGCCAGGAGGAGGAACCAGAGTAACTAGAGGAGGAGGAGCGCCTCTTCCACTCCCAGATGTGGGTAAAGGGTTCCCCATTGCAGTTCAGTGTCAACAGCAGAAGCCTAAACAACCTAATTTCAGAAGGGGTCTTGAAGCATATGGGATTTCTGACAAAAACACACCGATAGTTGTACACCATCAGGTGGCTTCACCAAGGACAGGATCTCTACGTCAACCAACAATGTCACCCTCCCTATAACATCAAGCCCTTCACTAATGATTTCTTATGTGGCATTTCCCCTCTTGATGTTTTTAATGTATTATTAGGACAAAAATAATTCTGGAAGTGACATGTTGTATATGAGTCCCAACATCATGTCATTATATTACTTTTGGAAATAAGTTCTATAGGGTACTAGAGGTAGCACCTCCTGCCAATTTCTCTTTGGTTACTGCAAAAAAATGCAGTAAGGTCATTTCAAAAATTGGGAAATTTTTTTTCTTGATGATCTGCCCTCAGGACAAGGAGAATATTGTTGCCACGACCTCTAGATAAGGCTCCTCCTCATGAAAATAATAAATGGAAAATGTTGTGGAGGAGTACGGGGACATCTTCACCTCACCTGCAGGGGTTCCTCTGCACTGTCAAGTCAAGCACCCCATAGATATGACCCCAAGTGTGCCGCTTCCCAATAGAACAATATATCAGTGCTCTGTTATAGAGAACAATGAAATCAAGAGCTCGATTCAAGAGTTGTTGTAGAAAGGTCACATCTGACTAAGTTCATCACCTTGTGGGAGCCTGATCATGTTGGTGCAAAAGAAGGATGGGACTTGGAGAATCTGTATTAACTATTTTGTGATAAACAAGATCACTATTCAGAATAGGTACCCGATCTCATAGATTTATGAACTTCTAGACGAAATGAAGGGGGGAACATATTTTAGCAAGATCGACTTGAAGTCTGGGTATCACCATGTACCAATTGAACCCTCCGATGTGTGGAAGATTTCCTTCAAAGCAGAGGAGGAACTGTTTGAATGGCTAGTCATGCCTTTCAAGTTGACAAATGCTCCTACAACCTTCATGAGGCTGATGGATGACATCTTGCAGCCATACACCAACTCATTTTTAGTAGTATACTTGGATGACATCCTGATGTTTAGCCAGAATTGGGAAGAGCACCTCCACCACATCCGACAGGTCCTCCAAACACTAGAGCAACACAAGTTGTGTGCCAATTTAGAGAAGTGTAATTTTGGCATGACCCCGGTTAAATATATAGCATACATTATTCATGAGCAACGGGTGCATGTGGATCCAACCAAGTTCCAATTCATTTAGGATTGGCCAGCCCCAACCACTCTAACAGAGCTCCACAACTTTCTTGGTCTTGTTAATTTCTACTGCAAGTTCATGTTGGGATTCTATCATATTAATTTCCCTTGAGTCAATTCTGCAAGGGAGGAACGAAAGAAAGTTTATTTTCGTATGAATATGAACATAAGTCGTTCGTAGATTTGAAACATCTCTTATGATCTGCCTCATTTCTCACATTACCAGACTTGCAAAAACCATTCAATATTGAGATAGATGCCTCTGACTATGTTATTAGGGAAATTCTTACTCAACAGGGGCATCTAGTGGAATATCACAGTGAGACACTATCTAACATAGTCTGGAACAATCTCATTTATGAAAAAGATATGTTGTTGGACAGATAAGTCGTTCTTGCAGACAAGACAGACCTCCCAAGTGTCCTATGGAGAGCTAGCAACAAACAAACAAACAAAAACTATTATCTCTAGATAATGTTCAATTCATTAATTAGCTACAACAGGGGTTTTGAAGACCTACCTATAGTGTAGTGCTATTTGTAATAATATTCTTTCCAGTTGCTTGAAAGAATCGTCTTCAAAGATCTGCAATCACAAACATGGAAAAAATCAATAGCACCTGCATAGGACAAACTAATTCATGAATTATACATCTATCAAGATGATCAAGGAATTCAAGAAATAAGTTAATAAATTAAATAACTCATTGATAAAACATGATTAACAAGCTATTTAATTAAATAACTCATTGAGAAAATTGTATTCATTCGTATTAGCTTTGATGAAGAAGAGCCTTACAACCGTGTCCACCTTGATGTCGTAGAGGCCTTCTCGGGGTTTGGAACAGGCGTTTCCTTTACTCTGACATGTTTTTCACTCTTTCAGCTAAAATACACATGGGTGTGTAATCATTCTCACATAATGATCAGTTAAGAGAGTCCGAGTCTATACAACATTTCTCCTCAAAAATTCTCAAAGTCTAACTCACTAACTAACTTCTGAAGCTGTACTATGGCTTCAATTTATAAGAAAATAGAGGAGTTTATAGTTCCACATAAGAGGGGATAGAATTCTCTTTTGAAGGGATTAAGCTCCATAAATCAAGGGGTAGGCTCCCATAATGGAGGAATGAACATACATGATAGGAGTGAACCTTCGACTAGATAATTTCTTCTAGAAGCTTCCAGATTTGATTGTTGGGCTTCTAAATGTTACTTTTCGCCTTCATTTTACCTTTTACAGGGGTCTGCACCCTTAATTAAGAAAAACTGTGTTTTGCTCCGCAGGATTTAGATCAAGAAGTTGTGGCACTGTAGGAAATGTTAAGAGAAAGTGAGGTACGAGTGTTTTTAAGACTTTTATGAGCTTTTCTCTCAATTTCAAGGCTTGATTTTAGGATCTTTGATGTTCTAGACTTCTAAGGGAGTAATATATGAGTAATTATGAACCCATATAGACACTAAAACGTCATGGTGACAAATTTCAATGTAACAAATTGCCCCCTAAATTGCGAAGTCTGAGAGAATTTGAAGAGTGATGTGTTTCATCATTTCAAGGATTAGCCTGTGGACACCTCAGTCAGAACCCTGTAAAAACATTCAATGCAAAACATATATATATATCATCACTGAGGTAGGCATTTCCATACTCAGATCAAAAACTAACTAAACTTGTTTTGATACAGAAATGATTTTAATATTACATCAATATTGTAGACACATCATGGACGCAGCCATTTTTAATGAATATTCTACTGCATAATGAATAATAAAATCCTCGCAGCCTGGATGGTGGAAACTAGAACCAGGGTCTTGATTTCTGCTTCTCGAACTAGTACGATTCTATCCATGCGATTACATGTGTCAAAGTAAAACATGGTAGAACCCACTTGATTACCAGTCAATGATGTGAACTGTTAACCAGTGTGAGAGAAACCACCAGTAAGGGAAATACCTCTCAAAGTACTCAGTACAATCCATGAAATGTGAATAAGTGATCTGAAGTCGAACATTTCATGAAATAATTCGATCGAAGGTCAATGATGCAACTTGTCATCGAAGGGGAGAAACCTGCCATTAAGGCATGCAGATTCCAAGGTACTGACCGATTCTAGATCAACTTCCTAGATGATGACTTGTCATCTATAGAAAGTGATCTGACATAAGCAAGCTCATGACATGAAACCATAGATCAAGTTTTGAAGAAAGGTTTTGCAAGGACTAACTCGAGGATGGTCAACGTGAATGGAGAAATTTTTTTGCAGAAGAATGGTTTGTTTGACTTTCCTCTTGAACACATAATGACACTGAAGATGGTTTGGTAATAGTAGCCCTAAGCTAATACCCAGAAACTGGCTAAATACCTTCAATGTTGTTTGATTAACTAATAGGCAAAGGATTTTCCCAACCTAGGTAGAAGTGTGACAAAAACTGTCCTGTTCAAGAGTGTTTTACTACTTTTAAATCAAAGTATAACAAATGAATTCATTTTGTCTCTTTCACCCACCATTTCTGGCAAGTACCTCTTTATTTTTGACAAGGTTGAGGAGGATAACATTTGCTTGTTTATAAGCTCATCCTTCGGATGAGTCTAACTTAGTTTAAAATGGAACCCTAAGAAGGAGTGGTCTGTTCCTGTTTGTAATAGACATGTCCTTTACTATTAAATTTTAACGAGTCCAGTATAGGAGAAACTTGATGTTTTTCATTTTTAGGGAGTTAGAAGAAAAACTTAAGAAAAATCCATGGGTGTACTTTTTTGTAATTTTAGTCTCTCAGGCCCCAAAAAAGGATAAAATAATGTGGGAGAGAACTCTAGTGACCATGATTAGTCAACGTATACCTTTTTCGTAAATAGTCCATTTCAGTCCGGAAAAGGGGTAAACTTATACTGAAGGAACAACTGTTCATTTCCTTTAACAAGTTTGAATAGTCAAGTACTCGGCAATCTTTTCATTTTTATAGAGTCTGAAAAGGGCTTAAAAGAGAACTCCATGGTTTTGCTTTTTCATAAATTTTAAAGAGTTTGAAAAAGTGATAAAAGTATACTCTTCATCAAAAATGACCATTTCACCTGAAAAAACTGGTATTCTACACAAAAACTCAAAAAATTAAACATACCTGCTTCAATAATAAAAATAAATTGGAAAACCATATTTTTAAAGTGAAAAATAAAGAAATTTAAATTTCATTTATTCGAAAAAACTTATAAAAAGGAGTTTTCCAAATTCATTTTTACCGTTTTAGTTCAGAGTGAAAATTTGAGAGCTTTTGGAAAACAATTCTCCAAAGAAGATTCCAAACAAACTGACCGTTGAAATTGAAAACCATCTGCTCCAGGTAATCCACATCCTCTTTTCCTTGTTTTTCATCCGTTCATTTCCTTAATTTGGGTTTAAAAATCATTTTTGGAGAAGAATTAGGTTCAAAATTCCGCCCTCGGGGGTCCACAGGTAAGACACATGGTACCTGCGGACCCTGACATTTTCTTACAAAGAAAAATGTCGTGGTCCCACACTTTTACCACAGAGCTCGTGCAAAGCTACGCACTGTCTCTGAACGAAAAGTGCGATGGCGCCATGAAGAATTTAAAAACATAATTTCTTTCCAAATTACCCAAAATTTCCTTTTTAAAATGGTTTTAATCTTTCATTTTGTTCATTGTAGGATATTTACAATGCTTATTTGGCAGGAACGTGAACACGAGGATGTGGATGAAGCTACAATGATTCATCTGCCTACATTACAAGTTTTAGGAGAATGTAGGCTACTTAAATTATGGGCTATCAGTGGCATGAGAGCTCAAGTAGACCTTCTCACCTTGTTGGTAAACAAGTGGGATGTACAAGACCAATGTTTTATCATTGAAGGCAACCAAATCGAAATTGAACTGGAGGACATATATTTTTTGACTGGCTTGTCTAAAAGAGGTGAACCACTTTTTCTATTTGGGACTAGGCTAGGTGGCCAGTCTGTCGCTGGCTTGCAATTAGAGTTCTACAATGATGAGGCCAATCCTAAAGACAAACGGATTGATATCAAAACTATCATCCATCCTGAGTTAAAAGTGGTTTCATTTATCGTAACCAAGTTATGTGGAAGTGTAGCTTTGCACGTTGTTACTGGATCTCAAATGCGGATTGTAGTATATTGTTTTCGAGGCACCATATTCAACTGGTGCGAGGCAGTGTTGGCTAACATCAAAGGCCAACTAACTAGAGAAAATAATGGGAAGTTAAATAACTTTGGATATGGATCGATCGTAGTTACTTTTTCTCTGAAGAGCATTCCTCTATTGGCCCTGCAACATATTGCAGTTGATGCTGGTAGAGCTCAAGAGCCTTAGATGGTTTGATGGGTTACTTTGATGGCCTGTCATAGTGAGGGTGGAGATATTTTTTGATTTCCCCTGGCATAATTTCATTGGTTAGCGCACCAAACTTTTGTGATAGGCGATTTTCCTTATGCGGTTATAGATTTTCGCGATGACCGAGATATGCCACTTCCTCCAGGAGTTCAGTGGGATGAGTCGGGTAAAAAAAATCTTTTTGACATGCTTTAATTTCTAATTTTTTATTTTTTTTATTTTATAAATAATCCAAAACTGATAACAAAATTTTCAAATGCAGATGTGGGTCCACGTCGACCAGTCGCTCTCCGCCCCTTCGAGAGGAGGCAAAGGGATATTTCTGTAGCAGCACCACCACCATAGGATCAGGCAACAGAGATCTTTACTGATTTGGAACACCATCTAGAGCGACTGACTATGGACATCCCTGAGACTACCATAGACGACATTCCACTTCGTTTGCAGAGATATGTCATTGGTGTTCCTGGACCATTCAAGAGATTCTTGAGTAGAGTGGCACGAGCTGTAGTATATTATCATGATCATTACCACGAATAGTGGATGATCGATGCTATAGACTCATATCATTTTTGTATCGCTTTTTTCCCGATCATAAGTCGTTTTTAACCTATGATCAAGGATGATGTACTATTTTTTGAAACACTACTCTATACTATGATATAATATTATTTCTAGTTACCTGTTCAACATATTATCAAATGTTATTTTGATTTACTGCTTTCATTATTGCAAATGTTTGTTTATAACACTAGAAGCTATTGCATCTACTAATGTGTTTAATCTTCTTGGAATGTGTTGATACTCAATATAATATAATTCTCATTCCAAGAGATGAATTTTCAAAAATAATCTTAACAACACTGGATTTCTAATTGCATATACTTGATTTTATTGTAATACAAAAAGCTTAGAATCTAACCTAACGATCAAACTCTGAATTCCAAAGGAAATGGACTCAGACAATAATTCAATAATTGTGCTATATTCTGCAATTTTGTTTGTCGTTTGACCGAGGCTTACCCCATGCATAGATAGTAACTCATCAGCGGGTGAATAAATAACCCAAGCTACGGAAGAAATGTTTCGTGTACTATGACAAGCGCCATTAGAAAAACTAATGTATGTTTGAAAATACGTCGACATTTGCAATATCAAGAGTAATCTAAATAAGAAGGAATAGTAGTAAAAGCACACTTAAGCTAGGCACATGTTTCTAAACTAAAGAACACCAGCTAAAAACTAACTAATATACAGGAAATATCTTCACACAAAAATCAAGCGTAATATTTCTTTAGATAAAGCCCATTTCTAGGTTTTCCTAAGGAAACTCTGTCAAAATCAATCAATTCATAGGCCCCTTTTGCAAGCTGTCACTTGACAATATAAGGACCATGCCACATAGGTTTGAATTTCTGAGCCCCTAGCTTATCGTTAGCTTGATCATATAGCAAAACTAAGTCTCCTTATGAAAATATATGAGGTGTAACACTTCTATCATACTGAGCTTTCATTTTTTTCGCATGAGTCTCGGTGGCTAATGCAGCGGTACGTCGATTCTCATCTAATTGAGCTAAGTACAAATTTTTTTTTTCCTCCTCAGAGGTAACTGGTAGTAACTCTATGGCTAGTTTGAGTGACGGTATCTCACATTCAATCGGTAATACCACTTCTAAACCGTAAACTAGTTGAAAAGGGGTAAAGCCTGTTGATGTTTTTGCTGAGGTCCGATATGCCCAAAGTGTCGAAAAAATCATGGTATGCCAATTCAATTTATGAATGTTGATGATTCGTTTGATCATGGTGACTAAAAATTTATTAATCGCTTCAACCAGACCATTAGCTTGCGGATAATATGGTGTAGAATTGTCATGGCGCAGGCCAAGTTGGTTAGTTAGCTCCGTCATCATGATATTTTGAAAATGACTCCCATGGTAAGTAATTATTGCTTGGGGTACACCAAAACAAGTAATCACATGATTGAACACAAAATTAGCTGCAGTTTTGCCATCTGCCATAAATGTAGGCATTGCCTCAGCCCATTTGGTAAAATAATCTACTGTGAGAATAATATACCCATGCCCCCCAGCCAAGTGAGGGTTACATGTAATGAAATCAATGCCCCATTTTGCAAAAGGACCAACAAAAATTATAGGGTGAAGAGGAGCGGGTGGTGCACACATCTTTCAATCAAAAATTTGACAATTATGGCATTTTCGAACTGCATAAATACAATATTTAAATAAGGATGGCCAAAAATAGCTAGTGCACAATATCTTTTGGGGTGTGGCATACCCAGACATATGACCACCACATGCTCCATAGTGAAAATCATTTAAAACCTTTTCGGCTTCGTCATGGGTGAGACAACATCGAAAAACAGAGTATGCACCACGACGATATAGTGTATCACCAACAATATGATATTGTTGAGATTGGAAATGGATTTTACGTCATTGCGATCATGAAAGTTCGGGCCAAAAATATTGGGTCTGAAGATAAACAATTATATCTCCATACCAAGGATCAATGGTACTAATAAGAAACAAGGATTCGTCCGCATTCATCCATGATTGTTTGCTCTGCCACAGTTTTTGTATCAGTACTTGGGAAGTCACACATAAGTTCAGCAAATATCAATGATTTCTTTGATTTGGATTTTTCAAATTCCAAGTGAAACTCCTGTAGGATAACAATCCATTTGGAGTATTTTCCCCCTAGTAATTTTTTGGTCAAAATATACATCATAGGGTTACAACCAGAAATCATTGTTGTTTTGCGTAAAAGTATGTAATGACAAAAAATTTGGACAGCTTGAGCGGCTGCTAAGGCCAATTTCTCCACATGTGAATATTTGATTTCAGTAAGATGCAAATTACGACTAAGATATTAAATCACATGTTCACTATTGAATTCATCTTCCTGAACTAGAACCATTCCTATCATGGAATCGGAAGAAGCGAGGTACAAAAAATAATCTTTGTTGTAATTGGGAGGATGTGGTAATGGTGCATGGGCCAATGTGTTTTTAAGAGCATCAAAAGATCAATCAGTGATCTCATCCCAAAATAAAGGAATATTCTATTTTAACAACCTCGTAAACCTTTCGTTAACTCGGCATAGTTAGGAATGAATCGACGTAAAAAAATTTCTTTCCCTTGCAAACTTTGGAGTTGGCGAAGAGTAGAAAGAGGAGGTAAATTGATGATAGCCTCAACCTTTGATGGATCGACATGAATACCTACCTTTGAGACAATAAATCCCAATAATCATCTAGATTGTATGCAAAAAACACATTTGTGAGGATTCAGATGAATCATATAATGCCTACATCGTATAAAAATGGCTCGTAAATGAATGATATGATCTGCTCTATGCAAGGAATGAACAGAAATATCATCGAGGTAGGGCTGTAAAATGTGTTTAATGTCATGAAATGCATAAGAAATTTCTCTCTGAAAAGTGGCGCTAGAATTCTTAAGTCTGAAAGGTAATTGGTGAAAAGCAAAAGTCCCCCATGGACAAATGAAAGTTGTTTGAGGTTGATCTGCAGGGAGTATGTTGATTTGATTGTAACTGGAAAATCCATCCATGAACGAAAACATTTCACTTCCAGCACAATCATCAATAATTTGATCGATATAAGGGGTTGGATAGTTTTCTTTGGCACAAGCTCCATTTATATCCCTATAATCGATGCATACTTGTATTGTTCCTTGTTTTTTATTGACAAGAACAATATTAGACACCCAATCTGTTAACGAAATCAGACAAATAAAACCTACACGAATTAATTTTTCAACTTCTGCTTTAATAACGGCAACTTTTCTAGGATGTATTTGACGTAATCTCTGTCTGACGCGTTTAGCATCCGAGTATGTTTTAATTTCATGAAAAACAATCGATGGATCGATTCCTGGAATTTCTTCATATGACCAGGCGAAAATTTCACATAATTCCTGAAATAGGGCTTTATATGCTTGGATTTCATCAGGCGTACAAGAAGCACCTATATGAATTTTTTCAACAATTCTTGGTTTTACTGAAGTGTCAATGGGAACCATTGTATAATTTTTTTCTAAAT
Source organism: Pinus albicaulis (assembly GCA_034641835.2). Lineage (NCBI taxonomy): Eukaryota > Viridiplantae > Streptophyta > Pinopsida > Pinales > Pinaceae > Pinus > Pinus albicaulis. The sequence goes on from CM076581.1 coordinate 1,085,581,262, forward strand.
TAAATTCAGAATTGGAAGATGAGATATGATTCTGAGGTTCTTTAACATAATCAGTAGTAAAAATAGAGGAAAAATTATTCTCAAAATGATCGAGATCAGGTAAAAATGAAGACGTACGGTGTAGATCGTCCCATGGTAATTCTTCGATAGACAAAAATTCATGAATTTGTTCATCAGTATTGAATATATGGTGATCAAGATCCAGAATTGATGTCGAAGCTGAGCTCGATATTGAAAATGACTCCTCATTGATCACATTCACTGGATCTGATTCAGTTGAAGGAGTATCAGAAAATGATTGTGCAGTCTGATATGCTAACTCAAAAGGACTCAAAAGCATCTCGCCATTGAAAGAATCTAGTTTTGATTCTGAAGGTACTATCCAAGGATAATCAAACGAAATAGTACTTGATATAATCATATTGATATTAGCAATAGGAGGTTGTACGTTGGGAGCAGACAAGGAAAAAATTCCCAATAAAGAAGAATCTTTAATTAACCCTACCCAAACATCCTTATAAGGGATAGTCGATTTTCTGATATGCTGGAGACTATCAGTAGAGGCTGGGTCAGACAAATAATATGAAATCTGATCTATTTTAATGATCTTTACTTTATGATGAAACATGATGAGACGAAATATCGAAGATACAACAATAGTCATGGCGTAAGACCAAATGTGACCCAGGAGAAGGTTGTAATCCAAAGGGGCATCAACCACTTCCACATCTAGATTAACAGTTTTTCCTTCGACCTCTATTGGTAGATCGTGTAAAATACCATACGGCTGAAAACCTCTTCCATAAAAAAATTTGAGGATAGTTGGTGATTGGTTAATTGTCGAAGAACCAAGTGATTTCCAACATTTTAATGACATAATACACGTGGAAGCCCCTTCATCAACAGCAGTACAAAAAATACGTTTGTTTTTTACTATTACTGGAATTTGAAAAGCCATTTGATGGGGTAGGTGGGGTGTAAAATTCTCTAAATCGAAGATCATGAGGTTCGAATCCTTGAGGTATATGGCTCCTAAAGTTGACAATAGTAATTTTCTTTGGGCTAGGCATGATTGCAGCACTTCCAAAGCCGACATTATTGAAGGGGAAATTTCCAAGTCTTCAACAATATTGTAATTCTGAGCAGCTCTTGCATGTGGATTGAAATTTTATTTACGAATTACACCTTTAACAGGCGGTTTAATTACTAAGTCAAGATTTTGTTTCTTGATCTGTAGTGGATCAGAAACTGAAGGAGATGTAGCCAATGTTGAATTAGATGTTTTTGCTTCCTTACTAGGATTTTTACTACCGTAATCTTCTGATTGCGTTGCAACCATGAAAATATCCTCTAGTGTATTTGAGGAATATCCAATCATATTACTGTCTTGAGCAAGAAATAGATCCTTCAAGATAGCAGGTATGGGTGGACCCTTAACAAACTTCGATACCTCGTCTCTACGTGGACACTCCTTTGTAAAATGATCCTCATCATAGATCAGACATGGATAACGAGGTTTTCATTTTTCATCAGTTGGTTCAGTTTTACCGTTTTTATCTTTTGAATATTTTTTCTTTTTATTCTTACCTTTCTTCTTACCACCAATTTTAGATTTTGTTGTAGATGATTCTACAACATGAATATCGGCAGAAGTTTCAACAGAAGAATCTCCTTTCTGTGAATCAGGTAAAGTGATAATAGGAGAAGTTTTCTTGGAAGATTTCTTGTTCCTTTTACCAGTGCTAACAAAACCAATTACACCATCCGTGGCATGAGAGCCGAAAGCAGTTGTAGTTAATTGACTAGGCCTTGGTAAATCAGGGATTTTATCATACAGAGTACCTGACTGGGTATATACAAGGTCAAGGTACTGAGCCTAAGAAATGACTTTCTCTTCTATAACAACACCTCCTTTGCCCACATCCTCAGTAATTTTGGGCAATAACAGTTTAATAAACCATTCAGCCAAAATTTGATCCGGAATAAAGACCTTCACTAAACGTCTTCTACATCTCCATTCATGAATGTGATCAGATATGTACATAGACTTATATTATTTTAATGAAGTTAGCAATTCCATGCCATTTTCGTATCTGACAGGAAATTGAAAATGTGTTAAGAAAGCAGTAGTTAGTGCATTAAGATTATTAAAAGAGCCTCGTGGTAACTCAATATACCATTTGGCAGCTAGACCAATGAGAGTTCTCTGAAAAAGATGAAATCAAATGGAATCATTGATTAGTGAATTGGATGCACACCATAAGTGATAAGTCATAACATTATTAAATGGGTCCTCTCCTAACTTACCCTCAAGCTTTGGAATATCACTAGGCAACTTGTTAGGCATTGGTGGCCAATACGGAAGATAAAAGATAGGATTATTCATAAGGCACGATAGATCAGGTAAATATAAAATTGCTATAAATGGTAACCTATGGCTAGAGTCTTGATAACCTTGTGTGATCAAATCAGTTCCAGGAGGAGGATATCCAAGATATCCTAGAATTGGATGCGCATTGAGAATCGTGAAACCTCCTGGATAACAAGGATTAACGAGACCATACTGGGGTTTTTGAGGTATTTGATAAGTATACCCAAGGTATGGCTAATATTGATATACTGGACTTTGTGTAGCCTGTCCAAATTGATACTATCCCTGGTACGATTGATAAGTAAATTTTGGTTGACTAGTAAGAATCGTACTTGTACCAGCTTGTCCTATAGGCATCTAGACCATAGTCTAAATTGTAGGTCCTGACTATGGCACAGATACTTGAGGAATTAGCACTGATACAGGGGTAGTAGAAACAGGAGCTACAAATACTCGAGAAATAGGCGTGGCAGGTTGAACAGAAGTTGCAGCAACAGCAGAAGTTTGAGGTGGAGTCCGGGGTGTACTAGGCCTAGGCTGCTGAACAGAACTAGGTGCAGGGACTTGAAAGGTAGGTTGGACAAGTTGCTGGGTTGGACCAGAAACTATGGGTTGTCTAGGTTGATTAGGTAACTACACATTGGGTTGAAAATTCTGTTGAATTTGAGATGGATCCCATGCCATATTCATTCCGGCGTATTGACCCATAGAAGGTTGTGCATATGAAGGACCATAACCAGGTTGAACATAAGTTTGATAATTAACTGGCAAAGTTCTGGTTCCTTGTAACAATGGTTGACCTGAAGGAGGTTGAAATCCTTGAGCTGGGTACTGACCTTGAGGTTGATAACCTTGAGGCATGTACTGAATCTGGGGTTGGTATTGACCTTGAGGATTAAACTGACCCTGGGGTTGACCTTGAGGAATAAATTGACTTTGGCATTGACCCTGAGGAATAAATTGACTCTGGGGTTGACCCTGAGGAATGTATTGTCCTTGAGGTTGTTCTCCAGGTCGATAATATTTTCCTACAGTTTGTCCTGGTAAAAAATTACCTTGAGGTTGCCCCCCGGGCGGTAACTGACTACCTTGAGGTTGAGGATTTGGAATATTTCCTAACATCATAAAAATCTGTTTTGCATTCAACGTTTCATTTTTAGTTTCATTTATATCAGATGATAGAACTTGTTCAATTGGTTGAGGAGTTGCCCCTGGGAAAGTACCAGAGAGCGACTAGTATCTCGAAGGAACAGACGAACCACCATATTAAAAAAAAATTGGATATTAAGAAAACATAGATGACTCACCCAACATAGTTGATGAAGGGTGATAACCTCTCGGTGTAGGGTGGAAAGGAATTCAGGGTGGTGAATAAGTAAGACTTGCATTTTGTAAAAAATTTGTCAATGATAAATACCAAGCGTCAGTTCTAAAAGGACTATAGAATATTGATTCACGTTCCCTAAGATTCAAAGTTTCTTGTTTTTTGGGAAGAACTACGTCTTCTTCTGGACCAACAAGTTCTTCAATACATATGAGATTAGAAAGAAGATTTTCAGTAATGCGATGTCTTAATCTAGGTGAATCAAGATCACTAGAAGTTGGAGTAACAAATATTGAAGATGGTTCCAACACAACAAGTTTAGTTTTGGCATCAGAAATTTCTGGTTCTTCAGCTAATTCACTGGTTGGAGAAATACTACCAGTAACTTCGGAAATTGAAATTGGCTCTTGAAGATATTCTGTTGTTTGTGATTGATAATCAGGATGAATAACTATGGACGATTCTCCTAGTTTTGTTGATCTAATTCTACTGACACCAGATGGTACCAGTGCTCACAGTCCTTCAAGTTGACTTGGTGTATACTGAGGGGGTTTCACCTGGAGTCTACGCGATTGTCTCGGTAATTTAGCCACGATTGAAAATTATTAATCACACGCAATCAAAGAAAATTTCAATGAAAACTCCTAAAGTCGCTAAGGAAACAAAAAAATGAATCACACACCTAAAAAATTTAGGAGATCAAACCACACACAAATAGTAACTTCCCACACTAAAAACACTAGTTGGTGATGAAATCCAACATCGTAGTATTTTAATGTAGAAAGGGCGGTTGGAACAATTACCCCAACAACCTGCTTAATGAAACAGACCGGTGCAAGTTTATCCACTTAAACCATCTCGAGTGAAGATAACCGTCTAGAGAGTCCAAGTGAGTCTAGTTGACGTCTGCTCCAGGTAGAGTGGGATCTTTCCTCCACCGTCACCTTAGGAAAGAATCGTAAAGATTATGGCCACTAAGGTTACCGGCAGGAAATAATATACCTGGGGGAATAGTCTATGATCCAACATACGCACAAGGGTAGAGTAACAAAGCTCAATCCCCTTGAAAGCTCCTTAACATAATGCAACGTATACCGACAAGTGACCCCGGGCTCCTTGAGAATGGTCTATCTGAGGTTTACCATTGTTAATACGTGCACATATTCTATCATTTCCAATGAGATAGAATTGATTATCCCACTGGTTCAAATATGACCTCGCGCTTGACTCCTTTAAGAGGAGCTTCCTAGAGCATACAAGTGACTATTGGATTTTTCCTACCGCAAGATCAACTACTTGTTTGTTTTAATTGCCTTGGAGAGTTAATTACTCCCTACTCAAAGACATTAGCCTAAGCTATATTGGTGAAAAGAGCCCTAGAAATATAAAAATTACTAGATTGATTTTAATTTAAGCGTTGATTTTAATAGGCTATTTCTTAGGATAATAGGTGCAAAAATGAAATTGATGATATGTAGTGACCCAAATCAAAACACACTAAAAATTCATCTTATATGAAAAAAATTCCTTTCGTTTCAATGAATTTTATCTAAAAGAAAGAGTTGAGAAATGCAATCTTTTAAAACAATTCTTTCCTTTAAATAGGAATAAATTAAAATAAATCTAATTTCATGAGAACTCAAAATGATCAATTGCTCAATAAGAAATCCCTTTATCATTCAAGATCTAAAATACAAACAAAATTTTCTCCAAAATAAGACTACAATTTTTCTAAAAATAACACTCAAAACTAAAAAAAAACACTAATTTTTTAGATCTAAAAATTCTAAAAATTAAATCTGAATTAAAACTTTAAATATTTTGAGGATGTTTTTCTTAGCTTGTTATCTAACTAAGAAATTCTTTGCTTAGATCAGCAAGAACTCAAGAAACATCCAATTTTGGTTTGTTAAGTGAAATTTCAAACTTATCAACAAAAGTTTTTTTAAAGATTTGCAAATGAGATAATGGGATCTAAATATCCTAAAACAATTTCTGCTACGAATTCAAAATCAGTAAGAAAGCAAGGAAATACCAGTGATATAAAGGTATACCAAAGCTTCTAATCTTTGAGTGGGATAAAGACAAAGAAAAAATCGCTATAACATGCAGATCTTTCAGAAAATCATTGAAAATTTAAAAATTATGAAATAAACTCTCAATCAAAGCTTTCTGACAGAAAATACAAGTCTAGGTATAAACTGAGAATCTAACAAACTGATCCAAAAAAGAGAATTTAAGGTCTTCTAAAAATTTTCACAAGGTCCGTGGTTTCTAGTGTAAATAGGTGGGGTCCCGCACTATTTATACACGAAAAGAGAGGAGATGCCCGCACTGTTTCTGAAATAAAAGTGCAGATACTAGAAAACTAAAATAAAAATAAAAATCTCTAAAACAATTCTCATGGATTCTACAGGGATAAACTACCCAAGCCAGTATAAACTAATCAAAATCAGAAAAAAATAAATTCATCACTCAAAAATAAAAGAAGTCAATGTTCAAAATCCATTCCCTACTGGAGTCGCCATTTTGTTGGACGGATAAGTCGTTCTTGCGGACAAGACATACCTCCCAAGTGTCCTATGCACAACTAGCAACAAACAGACAAAAAAAATATTTTCTCTAGAGAGTAATGAATCCAATAGGGGTTTTGAAGACCTACCTGCAGTCCAGCACTATTTGTAATAATCTTCTTTCCAGTTGCTTGAAAGAATCATCTTCAAAGATCTGCAATCACAAACATGGAAAAAATCAACAGCACCTGCATAGGATAAACTAATTCACGAATTATACATCTATTAAGATGATCAATTAATTCAAGAAATAAGTTAATCAATTAAATATCTCATTGATAAAATATGATTAAGAAGCTACTTAATTAAAGAACTCATTGAGAAAACTGTATTCATTCGTATTAGCTTTGATGAAGAAGAGCCTTACAACCGTGTCTGCCTTGATGTTGTACATGCCTTCCTGGGGTTTGGAATAGGCGTTTCCTTTACTCTAATGAGATTCCACTCTCTAATCTAAAATTGACATGGGTTTTTAATCATTCCCACATAATCATCAGTTAAGAGAGTCTGAGACTATACAACATTTCTCCTAAAAAATTCTCAAAGTCTAACTCACTAACTAACTTCTGAAGCTGTATTATCGCTTCAATTTATAGGAAAAGAGAGGAGGTTATAGTCCCACATAAGAGGGGATAGAATTCTTTTTTTAAAGGATTAAGTTCCTTAAATCAAGGGGTAGGCTCCCATAATGGTGGAATGAACATACATGATAGGAGCGAACCTTCGACTAGATAATTGCTTGTAGAAGCTTCCAGATTTGACTGCTGGGCTTCTAAATTTTACTTTTCGCCTTCATTTTACCTTTTACAGGGGCCTGCACCCTTAATGAATAAAAAATGTGTTTAGCTCCACGTGCTTTAGATCAAAAAGGTGTGGCACCACAAGCAATGTTAAGAGAAAGTGCGGCACAAGGGTTTTTAAGACCTTTATGAGCTTTTCTCTCAATTTCAAGGCTTGATTTTAGGAACTTTGATGTTCTAGACTTCTAAGGGAGTAATATATGAGTAATGATGAACCAATATAGACACTAGAATGTCATGGTGACAAATTTCAGTGCAACAGATGTATTCCATTATGCAATATTTCCGATAATGGAAGCATTACATTTTGGGGAAGGAAACAATCATCCACACAAACTACTAACCCCTGCAGTTCATATAGACACAAGGGAAGTTGGGGAACGATCACCATCAGAAGTGGTCCACATATTTACAACTGTTTCATTTGAACATCAAGTACAAGAAGGAAAACACTAATAATCTTTCAAACTGCCCCAGTTGACCACCGATCGTGGCGCTAACCACTGTGCCCAACTCTCGTGACCATGAGACTTCTGATTGGCCACTTCTCTACTAGAGCAATCCAAAATTCAACCACACATACAAGACGCTCTTGGAGGGTAACTCAGTTCAAAGTTTTCACCTCAAGGATGGACTAATATGTCACCTAGGACACCATTATGTTCCTTTAAGAGAGTGTGCCAAGATGATTTGGGAAGCGCACTATAGTTGGGTCATTCGAATTTCGGGGTCAAGAAAATAGTGGTAGTACTGGAGAAGTATTTCTATTGGCCAAACCTTCGACAAGATGTCCTGAAGTACATCAGATCCTACATTGCCTGCACCATTTCCAAAATGACTATCAAGAAGCAAGTATTCTATACTTCGTTGCCTACCCCTAGTCTACCTTGGGAATCCATATCCATGGATTCCATGTCGAGTCTTCATTCTACTAAGCATGGCAATGACTGTGTTTTCGTGGTCATCGACTGATTCTCCAAGATGGCCATTATGGAGGCGTGCAAGAAGAATATCACAATAGAAGCCACTGCAAAACACTTCTTTGAATGAGTGTGGGTACACTTTGGGATCCCACTGTCTATCATCTCAAATCAGGAGAACAGGCTCCTCAATACATTTTGGTCCAGCTTTTGGTCAATGTTGTACACCAAGCTCACCAAGTCCACATATTTCCATCCCCAAGCTGATGCGTAGACAAAGGTCGCCAACAGGATGATTGTACACATTTTGTGCATGTACAACCCAAAAATTCCACACACATGGGATGAGAGCCTACCCTATGTACAAAAAAACTATAACCAGGCCCTCCATAGATCAACCGATCACAAAACCTTTCAGGCGGGCTCACGATTCTAGCCACTATGTCCCATTGACATAGCCATGGCATTTGCAGCTACTTAGGTTGATTCAGTTCATGTCCAGTGTGAAGCTGAACAGGAAAAAAACTTCATTGAGCGCATTCAACACATCTGCCAATAGGTTCATGAAATATTGGACAGAGCCAATGAAAAATACAAGCAGCGACATGATTAGCATCAGGTGCTTCACAACTTTTAGATGGCCAAAAAAGTGTGGCTACATTTGTAGAAAGAGCACCTCATTGGATCCTACTGCAAACATTGCCTGCTCCAATATGGGCCATACACCATCACCAAGGCTGTAGTGGAAAATGCCTTCAAGCTCAGTATTCCACCATTCCTTGGTCTGGGGGGAGGAATGATCCAAATGGATATTGGTGGCCACCCACCTATTCCACTTGTACCACCACCATTGTTTCTATTAGATTTTTAAGTTTCCTTAATTGTAGCACAATTTACTATTTTTGGAAGTTTTTTCGAGTCGTGAACTTCTAGAGCCGTTTTGAGGCGCTAAACAACGTTTTTTGGGGAAGCCATCTCTAAAGGCTTGATATCCTCTTTCACCAGTTGTATTCACTAGAAATATATTTCTAACAATGTATCATGTGCGTCAAACCAAGATAGTATGCCAAAGTTACGACCAAGAAAAATTGATGTACCAATTTATCCCGACAGGGCCCATAGTCTAGTGTTTCATCTCCTACGGTAAGGTTTTTGGATATATATATATATATATATATATATATATATATATATATATATATATATATATATATATATATATATATGTATGTATGTATGTATATGTATGTATTTATGTATATATATGTGTGTGTGTGTGTGTGTGTGTGTGTGTACGCACACACACACACACACACACAAATCAACATCATCCAAAAATATCATGCATCCGTTGGTCATAGCCATAAAAATGAGTCATAAAAAAATGGGAGTGCCCCCATAATGGGTGCTTCCCCCAGTACATAATCTCCTACATTTAGGGTCATGACTCATTGCACCTTGCACAAACAATGCCGCATGTGGGAGGTCCCCCTGCCTCTGATTGTGCTCGAACCAAAATCACCCGAGCAGTGACCACTACCACTCCCACTCAGTGGAAAGTTGGGTCCCATGGTCAATATGGTGGCATCGTCCTTTTGATGACATCCTCACCTTGCATATCCCATCCTCCATTGTGCGTGCCCATCACCAATGTGATCATTCACTCCCATGCATCCTTCTCTCCTAGCTCAGTAGCTTCATCCCTTTTCTCAACAACCTCTATCGGGGCTCGTAGCCCCTTAACCTCTTCTATAATGTCACAACATCTCCTCCCTTTATTTTTCCACCAATATCCATTCAATCCCTTTGCACTATACACTCCTCTACTATTTCATCTCTCTAACATCATTGCCCTACAACATCACCAACCCCACTAGGTTGTTGGGGATCAGGCCCACCAATCTTCCTAGAGGGCACCCACGTGGTCCAACATCTGTGGGAAAACATACATCATATTATCATAATATACATCACAAACCAAAACATGTAAAAATCATAAAATGATGAAATCATACTTACGTAGTTGTAGAACCCCAAAAATCACCTAGGGGAAACCCCATCTCTAGATCTCCCCTTAAATCCACACCAGTGTAAGGAAATACTAGAATTAGGTGAGGGTTGAAATAAAAGCACCCCTCAAATGTGGGTATCCAGTATCACCCTGCCTCTCCCCCACCTGCTCAAGACATCAAGGCGTGCCACCTAAGGATCTAGGGCTCCGTTAGTGGTCAAAGGTCCACTCGTATCATTGGTCACAACATCACTATGCTTTGATAGAGGATACTTCATAGAACACTCCCATAATAGAAGTTTCTCATCTCCCTACATACCACTTACCTAAACTTCATTGTCATCCTATGATGGAGGAAGCCATAATAATAAAAGAAGGTTCCTTCCCACACCCTCTCCAACAATGCAATCTGAGTCCCTGTGATCCGGTGACGAACCACTAACTGCCGCAAGTGCACCATTATCATTGTTGTTTCATATATCACAAAATCCATAATTGAGGAAATCTGAATTCTCCTATAGTAAAATGTGTCATCCCTGCAGTACTCGTTGGCCCTAGATGTCAATCCAACCCCCCCATAAGGGTGCTTTATCAATATAACCTCACCTCAAGGTACTAATCCTATGACAATGTAATTTTCCACCTTTACAGTCAGCATTAGCTATGTACCACTAATGTCAAAAACCTGTCTTGTAGGCTAAAATCGACTAATAACGAATTCTAGGAAATCCTCCTGTGACCTCAACAACGGGTTTTAAAGATACATCACTAACTATGATTATGTTGCGATCAACACCCTCCAATTTTTTTCTTACATGACTATTTTGGAGCCTTTTGAGGATCTAACGATATATCATTCCATGGATGCTTCCTAATTGATTAATGTAATGCTAACTGTTTAAGTATTCTTCTTGGTTTCTAAGTGTTGAAGTCACCTACTAACACATGCTCAGTCCATAATAAGTTAATGAGAAAATTATTTTATGCGAGCTTGAAGAAACATTTCACAGTATATCAACGTAGTTATTGTGCAATTTTCAACCTATATTGAGAGTTAATGTGCACTTTCGTCGAAAGTCTCTCACTTTTGGTTGCGATTGTACATCTATTTTGGTGAGGTTTTTGTGATTGCACTTTTTCACATTTCCTTTCACAAGTGTCTCTTTCATGTTTACGACAGTCTCTTTTCATTTTTTTCACTTTAATAATTTTCTTTTTCATGTTATCTTCACTTTACATTCAGTCACTTTCAATGTTATTTGCATTTGCAGGTGTCATTTGCAATTTTCTCTTACTGTTGCAAGTTTCGTCTTTTTGCATTGGAAGTGTCACACAATGTAAAAGAAATGTTGTGGTTCATTGCGAGAGGACAATTTGGTACAAATAGGTCCTATTTACCTTGAAGAAATGTACTAGACCCATTCCCAAAGTTTTATACATTGTCGTACTAGTGTTGTCACTATAATCATAAAGTACATCCTAGGTGTCACACTGGGATAAGGTGGTTCTATTATCTTCGCATTGAGGATATCATGTTGTTATTGTATATTGAGTGTTAAATGTTGTGTCGTCAACAATTATAAGTGTGTATAATCATTCATAAGTTCAATCATGGTACCACTTCTACCTTACCAATCCCGCACTTAGCAACATCCTGAAAAAATTTATGCCCAACAAACTTGCCCCAACTAAGCCTCCTTGAATTCTGCATTATGCAATAGCAAGGCTAAATATCCCCCTTGCCTCCTTTAATTCTTCAATGCATAGTTCATATTTCCAAGGATTGTGAATTGTGCAGTCTTAGTGCTCAACCATGGCTCCTTCACCTCCACAACTGCACAATTCACCTTTCAGTCACTCTTCTTCTAAACATTGCGTAATGGAAAGCCTCAATATTTCATCATTCCTCCTTGAGTTGTGAAATTATGCAATTAATAGGCATCTTTGTCTCTGATACTTCACATTGGGTAACTTGAAGGGTCAATAATACCACACTAAGGTCCTCAATTGATCATTCATCTTGTGTATGCCTCCAGAACTACGCACTTCATAGTCTCAAGCTTTATTCCATCACTCCTGGCCCCTAGAACTACACATTGTGCAATCCAGGAGTCGTCCTCCTTGTCCATTTCCCAGACCGAGCTGAAACATTCATTTTCTTGAAGAAATGTAGACTAGGAGAGTTTAGGACTTATCTCATCTTTTCATGAGTGGATCCCACTTACATATACTAAATCTTGATATGACAGGATGATGCTCAGAAGTAAGAGAAGGAGATCATACCAACATACTCTTTCAAAGTTTCATACTCATTTTAGAGTGTAAAACTTTGGGAATGGGTCATGGTTCATAGTCATTTCATAGTCATTTTACACACTATGCAACAAGAAGATGAAGGGACACTAAATTACCATGGAAGATAAAATATCTATACCACATGAATGCTCAATATAAATCATCCACTTTGAGGATGAATACAAAGCATGTGCAAGGTCCATCATGAAGATGAAAGAAACCAACAAAAGAAGAAGTTTGGCAATGCCACATCATCATGAAGTTCCATGTCATCATTTTCAAGAGTCATCTCAACAATAGCTTGTGTCATAGTATCTTGACACATCATTTATGGACAGTAATTGTGTAATTCCCCAAAATGAGAAAATGTATATATGTGTAAGACCAAGGGTCCCACATGGAAAATGAAGAGTCATTATTGAGTTCTAAAGTCACATAGAAGCTCAAAGGTCATGTAAGAATTCAAAAAGTCATTTTAGCAGCTCTAGATTCATGAGGAGAGTCAAGAGTCACATGGGAGGTGGAGAGTCATACTTCATTCGTTATAAATACTCCCTCATAACTCAAGAAAAAATACTTTTAAGACTTGGACTTCCCACCTTGTCTTCTCTAGCATTGCCATAGGAGAGATCTTTCTTTGGTGGAGAAAGTGGTGACTTAATGTTCCACTATTGGGGCTACTGTGGAAACATTTTACCTTTATATCTTGGCACTTCTAGTTAATATATGAAGATTGATGAGCCAACACATTTTAGTGCATGTATTGTGAATATAGTAATATTATTCTTTTAATTTTTGAAATATGCTTTTTGTTCACATTTACTAAGGAAATTGAATTATTCTGTGGCTTTGGTACTTACCTTGTTGAAGGTGTGTTGTATTTGGTTTATGATCATGGTTGTCATGTGAACTAATATTTCAGGTTAAATAATGATACACTTATGCTCTTGCGTGTCTAGTTTATGATAGTACTATTAATTTTATTTTAGAGGCTCACTCTCTTTCACCTTGTCATGAAAATGAATTATATACATCAAAATTGTATGCCTTGCAGTGACAATTTTCTTATTTAAAATAATGTTTGTATAAAATCTTATTTTAATAATGGTAATCAAGGAAAATCCCTAAGGAAAATGGCAACTGGTTTTAATTTTGGTTGGGGCTCATACTCCAAATAATGTGATGTCTAATTGGGACATCACATTGGCGAGACCCCCTTGGTTGACAAAATTATAGCAATGTCAATAGTTGGCGCTATAAGGAGGGCGAGATTATAAGTTATGTCCATTAATTCCATTTTGAATATTTGATCTTAAATGGATCTTCCCCAAATCATAAGCCCAATTTTTTTTTCTAACGTGTCCCCTCATAAATGTTTCATCTCCACACAACAGTTTCATGACTTGTCTCAATTAATGTTTGATGGTGAGGTTGGTACATTCATAGTCAAATATATATCTAATTTTCTTATTTTTTGTAAATCTAATGAAATCAATGGTCAATATGTTTTTTTTTTATAATATTGACCCTGACTCTTGAAGGTCAAGTAAAGAGGCGGTTTCATAATTTCCCATCTACTTCCATTCATTCATTTGATCAATTTCTCAAGAAAATTTGTCAAGCCTTTGCTAGGTATGACTATCAAGATGTATGTAATAGGATTGATCCTCTCATAATGAAATTTGGTGAATTTGTAGAAGATTTTATTAATCCGTTTCTTCACATTTTCTATGATTTTCCTGGAGAATAGTTTAACTATAATTTTATCAGTAAAAAGTTTCATATATTCATTGTTATCTCTGTGAAATCATTTCCATATGAACCACTCGATGATGGTTCTCTCCCAACTTATGTTGATCATGAGACACCCCAAATTTTTTAGGAGGAACCTACTATCCCATTTTTTTTCTTGCCCTTCTCCTTTTCTAATACCAATTTTCATGCCTCATGGTAATGATGTAAAAGTTGGGAAATCTAAAAATCGAATTGTTCATCTGACCATTCACCCTCCACCCATTTCCCATGATCTAGTTCTTACTGAGGATAAATTGGAATGGTTTAGTAATTTCATAGAACCTAAAGTGAATGTCGACCCCTTAGATTTTAAATATCTTATTAGTGCACAAAATTCTAGTCTTGAATTCAATACAAGTGAAAACTTGACTGACTCAAGGGACACCTTTCAACCTCCTCTATCCATGTCTCATGATACCTTGTTTCATGATCCACTTGATCAACCATTAGAGAATTTTTAATATCTAAAATGGGCCTAAAAACAAAAACTTACAACCAAAATTGACTTTATAAGAACTAATAGGATTCAATATGATGATGTTAACCATGGGGGCTGATTCACCATTCTTGGAGTAAAAGAAAAAAAAAACTGCTTTTTCAACTCGTTATTTCAACTTATATTCCTATGGCTTTACTAAAATTTCAAGCACAAACCCTCATTGTATGTTTTTCATGCAGGGAAAATTTTAAGGATGGAAAATTATTTTGAAGTTTAAAAAATTGGCGAATCTCACTAGTCCCTAATATGAAAACTATAAAATGTTTATTGACGTATTTGTAAAATTATTCTAATTTATAATGATATTATATATATTACCTATATAATGTTGGCGATTTTTAAGGTAAAGTAGTTTTATATTGTAAAATTTGGGCGAATCACTTTTACAAAAAAATGGAAATTGACGAATCTTTTTTTTGGAAAAACCATGGAAAATTAGCCCACCTACGAATATTAGCCCCTAAAATATTCCATGTTTTCATGTACTTATCATTTTTTGTGTATAAATTTCCATGAAAAGTATGTAACATGGGCACTCCTGAGATGAGGAATTAAATTCCACATCCAACGACTACCCCTGCTCGAAATTTGAGTAAAATCGTAGTGAGATAAGTTGAAAATACGTGTTGAAAAACTAGTTTTTTCTTTATTCTGTCTAAAATTTAATGATATAATATAATCTTATTTTATTATTTCAAATTTTATATTATAATATTCCTTAAGGGGGCCATTTTAGACCTAAAAAAATTTCTAATCCTACCTCAACGCTTAAGGATGTTCAACCTCTTATTTAAACTAGTGATCATATAGAGGGTATTTTCATTTCATAGGGAAAGGAGAAAATAAATGATGATACGTTTAGTATTTATTCCCTCTTTTAGGATGACAACCTCTCATTTTTGGCTGATCAATGATCTTGCGATCTTGATAACGT
Source organism: Pinus albicaulis (assembly GCA_034641835.2). Lineage (NCBI taxonomy): Eukaryota > Viridiplantae > Streptophyta > Pinopsida > Pinales > Pinaceae > Pinus > Pinus albicaulis. The sequence goes on from CM076581.1 coordinate 1,085,596,783, forward strand.
GTAAAATTATTCCATATCCTTCATTTAAGTTGAGAATTTAGACAACCATCCACATGACATCCCTATTTTAGTTAACACATGTAGTGATGGATATCAAAGTACATCGAACAATTCTTTGCATTTTGTTAGGAATTGGATTTGTACGGTATCAATTTAGAATCTACCTCTTATATTTTGTAATCATCATTTATTATTTGGGATTCTCTTTCAATTCATAATGATTTCGAAATTTCTTTGAGAAATGCATCTCCAAATATCAAATTTTAGGAAACAAATTATAAGGCTTTTGAATCTTTTGCATACCTTATTAAGGAAAAAAAAGATTAATATGAATTTTAGATTGGTATGCCTATATTCAATCATTATGATTATGAATAACATGGATTTTGATCCATTTTTCTCACAAGCTCAATATAATTTAGTTGCAAATGATGCTTCTCCACCTAGGTCTTTTCATCCTTCCTCACCTCTTGCACACTACTCATTGTACTCATATATGTGCGATAAGCTTGTTATACCAGTAGTATCTCTAAATCATTTATATATTTATCTACTTGCTCATGGCTATAATCATATACATGATGGTGTGGTCTTACGATCATAGGATGAAATGATTTAATATATTATTCATGATCTATTCAACTGTAAATATTTTATAAGTTAGGAGGAAGATGCTACAACTCGAAATAATCAAGGGAGTTTTCCAACTGATGCATCTCAATTTTCCACCCATCAAGAATATAATATGTTTAATCTTAAGTTTGATAAAATTAGTAGAATTAACAACACATTCACATTTGATGTTAGTGGTGCATACTTTCCTATTGATTTTTCTAAGCCCCCGAAATTCGATGATCGACCATTAGGGAGTTCAGAGACTTGTCCGTAAGTCGAGGCAATTCATCTCCTACTATTTCTTATGTCAAGTTCTTGCAATACCGTTGAGATCTATGAACTGATTTAGATCTATATTTTCATGCACAATTCTTTACTTAGAATTTATCCAATGGAACTGAGCTCATTCTTTAAGGACTTTAGACATTTTCAATCCAATTCTATAAAACCTGAAGATGGAGTTTTTGATTAGATGGATTATTATTTTTCAGTTAATCCTTAATCATTTGAATCCCTTGAATCAAACTCAATATTGAAAAGTATAATTTTTGCATATATAAATAGTTTAAAATCCTTGAATTATGGTTTTCAAGAATAAATTCATTTCCGGTCAGAAGATTCATCCCTCTCAAACGCTTCTGTGATTGGTCACCTCACTATCACTTATGTGAATCTCATGGATATAATAATATTTTTTACACAATATCTCCTTTTCAGTGATGGTAAATTATTCATTCATTCAATGAACCAAGACCCTTGTGCTAATATGAATACCTGGTTGAATTTTACTCTTGCTTCCAATATTTCGTAGGCCTCCTATCCCAATTTCTTTCCACATTTTACAATATGAATGATTGTCTTAAATTTCTTAAGATTTCATATTTATGGCATGGCCTCTAATAATATGCAAAGATAACAAATGGATAATTGAGAATATTATGGGCTAACCAATCAACCTAATCATAATATTGGTTATAACAACTATCACTAAATTAACTATTTTCCCATTAGCATATGTCATGATATTTTTTTAAGCTAATTGGCTATGTTGAGCCCACTCATCTTCATGGTTTATCATTTCCCAATTTGGATGCTTCTTGGATAGTTGAGGCACTTCAACATGAGCTCATGGTTATGTCAGGTCCCCACCATCTTGAGAAGATTGATGGAAGGGATCTGATCAAGTCTACCTTACAAGATTCTCTTTGTGAATCAAATGTGTTAATTGAGAATTCATCATCTCATGATTTTCAGGTTTTTCCAATTGGTTGTTTCGAATATCACAAGCCAATCACTAGATGATTAGAGAAATTTTACCTAGAAATATTCATCGCAAATAACAAGTTTTCACCTTTCTGATGATTGTTAAAACTGAAAACAAAAATGAATGTACATGCATGAACAACCTTAATGGTTTGTATGATTTTCATTTGAAGAAAAAAGGTAAAGATCAAGATTGGTTAAAGCTATTTATTATGGCACATATTTCTATTGATATGAAATACCTTCGATTCATTCTTCAATTTTTTCAGGTTATTATATTTACTCTCGCATGATGCTTTATATTTATTTTAATTTCTTGTATATATGTGTTTGCAGGTTAGGATCTGCTATAGTGGATACATTGGAAATTTAATTACACTTATCCATAACCTTCTAGATCGTTAGGTTAGGAGTATTTTTAGGTACATTTCACTCTCTAGTTGCATGGCATTATCCTCCATTTCATCTCTGCATTTTTCTGTTATCTAGTCATTTGAATTTGTTTGTTTTCTTTGCTTTCTCCCATGTTGTTTTTCAATTAAGGTTTACTTCCACTCCATATTTTATTTTTTCTTCTTGTTACGCCTTGTCCCTCTTTATTTTATTCAATAATACTTTCTGTGAAAGATGTACCTTTTGGCTCAAAAGACAATGTGGTAAAACTTGAGAAGGGAAGTTTTGAAGATGAACAACGCTTGACTTATTTGTAACCTCTTCTCTATTTTTGGTTTATAAATATATTAAAAGTTAATGATGTCTGAAAAAAAAAAATCCAGATGGAAAGCCTTTGGTAAAACTATGAAACCCGTATCTTTATTAGGATCTTCATTCCTGACTGAACCATGTATGTAATGGTGTTTCAACATGTTAACTCAATTGAGTAGGAAAGGTGAAATTTTTTAAAAGAGCATATAAATTTGGTTATATTTCAAATCCATTAAGTGAGTAACCAACATCTTGTTCTCTTATTAAGTTGGGATCCATCTTCCACTGTCAAAATAAATAAGCTACTTTTCAAATTCTATTATTAATTGAATAAATAGGTGAATTGGAGAAAGGCTTCCCGCATAGAGAGGTGAATCAAGCAACTTCACCAGGGTATTAAACAGGGCCACTAGCAACAAATAAATGCTTGTGGTTCCTTGAGGTGACTTTATCAGAGTACTGACCTGGCTAGCTAGTAGTGGAGAAAAACTGGGGAATTTTATTAAAAGCTCAATATACTTATTATCCTTCCCCTTATCGACATAATTGAGGTGTGACTAGCCTTATGTTGATGTATTTAAAGATCAGCAAGGAATATAGGGGACTATATATTTAACTAGGACAAGTAGCAAAGTCGGGGTAATATGTATGGAAAATCAATACTACCTGAAATAAAAAGACCTCACAATTAAGGGTAAAACTTGAAAATAGAAGCTATAGTTTTACTAGTGTGTTGCCAAGTGTTGACATTGCAATCAAAACCCTCCAAATATTTCCCTACAAAGGAATTTTAGAGCCTATTAAGGATCTAATGCTCTATCATTCCATAGTCACTTCATGATTGATTAATGCTATGCTAAGTTTTTAAGCAGTATTCTCAGTTTCTTAGTGTCGAAGTCACCTCGTCACACATGTTCATTCCCTAATAAGTTCGTGAGCGCGTTATTTTATACAATATTGAACATGCATAGCACAGTCCATCAAAATAATGATTTTACAATGGTCAACCTATGTTGATAGTCATTGCACAATTTCGTTGAAAATATCTCACTTTTGGTTGTGATTGTACTTCTATTTGAGTGTTTTTTCACAACTGTGGCTTTTACGTACCTTTTCTTTCAGAAATGTCACTTTCACATTTATGATTGTCTCATTTTCTTGTTTTCACTTTAAAAGTGTCATTTTCATGTTATCTTCACTCTCGCATGTGTCTCTTTCAATGGCATTTGCATTTTCATGTGTCGTCTTTTGGCATGGGAAGTTTTTCACATTGTAAAAGTATAGTTGTCGTACATTGAGATAGGAAAATTTGGTACCAATGGGTCCTATTTACCTCCTATACATGTACTAGAACCATTCCCAAAATTTTATGCATTGTCATATTAGTGTCTTCACTATCGTCGCGAAGTATATCCTGAGTGTCACACTTGGAGGAGGTGCTTCTATTGTCGTCACATTAAAGAGATCCACTTTTTCTTGTGTACTGATTGTTCAATGTTGTGTCATCAACTGTTCTGAGTATGTGTGATCATTCATAATTTCAAACCTAGTCCCACTTCTACCTCACTAATCCTAAACTTATCCACATACTCAAAATCATTACACCTGAACAACTTAACCTAAATCAACCTCATTGAACTGTGCATTACACAATAGAAAGTCTCAAGCTCCCCCCTTGCCTCTAGGAACTACACAATGCACAGTTCCTGCCTCTAAGGGCTACACATTTTTTTTCTCAGTGATCAACCCTGGCTCCTTCACCTCCACAACTGTGAAAATCACCTTCTTTTCAGTCTCTATCTATGCATTCTAGAGAGGAAACCCTTAAGATGTCATTCTACCTCCTTGACATGCAAAATTTTGAAATTCCTAGGCCTCTCTCTCTCCTGTTTTTTTATTGGGAAACTTCAACGTCAAATACTACCTCATTTCTCTCCTCAAATACACAATCATCTTTCCCAAGCCTCTAGAAATGTGCATTTCATGGTGTTAAGATTTATTCCATCACTACTAGCCCCTGGAACTATGCACTACGCAATCCATGAGTATTCCTCCCCGTTCATTTCCTAGTCCTATCTAAACTAATAATTTTCATGAGGTAATATAGACTAATATATTTCTTGGATGTTGTCATCTTGTCTTGAGTTGATTCCACTTGCAGGTACTACATATTTCCATGATTGGATGATGCTAAAAAAGGAAGAGATGGAGATCATATGAGAAGACACTTGTGAAGATAGAACCATGAATAGTTCATTGAGCAAGAAGATGAAGGGACACTAACTTACCACAAAAGATCAAATATCTAAATCATATAAAGACTCCATATCAATCAACCCCTTTGAGGATGAAGACAAATAACATGCAAGATACATCATGAAGATTCAAATAAAGCAACAAAATGAGCATCTTGGTAATGTCACATCATTATGAAGTTCCATGTCCTCATTGTCAAGAGTCATCTATAGAGTCACATGTGTCATAGTATCTTTCCACATAATTTGTGGAATGTAATTGTGTAATTCCCGAAAAGGATAAAATGTAAATATGTTGAAGACCAAGGGTACCACATGGAATGTGAAGAGTGACCACTGAGTTATAAAGTCACATAGAATCTCAAAGGTTATGTAATAATTTGAAAAATCATTGTAGAAGCTCTAGAGTCATGAGGAGGGTCAAGAGTCACATGGGAGGTGGAGATTCACCTCAATTGTTATAAATACACCCTCATAACTCAAGAAAAAGAACTTTTGGGACTTATACTTCTTACCTTGGCTTCTTTAGCATTGGAATAGGAGAGAAGATATTTATTTGGAGGAGCAAGTGGTGACTTAATGTTCCACTATTGAGGCTAGTGTGGTATCATGGTACTTTTATATATTGACACTTACACTTAATATATGAATCTCGATGAGCCAATACATTTTAATTCATGTATGATGAATATAGTAAGACTAGTCTTTGTATGTTTTTGGTATGTATGTTGTTCACATGTACTAAGGAAATTAAACTATTTCGATGGCTTTGGTACTTATGTTGTTGAATATACGTTGTATTTTGCTTTATGATTTTTTTGTTGTGTGAAGTAATTTTCAGGTTAAATAATGATCCTCTTATGCTCTAATGTGTTTCTCTTAGGATAGTACTATTAATTTTATTGTAGAGGATTACTCTCTTTCTCCTTTCCATGAAAGTACCTTATATACATCACATTTGTATGCCTAACAATGTCAAATTACTTGCTTGTTTTTAAGCCTTTATGTATAGCCTCTTATGTTAATAATTCCAACCAAGAAAAATACGTAAGGACAATGGAAAAAGGTCGTATTTCACATTAGGGCTCCACTCCAAATTGTGTGAGACTTAATTGGGACTTCACATTGGGGAGACTACCTTGGTTGATGGATTTCCAACACCATTAACAAATCACCACCTCGCAAGTTGACCACATGCGTGTGCATCAGAACCCATCAATATGCATACATGTTAAAAATATTTCTATCACCATGTATCCATGGCCTATACGTGGTCATCCATCCCTGAAAAGAAAAAACAAAAAAACAATCAACCCAAATGCCAAAAATTTCAATTTTGGAATCCGTTGAATCAGTTTCCAAAACATATGTGCATTGATAGACACGTGGATCCATGTGACTATCAATTCATTACCCACAAGGTCCTAGACAATAGGATCTCATGGTTGTTTCCCATACAGTCACGCATATCATACGATTTTCTCACCCATAGTTGCACTTATTGCATGAATATTTTTCTATTACCAATGAGACCCTCAGCATCAAGGCCTCCCAACTATTTTCCTAATAGCCTTGCCAATCCTGCATTTTCTTTACCCCTATCTAGGTGTTTCACGTTGTTGTAAATAATGAGAGTGGGGGATGAATCAATATTTATTATCAATTATCACTTTTAAATCTTTTCAGAGCATTATTTAATCTTCAATTATTCTTGATGTTTATCCAGTAACAATAGTAAACAATAGAACACAATAGGAACAAAAATTTTAGATGGAAAACCCCCTTTGAGTCAAAAACCACTAAATGATTTTCTAATAAATTCTTTAATTTTCAGCCCCAACTGAAGTGAAAGGTAAAACTTCCTAGAATTGCACAAAATATTTTTTCTCCATCTCCCAGTAGAAAGATGCCTGAAAGCCTTGGTTTCTTCAGCATTCAACTGAATGGATACCTGGACATCCTAGACCAACCTACCGCCCTAAAGTGTTCATAGGCTCCAACCTGTAGGTGACTTCATCCACCAACCTAGCACATACCTTCCACCATATAATGATTAGAAATAAGAGAAGATTGTGCAATCTTGTACCAAGGACAATTATCCATAATACAATGTGGTTGACAATGATCTTCTTGAACTAGACCAATCACCTAATTAGACTATGACCTGCAACCCAACCACAACATTGTCCAACAATGAAACTTATACCTACCAAAAATGCCTCTCCAACTCTAGGAAGATTCACTCTTTTACAGTAGTGATGCTTTTACAATAATGACTCTTTTGCAATTCTACAATTATTATTTCTACAATATTGACTTTTGACATGACCTAATACTTGACTTGACATTGCTTCTCTGAACACTAGAAACTGCTAAGGTATTGTTGTGGTTGCTTCAAGTAATGGTAATTTGGCATTGCATTTCCATGATGGTATTTGTCTGATTTTTCCTATTGTGTCCTCCTTCCTCCACATGAATTAACTAACAAGACCCAAACCAATATACAAACAAAATATGGACATTTTCGTGAGAACCATATGTCGGAGAAATATTTAAAATTCAAATGTAAATATGTTCAACATTTATGAATAAACCCCAATCAAACATACATACAAAATACTTACACTTCCCTATAAAAACACATCTCAGAGATGATATTCAAATTCAAATTCAAACGCTAATCATACATACCTTGTTGCAGCATACTTACCCTTGACTATTGATGTGTTGTCCTTACTGCGTTGATCCTTCAATGTATATTTTTTCTTTCCTTCTAGAAGATCAGTATTGAATCTAATGAATCTATGTAATTTTAGATCTCCAAGGTTTGAAATTTTTCCCTATGGTAGCCTTTGAGTCCTCTTTTCAAACCCTTAGGTCTGATCAATATTGAATTCTTCAATAAATAGTTATTCCCAATCTCCTACGATGACCTGATTATAGAATCCTTCTGTAGTGTGAACTTGTACTAAGTGCCACCTATCACTGTTTCAACCTTCTGTCATGAAAACGATATAAAAAAAAATACAACGCATCCTCTTTTTATGACTTTTACGAAATGTGAACCTAGTTCTCAGAGACAAAGTTATGATGCTTTTCCGAAGGTCACCTGTTTGACATGAAATTCGAGAGCTTGCAAAAACCATAACATACTCAGATTATATCTCCAAAAATAAAGAAAATCAATATATGAAATTTGGTCACACACTTCAACAGGATTTTTTCTCAATGGATTTTTTTTTAGCATCTTAAGATTCATAGAAAAAATGTTATAGTGATAATTCCAAGATGACCCGTTTTTTGTAGCGAAATTCTTGCATCAAGAGGATATGAGGGTCACAATTTATATAAATAATTAGGTTAAGAGGGTCTTCAACAAGTGAAAATTGGATGGATTTTAGGAGTTTAAAAAATTATTAATTATTCACTATCTAATGATCATAACCAATGATTAGTGTCATGCCACAGCCCCATGGGGTTTAGCCCACTAACTGAGGTTACTAACTTCAAACACGAATTAATCTGAAATTGTGAAGAATTACCTAGTGTGCCATATATCAACAGAAAAATATCGATAAGTAGAAACCATCCAAAATATCCTTGACTCATAATAGAGTAATTTTTCAAGTCAAAAATACCGTGCAAGATTGGGGTAGCTGCTAGTGCTGCTTGTGTTGACATCAATGACAACCACTGATAAAAAAAATCCCTCTTTATCATTTATGGAAATAAAATGATTTGAATGGACTGTATTAGTTTTTCTGTGCTAAGTGTCTTTTCGGTTATCAAACATGTGCATACTTGTGTCCATAGTTTTCTTAAGGATTGAGAATTTTAACCATGAAATATAGATGATTTAGTGAATTAGAAGCAAGAAATAAGAGAAAATAACACTGAAAAACCGTGTTTAACATAGAAATAAAACACCACATAATATTTACACAATGGGAATGATGAAGCAGTTCACCCCTCCTGGGCTACATCTATTGGTCCAGCTTCCAATGGCATGTCCATCTGTCATTATGCTCAAAATTTTGCAAATACATGTAGTTACAAGCCTCTAATGGTTGTTTTCTCTACACCAATGGCTCTATAATTCTCCAACTAGTATATAATGACTCTTAATTCACTTAGAATAGGAAAAAATTGACCCTCCAACTCATTTTCCTAGTAACACCTAGAAAAACTCCACTAATTCTGGAGAACTACACTTAACTGGAGTTAATTTAGTGAAATCCACTAAATTTTATGGTGCACTCTTTATTTCCTCCAGAACTAACCACTGAGTTAAATTTTATGGGTAGGGGGTGGCCACATGCCATCCCCCAAAACCCACGATGATAATAAATGACTGAGCAGAACTGTATGCATGAAACATGGTAACTGTTTGAATCAGAGTTTAATCCGCATTAACGTAACTACTGGATTTTAAACCGTGAAGGGATATTATTTGTGATAGTCACATGTGGCAAGGTTGAATGACTCGAGTCTGTGGATGGTTAAGTTTTATGTTGTGGTTGGTTTCAATGACATGTGACCATATATCATGAACCACCAGGGGTCCCAACCCCCAAATTCCATCTCATAACTCTTCAAATAGAGCTTGTGCACTTTATTAATTAAGTAACATATTGTAGCATAGTCGGTTGATACATATGCATGAAGGCTAGAGGTTGCAGGGTTGAACCCTGCGAACCTCTACCATTTCACTAACAACTTGGGGACATGTGGCAGCCTCAAGGCTGGCCATGTGTCGCCTTATAATTGTTCCACCAAAAAACAACATACAATCCCAGAAAAAAATCATATAGTGCCACTTGTCATATAGTGGTTTTCCTGTAGGAAAGGAATATTTTTTATAATATTCCTTTTTGCTAACTATGCATCCTCCATGCTGACTGGGCATCCCAGTCAACCCTGTCACAAAATTTAGTTTTCAGGGAATTCAATCAGAAAGAAATATCTCCCTCATATGACATACATTTTTCAAACTGTTCATGGCATCAGAATCTGGAAGACGAGATCTACAGAACCATCCTCATTTTAACCCAATCATGTAACTTTCAATGTTGAGAAAAATTTATGAACTCCTGATCACACCTCCCCATTGGGAATATTTTGGACCCCAAAAGACTTGATTACTTGTTCAATATATGAGGCTACAACTCCCTCACCTTTCTAGCCTCCATCCACTTTCCTTGCTTGTTTTAGTGCCTTTGAGACCAACTCTAAGGTAGTCAACACTTCCCCTCTTGGATGCTCTTGTCCTCCTGTCAAGAATTGTATCTACCTTGAGCTCATACAGATATTATGGAAAGAAATATTCAATAGAATGTAGCCTAACATCACTTCCCTGAACATCGATCAAAGGTGGCTCATAAAAATGTAAATTTTCAACATTAACGACTGAATAAATTTGCATATATTAAGGAAAGTCAAGTTGAAATGCATTTTTTCCAACTTTCTTTATGATCTTGAATGGACCATAGTGATTGGGTTTGAGATTTTTACCTTCCCCTTGCATCCTTTATTTGGTAATGTGCAACGATATCTCATCTCCTTCTTGAAACTTGTGATCAACTCTATGTTTTTCATGCCTCTCTTAGTACATGATTTGACTTTTATAAAGCTATTCTTGAACTTGTTGATGTATAATATGAATTTTCTCAATGAACTTTCGAGCCTTGTCAATATCACTATGGCCATCGATTGCAACATCCTTACCAAAGATGAATTCTAATGGCGATTTTGTAAAATACCCAAATCTTACTTCAAAAGGTGATGTCTAAGTTGATGAGTGCTTTTCCCAGTTGTAAGTTTGTTGAATGTAATGCAGTTTCTCGTCCCAAAACTTAGGATGTTTGTTTCAATATCCTCACAATAAATGCACAACGATTTTGTTCACCACTTCGGTTTTTCCATCAGTTTGTAGATTAAAAGCAATACTTTTTCAACATTTTTTCCATCATACTCCAAATATTGGACCAAAAATTCCCAATGAACCTGGAATCCATATGAATATCAATAGAATTAGGCAATCCATAATGAACCCATACATGTTGAAAACAAAGTTGAGAATTTTGTTCAGCAGTAATGGTTTTCTTACATGGCATAAGTATACACATTTTACAGAGTCTATCCAAAACTACATAAAAACAATCATGTAGTTTTTTTGACATATGTAGACCTCCAACAACGTCCATGGAGATATTCTCCCATGGCCTTGATGGTACCAGTAGTGGCAGGTAAAACCCAAGTTTCCTATTACTAGGATTTCTTGTTGCACACATATAAGAACCTCTTATAAAATGCGACACGCTATCTACCATGCAAAGCCAATAGCAATACCTCCGTAGATGTGCCACTATTTTTCTTACCCCAAAGTTTCCAACAATAAGAGATGAATGAGCTTCTATCATGAGAGCCTCTCTCCTTATGGTATACGCAGCTTGCCCAAATGAAACAACAAATTTTTATGCATGTGATAATCATTTTGTTCAACTTGATTCCATTCACTCAAACTAGCATACACATCTTGAAAATCAACATCATGTGCATATTGTTCTATGTAACTCTCATGTACAATAGAATCATTTTTTAGTAAAGTAGATGCAGTAATAATCTATCTTAAATGCATATTAGAAAATTTATTGAAAATAACTTTCTTTTACCTTATAACCAAGTGAAATTGTTGAAGAAATCACATCCACCTGAAATTTCATGATTGCTACAATTTTGTTTGCGACTGCAAATACTGTAATGGTAGTGATCAGTATGTACAATTGTCTCTTTACCCATCAAGTAGTTTTTCCACTTCCTGAAGCTTTGTACCAGTGCATACAGTTCTTTGTCATATGTAGGGTAATTAGTTACAACACCATTGAATGTTTCATAATGAAAAGCGATAGGCTTACCTTGCTACAAAAGAACTGCGCCCATGGCATAATCACTAGCATCAGTTTGTATCTCGAATGGACGTCTCAAATTCGGTAATGAAAGGACTGGAGCTGAAATGATATTGTCTTTTAAAGATTCAAAAGCTTGTTGTTGTTTTCCTCTCGATTGGAAGACTTTATTCACATTTGTCACTACATGCATAGGAGCTGCGATGGCAGAAAAGTTAGCCATAAAATTTCTCCAATACTGAGCTGCTCCTAAGAAAATTCTTACCTCGGTTACTGTTTTGGGTGTGGGCCAATTCAAAATAGCTTCCACTTTAGAAGGAGCAATTCTCAACTCTCCTCCTCCTGCAATGTGTCCCAAATAAACAAAATAGGTCTTTCCAAACTCACACTTTGACATGTTAATAATCAATTTCTCTTTCTTCAAAACATCAAGCACTCTATTCACATACAGGACATATTCTTCTTTTCTTTTGCTGAAAATCAATATGTCATCTAAATACACAATCACAAAGTCATCACGAAATGGATGCAAAACACTATCCATAACATACATTAAAGTTTCTAGTTCATTACACAAACCAAATGGCATTACTAACCACTCAAAGAGCCCTTGTTTGGTTTTGAATGTAGTCTTCCATATATCACTTTCTGCAATTCTTACTTGATGATATCCACTTCGTAAATATAACTTAGTGAGAAAATTTCATTCTTTCATCTGATCAAGAAAATCATCTATCCTTGTGATTTGGTATCGATTCGTTACCGTTATCTTGTTCAAATCTCAAGTCTACACACATGTGCTAAGTCCCATCTTTCTTTCGAATCAAGACTATGGGTGAACCACATGGCAAAGTGCTTGGCCTTATGATTCCTTTGTCCAACATCTCCCTGATTTGCCTCTTTATTTCAACATTCTCCATTATAGACATGTGATACATGTCTATGTTTGGAAGAGGACAATCTTGTTGCAACTGAATCTCATGTTGAATCTCCCTTTCTGGAGGCAATCCTGTTGGCTCCTAAAACATCTCATGATGTGCATCAACTACATCATATAAATATGATTTAAAATTAGTATCACTTCCCTCCAATGATTCATGATTAACATCATATTTAGGATTAATAATTAGAAGAAAAAAACTCTTACTTGAATTTACCAACATCTTTACCTATTGAGCATTTACCATAGCAATTATTGTCTTCTTGCGATGTGCTCTAAAAATGTACTCCTTTCCATTTTTGAATAAAAGATATTTTTTCTCATGGCGATGGAAGATCTCTTTTGTGTCATACAAGTAAGGACTCCCCAACACAATACCTATTATGTCCAGTGGAACCACTTCTAATTCAACTGTGTCAAGAAAATGTGCAGTTGTTGCAAACCGCAATATACACTTCTTTGAAACCTGTAAATTTGCATCCTTACAAATCCAAACAAGTGGATATGGTTTTGGATGTGGTATTGTATCAATGTTAAGTTTTTTTACCAAGTATTCAGAGATTAAGTTTTCTTGTGACCCACTATCAAAAAATGTGTCAATCTTGGTATGTTTGGATATGACCCTCATGAAACAGTTCAATTCTTTCTTCTTCATTTAGAGCATGTATGTGATAGTTTTATGTACTAGTACTGGGTTTAGTTTCATTTTCTTTCCCCTTAATGTTCTTCAATCCTGTGGCTGTAATTTTATATTCATCCCCTAAATCTTCTCATAGATCATGTTGAGTTGTAGCTGTAGTTTTATGTTTTCCTTTGTTGTTGTATTTCTTGGGCCTCTTTTTAGGATTTAATTTCCAAAAATGATTTTCATCATGGCCTTCTTTTGAACAATTTTTACAAACTAAATTTTCTCGCTCTTTCTTAACAGATGCATTTTTATTTCTTTTACCTTTTGAGGTATTCTCTTTGTTTTTACCCTTAAAAGGTTTGTTCCTGCCCTCTTTAGAAATATTCTTCCCTCTAGCTTCTAGATGTGTGGCCTGAACACATACTTCATCTAGAATTGTGGGGTTAAACATGAAATAGTATGTTTTAGGTAGCTATGTAAGCCTCCTATGTACTTGACCAAAGTATCTCGACTCTGCAAATATACCCCTAATAAGAGAGCTCTTCTCCTAAATTCTTGGGTGTATTCTTGCACATTTTGTCCCTTCAATTTCCTAAACTTTTGCCAGTTCATTATGGCTTTCTGCATATGAGCTAATGGATAAAATTGTTGTTTTATTCCAGTAATGAAATAAATCCATGATAAAATCTATGCTTGAAGGGTTGATCTCTTCCTCAGATCTATGAGCTAGGAGCTCTAGATCTAGCTCTCAATACTCCAAAAGATGACTGCAACTGCTGCAACACAACTGCCTCAGAAAACTGCGCTGTGAGAGAAAGAGAGGCCTTCTGCCTGCTGAAATATGTTGAAATAAACTCCAGGATGATGGTAATATTGATGGAAATGTGGAGGAATGATCCTCCACTAGATTGCTAGCTAAAATACTAGCAACTTCCTTCCTCCTTTCAGATTTACAATATGGACAACGGTATTCTCGAGAAGGATGCTACTACTAGGAGGTCAAGAAATTTCGGCTTGATACCAGATCTGTAATGTGGCTCTGGGAGTGTTGATCTATAAGCCCAAGTGATGGGAATAATCCCTTTCCTTGTTCTCTAGCTGAATTACTGAAGACAACTTCCACCTTCCAAACTGATCTTTAGAAAACTGCTATTTTCTGAATATGAATGTTCTACAGAAAGTAGAAAAAGGAAATTACACTTAAAGCCTGATATATAATGAAGTGAAAACATCTTTCCTGGAGATCACTCAAAGGAAGAGGAGGGATTCTCTCCTGGGAACACCCTGTGCTAAATAACACCGGCAATCTCTCCTAAACATCCCAAGAATGCAGTGGAATGTCACTTGACAATTCCAAATATAAAATATCATACATCAAAATAATCCAAGATGCCTTTCACCTTTTCCTTCATCTCCTTTATAATGATTGAGCCATCCCAAGCATTGGCCCTAATCTCAACTGCGCAGTCTCATGTGGACAAGATCCTCCAAGTGGGACTACATTGTTTGACCAAATCAACCAAATGGTCTAAGTCCAATGTACACCTCCTCCATCATGTGTGCTTCATTTTCACGTGATCCTCCAGCACTTTGATCACTAATGCTCAATGACACTTTTTTTGACATCCTCAAGATCTTAGTTTACTAAATCAACCCTCCATGATCTCTCTCATTAAATGATACATGATCTCCAATCTCATTCACATTAGTAGTTGCTCAACTACCTCTTTTTGCAGACCTAGTCTAAATTAATCCACATTCACACACGCAAAGTGGATATTTATCCTTATTGAGGATTGTGGGTCCCTCCACCCTCTTATTTACTTAATTCATTAAGAAAATCAAGGACTCTAATATTCCAAATGTGATATGAAAATTTCGGAAAATTACAGTCCCCCTAGGGTAAAATGTTGCTTGTCCTCAAGAAACTCCCAAATTAGATGTAAGGCCATCTATCCCCTTACATATGGCATCCATATAAGGAAGGCTTCCTCCATTTGTTGCAATAGATTATGTATGTTTGGTTCCAAAGTTGTCTTTTTAAAAACATAAATAATGACCTCCAACTGCTTGGTTAGATGTCCTCCTTCCATCATGAAGTACCAAGTGAAAACATTATGATGTCCAACATCATCAGCAATACGTGAGAGACATAAAATAAAGTAGCTCTTTCCACAAAGGAAAATATTCATCATACAATACACTCCTTCATCCCATGTTTCATGAACTAGATTGAGCATTGATATGCTCCCATACTTAGCCCTGTTGGCCTTGTTGGGTCCAAACTCCATCATTTCAAGGTTATGAAAAAGAAGAAGGGAAGAAGCAATATGGGTAGACAAAGATTTCAAACCATATACTCCTAACAACAACCACCAGAGTAAGGCCCTTTCCTACCATCCTCCATCTCCTCCATGTAAGATGGACAAGCCAAACTCCCCCAAAAGCAATCCAAGAAACAAGAGATCTTGTTGCTCTCTCCTCCTCATGTGCATCATGAAACAAAAGCATACTAATGGACATATGAGATGTCACATCAGCCCCATACAAAGAAACATCATCAATGCACATCATGAGGTCATTATGCCAAGTTTTACATAATACAAAAACATAGACATAGGAGATGTCATGTGGTGGCCAAAGCTTCTCAAGTGAAACAAAAATGAAAATGCCTTCCCTTGCTGCAATTTATCATTGAAAAACAAGACAGGATTCAGAAAATGATGAGCTATTGGGTGGTATCCATACTCACCCAAGAGCAGCCAACGCAACTATGCCTCCTTGTTCATTTCATACATGTTTTTCAAGGCATGGATCAAAAAAATAGGTGCCTTTGGAGAGTGACAAAAATCTCCCAATGGAAACCAACGTAACCAAGCATGCTAGCCCATACAAATTTTCAAGTGGCTTTGCAACACCTTTCTTATAATATTTACCCATTCACTCCCATGGGGATGATGAATGAGGTTCTGCATAATCATGGCATCCTCCCTTTGTAGAATGCCACCCTTCCCAAACTGTTGAAGACCGTTGCATTTCATGAAATGTTGAAATGAATCTATAATGAGATCTCCTAATGAGATTCTCTCTCCATGAAAGGCCCTCCAAAAGCAAAGAAGTTTTGGATTTAATGCAAGTAGAAGTTTCTCTTTGAGCAGTGAGAGGCTCATTGAGAAAGGGTCATCTTGAAGCAAGAAAATATTTCTCATTTCAAGATGTCTACCATTTATCATATTTGCTTCCATTTCTTCATGAGTGAAGCTACCTCCATAATGCTCCAAGAATGATGAACCCTTTCTTTGTCATACCTACTAAGTGACAGCGATGTAGATTTGCAGGGTAATACATATACTGTCTCAAAGTAAGGCACAATACTAATCTCATGATCAGCCGTTGTACATAGGATAATGCTAATCCCATTTTATAAAATTCTACATCTCAACTCAAGGGGTTGAATGAAGCTCAATAATGAAGAATAGGGATAATTTTCAGTCTCCTACTTGATTAGATAAGGGGTCCTTTGCGCTGTGATATGTCTCTGCTTCAAATCAGCATTTTTTTATAATCCTTGGTCATGCATTGATCTTGAAACAATATGAGCTGAAATTTTATGCATACCTTGGATCAACTGATATGTGGGAAACTCTTGACAGAACACAAAAGTTCCTCCAACTAGGACAATAGTATCTCTAACTGTTAGTAAGAGTGATGGCCTCTTTTCTTCAAGTGTGCTAGTATCTTCCTCCTTCTCCTCATGGATCTCCTGATCCATGCATGGGACTCCATATGTCAAGAGCTCAAGACTACCTTGCAAAGATGCAAGTGCCTCTTCTCTAGATACAAGTACTCTTGCAGCAGGTGGTGAAAGTAGTGACCTCTCCACATCAAACCTCTCCCTCAACTTGTGAAATAAATTTGAATACTTGGTCACCTTTGCATGCTCTAGGTGCCCAAACCACCAATATTTTGCTTCATCCAAGAGATGAAGTGCTGCAATTTGTATATCCTCTTCTTTAGGCACAAGTAGCCACAAGATGTAGCTTCAAAAATAAATCTAACTCCATCCCCCAAGCCATGACATGCTTGGGGAATATCCATCAAATGTAGGCAAATAGAATCTATTATGCCTATTTCTTCTATTGTTGCTATAGGATCCTCTTTCTTCTCTAATCTGGAAGAATTGTTGGACAGTTAGCTTCTCCTTGAAAGCTCTCAACTGTGCTCTGTACTCTTCAAGATATAGGCCGAGAATCTCATGAGTCTCAGGTTCATTCCTTTCTTCACTTCTATACCTCTCACCTTCTTCAAATAAAGTGGGCATAGTGGACCTATGAGGAGATCTAGGATTCTCCAGTCTTCTTTGCTGCTGATAGGAAGTGCTTTCCTCATCAGATCTACTTCTTGGATCTTCTTTCTACTCTTCCTCCTTCATATGATAGACCTCTTTGGAGAGATATTGTATGGATCTAAAGAAAGGAGTGATTGATCTTTCCTTCTCCATGATATATCTCATCTATATATTCTTCTTTCAATGTAAAATGATGAAGTGTCCACAAGATGAGCCAAGATCATGCTCTGATACCACTGTAATATCTCAAAAGGGAGAATGCAGTAATACTTCACACAATATAAGAAATTTCAGCAATATAAACAATAAATCTAAGTACAAATTAGAATATGCAGAAAGAGTAGAGCCATTTTATTATATTTGGGATGATTCAGTTACACAATTACAAGAGATAGGTAGATCTAGCCAAGAAAATGAGATAGGATCACCCTGAAAACATGTATGAAGCAGGTACAGCATAATTGTTGAGGCTCTGCGACAAATATTGCAATGTATGTTCAGTAAGACATAAACATGGAGTTGTAGGTTGAAAAGAGAAATGAAAATCTACTCAAAACTGGAGCTCCGATGATGCCAAGATTCAAGATCCAACCAATGTGATGGATTCCCCACATAACCCAGAAAGGATTTTCCAGATCTGCAGCTTTCGAAAGCACCTCCCCAGGGTTTGATCCTTGATTTGCTGGGAAATATAGATCTGAAGCTATATCTAAACAAAAATTTGTGAAATGTATGCTCAGATCAGATCTATGCTTCAAGGGTTGATCCCTTCCTCAGATCTATGATCTAGGAGCTCTAGATATAGCTCTCAATCCTCCAAAAGATGATTGCAGTTGCTGCAATACAACTGCCTCTGAAAACTGTACTATGAGGGAAAGAGAGGCCTTGTGCCTACTTAAATATGCTGCAATAAACTCTAGGTTGATGGTAAGATGGATGGAAATGTGGAGGAATGATCCTGCACTGGATTTCTAGCTGAAATACTAGCAACTTCCTTCCTCCTTTCAAATCTGCAATATGGACAATGTTATTCTTGAGAAGGATGCTACTGCTAGGAGGTCAATAAATTTTTTCCTGATTCCAGATCTACAATGTGGCTCTGGGAGTGTTGATATATAATCCCAAGTGATGGGAATAATCCCTCACCTTGTTCTCTAGCTGAAGTACTGAAGACAATTTCCACTTTCCAAACTGATCTTCAGAAAACTGCAGTTTTCTAAATATGAATGTTCTGCAGAAAGTAGGAAAAGGAAATGGCACTTAAATCCTAATGTATACTGAAGTACAAACCTCTTCCTTGGAGATCACTCAAAGAAAGAGGAGGGATTCCCGCCCGAGAACACCCTGTGCTAAACAACATCTCTGATCTATGCTAAACAGCCCAAGAACGGAGTGGAATGTCACTTGACAACTCTAGATATAAAATATCATACTTCAAAATAATCCAAGATGCCTTTCACCTTTGCCTTCATCCCCTTTACAATGATTGATCCATCCTATGCCTTGGCCCTAATCTCAACTGCGCAGTCTCATGTGGAAAATATCCTCCACGTGGGACTGAACTATTTGACCAAATCAACCAAATAGTCTAGGTGCAATGTACACCTCCTCCATCATGTGTGCTTCATTTTCACATGATCCTCCACCACTTTGATCATTAATGCTCAATGAACCTTTGTTTGACATCTTCAAGATCTTATTTGACTGAATCAACCCTCCATGATCTCTCTCATTAAATGAGACATGATCTCCAATCTCATTCACATTAGTAGTTGCTCAACTACCTCTTTTTGCAGACCTAGTATAAATTAATCCACATTCACACACACAAAGTAGATATTTATTCTTATTGAGGATTGTGGGTCCCTCCACCCTTTTATTTACTTAACTCATTAGGAAAATCAAGGACTCTAATATTCTAAATGTGATATGAAAATTTGGGAATATTACAATGACACTGTCCAGATACTTTATAACATCGTGCATTTGTAATGATTCCATTTGAGATTTCCTGGAAGGACTAGGCCTTGAAATAGAAAAAACATAACTACAGAAAGAGGTGTAAGGAGAGGATGAAGGGACCAAGATCATACCCTCCTTAACATATGTCGCTACCTCAACTTCAAGGGGGGAAGAGGAGGCTCGAAGCTACTCTGGTTCTTGATCCATAGCTATAGGATTGTTTTGTTCGACCAATAAGTCTATAGGGGCTTCTTCTGTTTGGGTGTCGCTTGCAGCTTCGACCCCTTCCATCTTATCCTCCACAGTTTCTCGGGGCTCCTCATATATCGGGGGCCTTTCTGGCGCTTGGTTTTCCCTCTTCTGTTTCCTTCTCCTTCGATGTCCAAGTGGAAAATCCTTCGCTAGGTGGCCATATTTATGACATCGGTGGAAACGAAAGGGCATGTGTTCATATTCCATCATCTTAGTGAACTATAATTCCTTATATTTGAGATGCATTTATTCTTCTAGCCCTTATTTTAGGTTAAGAATGACCAAAATTCTAGCTGCACTCAGGGCCATGGTGTGTTGGATCTGCTTCTAGGAACTTCCCCCAAGTGTTCCCTATCAAATCTGAAATTTGAATCCTTCCAGAAGGGAATTGGAAGCCCTAGAAGTTTTACCCATACCCGAGTTTCTTCAATTTCTTCCCTCTCTGAATCAAACATCGATGTTGACTTCCTGAATAAAATAGGTTTTTTCCCAAAATTCTAGTTATGTTCCATTACCCATTCCATATGTTCGTTTTTTTCAAATTTGATCATGAACTAGCCCCGGGCAAGGGTTTTGATTTCAGAAGGACTCCAAGGGGCATCCACCCATGCCAAAGATGCCCAGTTTGAGATGTAATTGGCCGATTATTTCCTTCCTCGAACCTTGCCTACTAGGATAGTTTATGTAGCTTCCATGACTTCGTCAATGTGAATATCCATGCCAAAAACACATCATGGGATCTCATCCTTCTTTCTAATCATCTTGGTCTTATTTCTCTTATTTCCTACAACCCCACTCCTTCCTCCTTCCTCACCTTCTAATGGCCTTTCGATTGCATTTGGTCCTTCAGGTTCAGGTGACCCAAATTGCCCAAAAACTTATATGAATTCTTCCGAGGGGAGCCACCTTCTTCTTGGATTCTTGTAGCCCCAGCTACCTCCTACCACTCCTCACCTCTGTGGGTTCTAGAAAAATTTTACTGCTCCTTGAAATGAGGCTCAAGATTTTGTACTGCCGTAGGTTCCAACATAGGCAGACAGAAACCACTAGGGTTTTGGGGAAAACTTTTACCTACCTCTGGCCAAGAACCCGTCACTTCACTCCCCTATGAGAAGAGAAGATTTTCGAGGAATTTTGTTCCTTCCCACTAATGGTGGTTTTTGTGGGTGCTAGGAGCATCCAAATGGGATCCTTTGCCTAAATAATGGAATCTGTGACTCTCTCCTAAGAAACCCTTGAGCCCTATGTTACTGTGAATGCAACAATTTGCTACAATGTCTTCTAGCACCCCTAAAAAAAAATGAGATCTTTAAATTTCCTAGCAGAAGAGGACTTACATGGTTTTTCATGGCTTCTGATGTTCCTTCCTTCATATTGTTTGTCAACTACTGGAAATTTTTTAGAACTCTCTCTTCTTTCCAAACATAGTTGAAAGTTCTATGTAAACTTTCCTCTAAGAGAGCTACGCCACTCACAGTTCCCCAGACCCCTCCTGGATCTTTGTTTTTGAGCCTTGCTCCATTGTATGTCGGAATATATCGCTCCAATTTCTTCGCCGACACTTTGTGTCCCCAGACAGCTAACAGGTCTTCCAGCGTCCGGTCTAAATCTATTTAATCCCATTCTTTAACCATGGTTCCTGTGCACGTTGGAAACGAAAAAAACCCTCTGACAATGCAAAACAACTGTCAGAATCATAATCACGTGCTCACACATCCATAGGGCAGTGATTTTTGGGTTTGAAAACGTTGTGTCTTCCATCCTAACCCAAATACCTCTTATTCCTTGGCACCACCTCCCAGACGCAGCACAAACAGTGGTAGAGGGCCTAGGTGTCTGTCATACTCTCACAACCAAGGACACTTGTTGTGTCCTTTCCTACCTCGTGTCATCCACTAAATCATGGCTCAGAGCTCTAGGACCTAAATCCCACCACCATTGTTAGGGTTTTAGAGTTTTTCTCCATCGTCCTCCATCACCCCCTCTTGAAAATCTCTTTTGAGGTACCAAGTCATGTCTTCTCTCATTTAGCTAGGGTAATTTAATCATATTTTTTAATTTTCGGTGATTACCTTCAATAGTACAATGTTTTATTAGTTTTTATTTTTTATTTTTGTGATGAAATTTCTTCTTTTGTAATGTTTTAATTTAATTAAGCTATATTTAAGTTGAGTTGCAATACTAGCTATTATGTAGCCCTATTTTTTCATGTTTCAAGAGTGTGAGTTCATTATTATATATAATAAGAGCATATGTTACCTCCTAAGAGGTCACAGGCTCCAAACCAGTGAGGGTAAGTTATGTATGCCTTCATAGACTTATCAGTCAAATAGTTGTGGGGAGGTGCCTCAGTTTGATACACCAATTTGGTGTCTAGATTGCACGTGACCTTAAAATTGGATTATCTATATATATATATATATATATATATATAATCTAGTTTTAAGGTCACGTGCAATATATATATATATATATATATATATATATATATATATTTATACATACTTCATTTAACATGAATTGATCATGGGAGAAATCAATTTCCTATTTCTTTTTTCAATGTTTAGTTTCCATGGTTGTTAAGTTATAAATTAATTAAGACATATGAGGTTCAATTTCTTTGCTTTTACCTAGTCTACCAAGAGGAGAAGAGGAAAATAGATAGTAAGTCCAAATATAGTGGTAGTGCTCAGAATTCACTTCTATGAGGCTAGTACAAGACTAGACCAATTACCAATTCCTCTATTCTCAAGAAAGCCCCTATATCCATTGGTCTTCCTATTGTTAACTCTTAGTGCTCCTAGGGTGTTCTTTGTGGTCAAAGTGTAATTGGCTATAGGTTTTTAATATCTCACTAATTAAAAAATATATTCACCATGGTTGGTTAACCTTTTCATTATTACCAGAAACTTCAAAACCTTCTTCTATAAGGGGAAAACTAGTATTATGGATATGTTCGATAACTCTTGTATCTGAGAGATTATATTTAGAAGAATCCAAGAAGGTTTACCTTGGTATAAAGGGGGTTGAGAGAATTATCCTTAGAGTGGTAGATGATATTCCACCGATAAATATGAATCCTCCTTTGGTTAATACTCTTCACCGCGTATTTATTTAGGTAAGTGAGAACATGAGAAGTCATTTTCCACATTTTTCTCATTAGATCGTCGTTGAGGGTGGAGCCTTGAAAACGAGGGAGATTGGATCATCTCCAAGTATGTTAAAAATGTCTACTATTATGTCCTTGGTACCTTCAATTAGCACAAGGGGTCCAAGTCCTTCCACATTAAATACTTCAAATTATCTCTTTGGGGCATGCCATTTATTATGCCTACAACCCTAGTTAGTCATCCTATCATTTTTGTTTCTTTACCTCCCACAATACTTTTATTATGTGTGGGGCCAAGTTAAAGCTCACAATTTGGATTTGGGTTGTTCCCACCTAGATTTACAATCACTAGGGTAAGCTTACCTTTATTAATATTAGAAAAATTATCTACAAGGAGACTTCTAGGGGGATTTATGCATATTCCTAGTTGTTTTGGGGGTGTTCTAACCCTATTTTCCACTCCATTATAGTAAGAGAGGCACAAGTTCAAATAACTTCAATTAGTAGTTAAAATTCATCCTCTTTCACATTTACTTTTACTTATGTTATATTTATTCAATGTTAAAGGGGTGGAATTACACAATTGAGTAATTTCTCATAAATATTTGTCAAAATTTTATAATTATAAGATGATAATTATTACCTAATTTAGATAATTAAGAAAAAAAACTCATTGATAAAAAGGTTTCAAGAGTTATTCATTCCAAATGAGATTAAATTGACCCACTTATGTAAGAGTTGGCTAGCGCCCCATTATTGTAAAATGTTCCTAACTTGTCAAGCTCCTAAGTGTCTATATACATTCTCCGAGAGGATAGGATGAAGCTATATAACCTCACCTAGAGGAAAGGGGTAAGAAGTACTATTGGTATTATAACATGGGAGATCTGGTGTATTGTGATAAAGAAACCAAGATATAAGTTGGAGGAGAGGATCTTATTTCTTGGAGGTATAAATTCTTTCTATTACGATGTATTGATTAATAGTTCTATGTTCCTCTCCAATATTTCTAGTTTAAATAATGTTTTATACTCGTGCATGTTAGTTTTAGACTAATTAGCCCTCCGCGGAAGGCTATCATGGGTTTTTTTAGTGGTACATGTGTGTAACTTCCTCCTTATTTCCATATAAAGTGAGATATTCAAGTAGAAGCATGGTTATTTCTACATGAAACTCAAGATACTATACCAACCTATGAGGGTGACTGGTATTAATCCTTCAACCCTTTGTTTTTTGCATCTTGTGTGAGTGTAGAATTTGCTTTTTTGTGTAAGAAATAATTAAGGTTAGCCCTCTTTAGCTCTTTACATGATTAGTCACATCTAGTTATGTCATCCTCTAATTTAATGTGACAAAGGTATCCTACTTGCTGAGGTGAAATTTTTTAGTAATAGATCTGGCGACTCTGTTGGGGAGTCAACCCTAAATCTATAATATCTCCTCTTCTTATTTTTATTTTTTATTTTTATTCCTTCCACTGAGTTTTTTGTGTTTATTGTATCTTATATAGGTCTCTATTAATCTCATTTCCTTCATATATAGATAGATATTAGACTTGTAGCTTTTATTTTTATTTTTTCTTTAAAAAAAAAGATAGAGAATATCAGATCCGGTTTCATATTTATTTTTATTTTTTTATTAAAAAAAAAGATAGAGAATATTAGATCTAGATTCATATTGAATGATATATTGTTATGTATATGAATTGATTGAAATAACCACATATAGTAATTACTCTCGAAATTTCACCCCAAAAAAAGGAAATCACTAAAAAAAGAATCAGGATGGGAAAGTTATGGTCGATTGAAAATCACCTAGTTTACCTTCATCCATCTTTGTCGATTTACAATAGCTAATAGAGTGAAGATTCCTACCTTCACTGGGTGCTAGGCATACTCGAATAGAATATATTTTCTATGTTTACAACTTTTTCTAAGCAAGGATACCGTAAAATTATGGTTTTCAGTGTGTCCTTTTCATATCTTCATTTGATCCTTCACATATATTCTTTCATTGTATCAATAAGTGCAGATCTATTGTTGGTCTGAGTTCATATCTAATTGCTTGGATTGAATTTTCATTCATTTGAGTCTAAGGGCTCCTATCTAAGCCTATATTTCTTGAATTCAAACTCTGATTACTTGGATCTACTTGGATCTTTCTGGATCTATGTAATACCATCATTAGTAGTTGATAGTCATATCAAATTTGACCTTGTTCTTTGATTTTTAGATTGATCCATCCATTATCTAACCTGCTCGGGTTTCCTTGAATCCTTCTTGTTGTTGTTTTTGGGGTTCATGTCCTCAATAATTGGGTCTCTATTTTTAGATTTGTTTTCTATTGATGTGTCTACAATTCATATCTAGTTTCAAATTTTCATTTCACTCTTGCGTTTTTTGTTTTGTTTTGGTTGTTTACACTTTCTTGAGTGGTCATTCAATTCAAGTCATTATTTTTCTTTTTTCTTTTTCTAGAATTTGGTGGTGTATTTGGTTTCAATTAGTTGTGGGTGTGCAAATCATCTCCAGAAAGGTTTTTGTGATTTTTTTTATTTGTTTCCTCATTTATATTTGAAAATATCTATTTACTCTCATTCCTTGCTAGTTGGTCCTTCAGTTAGGGTGAAGGGTTTTTACCTTTGTAGATCGTTGTTTCCATAAACATTGTGATATAGTCCTACATGATTTTCATTGTCCTTTTTCTCTTCATTTTCTTTATTTTGCTCGTATTTCAGCTCTTTTGTTTGCAAAATCCCAAGTCTTAAGCTTTTGAGTGTCTTGCATTCTTTCTTTGTTGTCTTCTCTTTTCTCTTTTGAGTGATTTTTTTTTCGAATATTTTTCTCGGTCTCTGTTGCTATAAAATTAGTTTATTTCATTAAAAGAGTTATTGAGAGTGATTTTAATAAAAACAATTTATTGGAAAAGGAAAAAGTCTCTTAACGCTTATGCATTAATCTTTCATCGAATTGAAAAGAAAATTTTTCATTTTCCTGTAGATGGATTAGAGTGTTACTAACAAGAGACTATTCACACCATTCAAGTTACACTCCATTTCACTGTTAAGAAAAATAATTATCATAAAATTAATAATTTGATAAAATTAATTCAACTCCTTTTTTATTTTCACTGGTATTACACCAACATTAGTTTAGGCTAGGGTCTTGCATTAAGAGTGTAAGGAAAACCACTAAAACACCAGGAAAAAAAATTAGAATCTTGTGGTAGGGAGGGAAAATTCATTTTCAACGACATGGTGTAGGAATCCCTTCTAACAGGATGGTCAATTACAAGGTCACACTCTGGGCTAGTGGAGTGATATAACCCACTTCATTTGTCTTCATGGCACAGACTACACCATTTTCACATATTACAAATCATGTTATTAGGATTTTTGTTGTAGGACTTGTGGGCCACTTGGTAGGAGTGCACATTATATTAGGTATCTCTTAAGGTGGTTTTGGACTTTGTTTGCTTTCTCTTTCATATGAATTTGGTTTTAAATTCTTCCCCTCGGATGTGGTATTATTGGTTGTAGCTATAGTGGCCTTTATTTAAAATCTTTTACAGAAGGTGACGGGGAGGGGTTCATACTCTTTGTACCTAGGGAAAATTTTAGGAAAACCCACTTCATCCTCCTAGAGGGCACCCCATGACTAATAAGGGTACTTGGACTAGGTTTAAAAAGTTTGTTAAGTTGGCCCTCACTATAACTGTCCAAACATTATCTTCATTGTTTACATGCGCCTTGATCAAGAAGGCTTTAACAATGGGATACATCCTCTTCTATCTCTTAGTTTCTATGTGCTTACCTTTAGGGTTTA
Source organism: Pinus albicaulis (assembly GCA_034641835.2). NCBI lineage: Eukaryota > Viridiplantae > Streptophyta > Pinopsida > Pinales > Pinaceae > Pinus > Pinus albicaulis. The sequence continues at coordinate 1,085,623,589 of CM076581.1, forward strand.
TTTATAGGTGTTGTTTGGTCAAATTCATAGTTTGGCCATAGGGGTGTCTTATGAAGTTAACTGAATAAAAAATTTATATTCACCATGGTTGAATGAAAAAATCACCACTCTCATACGCTATTGAGCCTGAGGAAGAGGGTCCAAAAACATGTAGATGTAGTTTTATTCCAAAATTAATAAAATCATACCATACGCAGGTTGCGGGGGATAACCTTGGTTCTAGGGAGGAATATTTTTTTACTATTGAGGAAATCGATGAAATTACCTTGCCACATTTTAATACACATTTTACTAACCCTCTTGGCCCAGTTCCAATGTAGCTGAGACCTAATGGTAGTGGGACTTATTAAGTTCAAGGTCCTTATAAGGCTAGTGAAAACATTTATTCTTCTACAGAGGGGGCATGTTCTACTTTACCTTATAAAGCAGCAATTTCCAATTCCATGACATCATTACCACCACTTAGTGTGGAAATATATATACCTCCTTCTACACCTCTAACTTCTTCTTGGGGCATTCCACTAGTCACATCTATGACCCCGCCAAGTTTTCTATCTTTATATGTGCATTTTCCTTTCTTTAGCTTAACATTTGGAGAAGGGACAAGCTCTATCCAACCCACTGGAGCTTGGATATTTACTCCTGGTGCATCTCAACCTATACATCCTAACTTGGGTATGGGCTTATTTACATTAGGAAACATTTTTTAAAGACTATTCATTTACTCTAGTCAACCTCAAAGAAAACTTGCTTATGGTAGTACTTCTCAACCTAGGTCAAGTTATATGTTTTGAGGGACACATTTATTTAGAGCCTCTTTTTTCTTTGGGGCAAGATAGTATATCTGATGACATGTTCCCTGTTATCACTTCTATCTTTATGAGTTATGATTCTTACATCAATGCTTACACATAGGGAGATCTATTCTTTAGTGGCAGGTACAACCCTCTAGGAAACCAAGCCTATGGGGGTCCTTTTCTCTCTAGGGCCACTTTCCCTAGGGCACAAAATCCATACGCCTCTTCTACTGACCCAGTATATCAAAACCTTGGGATAAACTACAACCTTGGTCATAATTCGTATGCATTTTATTATTGGATGGGAGGACCTTATGATCAGTCTTGGGGGTTATGACCCTTATGATCCATATTGTCAGTTATAAATTTGTTTTCTCACTCATATTGATTTAATTTATCAAGACAAATTGACCAATGTTCCCAGATGTCCTGATCATAGGTGGCCACTTATTCCTTCCAAGATGCCATATGATATTCCTATGTTTGAAGAGAAACCTCAGGAAAATCATTCGAGACATATCACCACCTTTCATCTCTGGTTTTCATATAATTCTTCCGTGGATTATTCTGTGAAGTTAAGACTTTTCTATCAAACCCTAACAAGGGATGATTCCAAATGCTACATTGAACTTGATTGTGCATCCTATAATGAATTTCCTTCCTTGGCTAGAACTTTCCTGAACAATTTTCAATTACCTATGGGTCAGGATCTTGAGGTTGACCTTTTTTCCAATATTAAACAAGATGATTTTAACTACATTTATGATCATATTCATGAGTGGTGAAAATGTAAGATCTTAGTATAAACTAGACTCCTTGACAATGTTCTTATAGATCGGTTCACCCAATGCCTTCAAACCAGATTTCCTAGGATGTCACTATGATTAGGGAAACTACTAAGGAGTATGATATTATACGTGATGAAAAGATTGACATGATTTATTATCGATCTGGAACATTATAAAAGATTTTCACAATGCTCCTCGCCCTTCCAAAAACTCACAATGACCCAAACCTAGAAAACACTCTAATGTAGTGATTGGTTCTATGTCCTTTGATTTTTTGAGTCAGTTGGTTGTTCAACTAGGGAAGATGATGGTCACATCTCAAGCCATACCAAGTTCCCTTGGCTCTCAACAAGCACCCACTTCTTTTGAGCAGTACATTGAGTTTCTAATGGTGAAGTACACATTGCCTAATAATACTTATAAACCTATAGGGGAAAAGAAAGAAAGGATAAGGAACATAATAAACGTTATTAGGTGAATAAAAAAAACTAACCCACTTAAGGTTTGGGTACAAGTGAACAAAATTGTGAGATCAAGTTCCCTTGCAAGATTTTTGAAGGTGAGAATTTAACTAATGATTCCCTGCATATGGATGAAGTTCATCACCTTCTTCCACCACTAGCAGATAGCCAAAAACCGACCGTATTGACTCATCCTTTTGTTGTCTAGCCACAACAAAAAATGGTTGGATAGGATCTTCAACCTATATAAGGGGGAAATGGGGGGACATAATTTCATCCTGATGGAACTAATGCACCAACCCTCATGTGTCACGAAGAGGTTAATATGACTATGCGAGTGAAATCCTATGAACTTCTTGAGTCGAGTTCCACTTCTAAGGACTCGAACACCACAATTTCTTCTCTTGGACCTGTCACATTAGAGAACCTTGTAGAACCAGTATATAACCCACCTAAGGGTGTAGTCTGAAAGCAAACAAAAAATCCCAATGCACGGTCTTCTAATCACTACAATATTATTGAGGATATTGCCTACGCACCATGTGCCATGTCTTCCTTGGAGGTTCTACAAATATTCCCTTTGAAATGTAAGGCCTTCTTGACTACCACTGAAGGGGTGGATCCCTAAGAGTCTATTCTGATAAATTTTTATGTTGATGCTCCTCCTTATAGACTCTCACATCAGTTTTCCTCTCAGATCTTGGTTCCTGTCATTAATCATTATATATAACGCAATTTAGTGGATGAAGGGTCTTACACTTATGTAATGTCAACATCATACTAGAAATATCTTGACTCTCCAACACTCGCTAATTTTAGTACAACTTTACAAGACTTTAATGAAAACCATTTTGTACCTCAGGGATTTCTTCCAAAGTTTTCCATCAAGCTAGGGGGTAAGACTTCCTATCTGTATCTCGAAGTTGTAGATGCCCCCTTATATTACAATTTTATTCTTGGTTGTAGATGGTTTTATGTCATTTTTTTGCTGTGTCTTTAGTGTCCCATGTGCTTGAATTTCCTCATGAAGGAAATTTTTTCACAATATATCAGCTTCAGTGTTGTACATCATTTACCAAGCCTATTACTATAGGTATTTTTGTCCCAATTGGTGGAGATATCCCTAGTAGTTGTGACAGTGTTGGTGAGGGATTTTATAAGAGATCATCTCTTATGTGTGGTTTCCCTTTACCATTTCCTAAAGTTCCTTCTTCTTCTACCAATGCTCTTAAGTATATGGTCTCTTCTATCATGTGTGGACCCCATGCATCTCTTGAACCTTGGGAGGTTCCTTCTTCTATATATGTCATTCCTATCAATACCTCTTGATGCTCATCAGAAACTCCATCCCAATATGGAATATTACCATGATAATTTTCACACATGGGGCATTACTCTTCCTATTTCATGCGACTCCATTGATGACAGGCCTTCCTATAGATGAGTAGTCTCAAAGGTCATGGATTCATCTATTCATCATCCTCAGTATATTATGCCTTTTTATGCCTCTAGTGTTACCGACTTGGAAAAGGTAAGGATTGGAAACCAAAATATTGAATCGACTGACGGGTCATCTCCTTAGCCCTCCTTGGAAGTGCCACCCATGGACTAAGTGAATTCTTGGGTTTCTAATGCCAAAATTTTGAGTGAATTTTCCACATCATTTCAACCTATCGACGGGTATCTTGTATCCCCTCTATATCTTAATAGCCTTGTGAAGGATCTTCACTAACTCAAAATATCGCTCACCCTATATGTTGCTAGGTAATTCCTGATAAAGCTATGGTTCTAGGTTTTCTATGGCATCATCAACCATTAGGAATTGAAAGATTCAAATTTTTATGGCATTTCCCCATATTGGTGTGCCATATGGTACCTCCTCTCATCCATGAGTTCATGTATGGGAATCCTTAGTGTGTGCTCGATAGTGGGTACACATTGACATGACCTATTAGATTGAGTTATACATTTTCATATTGCATGTGGGATTATGATGCTTTTATCTCTTTTTGGTTTGGTGTGTGATGCGAGCACTTTTTTAGTACATCATATGTGCCAAAACTCCAAAAAAATTATAAAACTCCCAAAAAAACATATATGGTATTTTTTGTTTTTCCAATCCATGTTTTAATTCATTCATTATGTGATTGAACCATGGGTATAGTATTTTTGGATGGTTTTTACATGATAGGGTGTCATTTTTAGTATGATATCCATTGGACCTTAGGTGTGTTTCTCTGAACGTGGCATATTATAGGAGTAGTTCACATATGATCATCTCTATTGCATTACTAACCAACAATTCCCTCATTTTTCCCTATATTTTACCCCATCAAGTTGTGACATTAGCTCGTCTATTTTATGCATGTCATAATTTGGTGGTAAAGCCTACCTAGTCATGGTTGCCTTAGATTAGAACCCATTTTCCATATTGGTGTCCATGCAGTATCTTATTTCCTCTTTGTCAGAATAAATCCTTTTGAATTGCCATGACGTAGAATATGAGTTGCATTGTGCTCTTCTTCGTCACTTTTTGTCCTTACCCCAGCAAGACTCCAAACTTTATTCTTTTTTATTGTTGAATTTTACTAGCCTATTTCTGCAAAATGAGCCTTCTTTTCATTTCACGGCTTTTTCCATCATCTACTTGGCCTATCATTTTCTCTCACTTAGTGTTTTACCCTTTGTTGGAGGAACCACTATGATGAGTGGTCTTATTTTCTAGCCTCTCAACCTTCTTATGCTTTGATCAGTTCCCCCATACGAGAACTAGTTATTACCTTTATACCACTCATTCTTCTAAGATGGAATTCCTTTGTGTCCTTCTTATGTTTGTTAAACCTTGAAAGGAACCAAGTTTTTTTTAGCCTCATTTTCATCATCATCAATAAATGAAAACATCGAGTTCAGTTTGTTATTATTTTCATGACTCATTAAACTTACGAAAATCTTGAGCCTCTTTTGTCATTTTTTCATGCTCGTAAAATCTAAATGAAAATGTTGAGTTATTTCCATCCTTTCCTGGTCATTAAGTAAATTTAAATCTGAGAACGATCTCTTTCCCATTATCAAATATTGTTAAACTATGGGAATGGTACCAATGTACTTTTATCTATGTATCGACCTGATTAAAATTTACAAAAAAGGAACCTATTATGCATAGTTTTCCTCTCTTTCTTGCTCATTAAACCATGAAGGATAAGTAAATGAGAAAATGGAAAGGGAATTTTTTTCTATTTTAGTCATCAAAATGGAAGTGTCAGTTGCATCAGTCTTGAACAAGAAACTTATCTATTTCATTACCTTATGGTTTGGTTTTAGATTGCCTAGGAGTTGTACAATACATTTGATTCTATGTACTCCTCTTGTTGGTAACTCTTGTAGTCACTATGGAGCATGCTTTAATGCCTTCTGTGTTGTGGCATGATATCATCTGGTGCTCATTAGTCATATTTCCAATTCACTTTTGTTGTTTTTCATTATGTGGTCAAGGGAATTCTCAGCCTGTGTGGATCATCTGTAGTCCTCGTTGACCTTTCTGTGTTATCCATCCCTGTGACATTTATACTTCCTCATCTCATGACTTCATCAGTTCACATCATCTCTCGGTCTATTTTTTGTCGATTGATGGGGGATACATCAAGGCCCTCCTTTGATGGACCTTTGCCTATCCACTTCATCTCATTATTAATTAACTTGTTCTAAGAAAAATTAGTACCTCAGAGCCTGTAGTCCTAAGTGGAAGGCTTTCTCATGATCAAAAGTGGGTTTACAACATTGAATATTGCTTGGTCAAGTCTGCTGATGTTTGAATTCAACTCATATTTCCACACTTAGTAGATTGTAATAGGTACCTTGAGGTCCATTTTCAACATTAGTGGATCCCCTCATGTGTGTTAACGTTACACCTCATTGATCGGTAATCAAACGATTTCTACAATGCTCGACATCAACAAATATATTCACATGTTCTAGATTCGTGCCATCAAGGTTATGTAGAATACCCTGGGTTAGGGACATCTCACTCTTATATGGTAGCCTCCCTACGTAGTGTTGGATTTAAGTATCATTTATTTACTTTGAGGACTACGTTGGGGCACCTCATATCTTATGTGTCCATTTTCCTACTGACATATATTGTAACATAGATCCAAATTTTATTTTCTAGTAGCTACAATATTTCTAAAGTGTCACATGGATCCATTGTGTATTTTCCATTGCCATGTCTTAGAATTTCATGCCATGGATCCACAATGTATGTTTGGCGAATATGTTCAATATCTCTTTATAAACAAGCATGGGTATTACCACCTCAAGGATGTTATCAATAGAATTTATACTCCAACACTTAAGTTCCTATAATCAAACTTTGCAGTCTTGTCTCCTCCCTCCCATTTTGAGCTTCAAGTTTTTTTGTAATGCACTTTTTCCATAATTATCTCTTTTGAACTCATCCAATATAGGGAATTTTTTATAACCCTATTTTAAACTCCATTATAGTAAGAGAGACATAAGTTCAACTTACCATAGTTGCTGGCTATAATGCACCCTCTTTCACCTTTGATTTTACTTATGTGAGATCTATTCCATGTTAAAAGGGTGGAGTTACATAATTGAGTAATTTCTCATAAATATTTTGTCAATTTTTTATAATTATGAGATAATAATTATTTCATAGTTGAGATAAATGAGAAAAAACTCATAATTGAAAAAAAATGTTCTTAGAGTTTGTCATTCCCAAGGATATCAACTTGACGCACTTCTGTATGAGTTGGAAAGCAGGGAAAAATTTAACGATGAAAGATTATTTTAGAGTTTAGAAACTTTGGTGAATAATACTAGTCCCTAATATGCAAATCGTAATATGTTTGATGTTTTTTTTTTAATATTTCTATTTCTAATTAATTTATATTAGTATATATAAATTTTTGGCGATTTTCAAGGTAAAATACTTCTATACTATAAAATTTGGGCGAATTATATTTAGAAAAAATGGAAACTGGCGAATCATTTCTTTCGAAAAAACATGGAAATTTAGCCCACCTCGGAATATTAGCCCCTAAATTTTCCCTGTTGGAAAAGTGGTCAATTATTGTAAAATATCCATTACTTTTGAATCGCCTAGGTATCTAGATAAATTATCCTAGTGATAGAATGAACCTATGTAATCTCACCAAGAGGAAAGTGAGTAAGAGCTAGTATTTATATTATACTGCGGGAGCTTTTCTATGTCAGGTGAAGGAAACCAAGTTACAAGTTCGGGGAGAGGAGCTTATTTCTTTGAAATTTATTGATCAATAGATCTATGTTCCTTTCCTATATCTATGGTTTCAATCATGTTTCATACTTGTGCATGTTATTTTTAGAATAATTAGCCCTCTACGGAAGGCTACTGTGGGTTTCTTTAGTGGTTCATGTGTGTAGGGTCCTTGTTATTGAAAGGGGAAGAAAGATCCTCATGTGGAAGAAGGGTTTTCTCTACATCTGACTCAAGAGACTACAACAACATGTGAGGGTGACTATTAATAATCATTCAACCCTTAATTAAACATCTTGTATGAGTGTAGAATGTGCTTGTTTATGTAGAAAATAAATATGGCTAGACCTCTTGATCTCCTTACATGATCACACACATATAGGTAGATCATTATTTGATCTACTCGGACAAAACTAGCCTTCTTCCTCATGTAAATGTTCCCTATAAAATGGGGTAGTATTTTTTTAATAAGATCATATAATCTTCAGGAGAGTATGTCATTAGGAGAATTTTCATTACACAGGGGCCCAACTACATTTTCAGGTGGTTAATAATGTAGTGGCAATGTCCCCACTATTACCATATTTCCCACGTGTGTACTTACATATGGGGGTTCTCACACATTGGGAGCTAATTATTTTCAAACCTAATATAGTGCCAATGGTAGTCATTCATTTAGGAGTTCCTTTGCCTTCGGGGGAAATTCCCTTGGGGAAACTAATCATTTTTCCACCTTATTTGGTCCAATACATCAACACCTTGGGACTGCTAAACCCTTTGGTCATCATACTCCTTCTAGATACTATTTTATGAGAGGAACTATAGGTCTACATAGAGTATCATCTTACCCTCCAAAGCCATCTGATTAAAAGAAAATTCCGTTTATTTATTCTCCTAATTTTCTTGATGTGGAAAAACTTATGAAAGATCATGTATTCTATGACCCATGGTGGCCACCTATTCCTATTAAGTTTCCATCAAACATTCCAAAGGTTGATAGAAAGTTAGGAGTGAACCTAACAATAAAAATGATCACCTATCACTTGTGGTGTTCATGTTGGCATCGATGATGTGTTGCAGAGGCATTGATGATGCAGGGATTGTGTTGCAGTGTTTGATGGTTGGAATTGATGTCAAACTAGGCATGTGTTGCAGTTAGTTCTCTTGAGTGTGTAGATGATAGTGTTGTAGGTATATGTAATTTTTTATGGATTGTCTTACAAATGTACTCTTGTACTCATACGTTGCTTGGTTTGGGAGCTAAAATTGCCATGGTACAAGTATTATTTCCATTAGCATTATGTTGATATTGGTTTGTGTATGGTCTAGGTTGACAATTGGTATTGGAATTACAGGTATTGGCATTACAGGTATTGGTATTACCATGATATTTACCTGTGATATTGATCTGAATACTACCATGGTACAGGGGTCCATGGTATTGGAATAACCATGGTATTGACGCATGGTGTTGACTTGGAGTTTACAATGGTACACGTGTTTTTGTTATTGGGATAACCATTGTATTTTCTTGTGGTATTCATAAGGAGAGTATTGATGATATTTTGACATTATTCTAGTGATTACTTTTGAGTGTGGGTGTGCATTCATTTTCTTAGTTAATTGATTGATGGTGTGAGTGTATGGGTGGAGTAAGTGAGTGCTACATTACTTTACATAGATGAATATACATGTGTAGTTTGTTTTATAATGTCTATATAAGATTTTGTTATTTAGATTAGAGATGTTTCTAGGTTTCTCATGGTGAGAAAATTTTGAGAACCCAATCTGAAACATTCGTAAATGTGGTCCATATGGAGGATTTAAAGCCGCAAAGACTTTGTGTTTGCAATGACTAGAGAATAGTGATTGGAAAATGAGAATCTCAATCCAATGACGGTTTGATAGTCTAATGGATGTTAGGCGAGGCTCGTTGGTGGTGGAGCCTTCCAATATATGTTTATCTAGAGAGTTGTGTGAGTAGGTAATTCTGAGATGATGGATGTAAGCACATTGTTGTAGGATTTGAGTCTTCAAGCTAGTCAATGCTAGATAATCTATGTAAAATTTCTTTATCTTTATAGAAGAATTGAATAGTAGAAACAACATCTGGTTGTTTTACCTAGAGATAGTTTTCCACCAGAAAATATTTTTTTTCTCTTATATGCATGATTGTTATTGTTCAGTGTGCTTTCATATGTTGATTTTATGATGATTTATTATGTTAGATGATGGGTTATATATTCTTGGATATTTTAGTAACAATATTTAAAAAGTTAATAAACTATCACACTATTGATTCACCCCCTCCCCCTGCTCTCAATAGTGAGCTCAATTCCAAAAATTGGTATTACAACGGGGTTATCTTGGTGAAGCTTGGTCCCTTGACAGAATATTGTGGGATTATGTCCAAGAATAAGAGGAAATAGTTACGAAAAATTAGGAGCAACAAACAAGTGAAGAAGATTTCTAATTCACAAAAACCCCTCTTCTTGTTGGTAAATAATGATGAAGGTAAATGTAGTGATCATCCTATTTATGGTTGTGCATTTCCGTATGAAATTAGTGATTCTATTGAGATCAATGGCTTAGAAGAAAATAATAAGAGTTTTAAGGTTGATTCCTCAAGAGGTGAGGAAGGTGTTTTTCAACTGCAAGAATGAGGATGAAGAGCTTAAGAGATTAGTAACCCTTGAAGCATAAAACAAAGCTCAGAGAAGGTTAATAGAGGAGCTTACATTCGAGCACAAAGATCTAAAAAACCTTCTTCATATTCTTGAAGAAAGAGAGTTTTCTTTCAAGAAAGAAAATTCTAATCTTGAAAATCAGTTGGAGAAAGCTAGAAACACCGAAGAGGAGCCTGGAAATCAGCTAAAAGATCAAGTCAAGTGTTGTAAGAAGTTAGATGTAGAGATAGAATATGGATGGTCAAGCTTGAGAGGAACAAATAAGGAAATTTTTGAGAAACTAAAAGCAAAAACTGTTGACAACAATCAAGGGAGTCTTCATCAAGATTAGAAATCAAGGAATGTGATAAAGAAAAGCATGAGAAATGTTAGGTGTTTTAGATGCAAATAATTTGGACACATTTCTTCTAATTGTAGAAGCAAATTGATAAGATCTTCTAAGGAAAAGTATTAGCCAGACGAGGGGCATTCTCAAGAAATCATTAAGGAAAAGCAGCCCCATCATTTTTGAGGTACAAAAATTTCTTTCACTGGTACACCTGTAATGGTTTTAGGCATAATCTACTAATTGTAGGCCTCATGGCATAAGAAGTAGAAAGAATATCAGTGAAGGATTTGAGCCCTTTCCTTTATTTCATGGAGATATTAGATGTTATTTCTGTGATAATTTGGGCCACATGGAAAAAGACTGTAAGTTGCCTACGGTCATCATGGAGAGAAGGACTCTCGTGTAAAGACTTCCACCATAGATCAAACTAAAAAGAGAAACTGAGAATAATCTGGAAAAGAAAGGAGCAACCAAAAGGAATAATTGAGACAACTAAGGATCTAAAAGAAATAAAGCAGCAAGTGGCATCAGAAATTAGTCGAGGCTAGTCAGGCCTTACGGGTAGCATGCAGCAGAAAGTATGCAATTTTAGGGGGAGATCCTCTAAGGAAAAGTGTCCTCAATAGCTGCTGTAGTGGTATAGTGGAACCGAGCTGGTTCAAGAAGAATTTTCATGTAAATGAAATAAAGTGTTTGTTTTGGGCCTACATTTTTGTGTGAATTCAATTGTAAGTACTGGCATGTTGAACTGGTCATGTAGTTAGTTGTTTTTGATTGATTTGACCATAGATTGGTGTACCATGGTGCAAATGGTTTAAGGATGATGGAGAAATAAAGCGCACAAGCATGAGATCAATTGTTGGTATGATTTCATTTTGCTATAGTGCGAAACTCTCTCCAGCTAACTACTTGATATTTGAAATGATCTGGGTTTTTGTTTGGACATGAAATATCAATATAATCTTGTTTCATTGACCATGTTATAATTTTGTTTATACCGTGTTGATGATCCTTCAAAATTTTGACAGAGATTAAGGCTTAGTTCAGATAATGACCAGTTGATTATTGTGAAGACTAATTAAATACCAAATCAAGATATATGTATAGTGTTTAATTCATTGGGTAATAAGCAGGCTACCATATTCTCTGGTGAAAAACATTGTAGTAGGGAATATCCACTGTTGGATGGCTTGGGCCTCGTGCACTTCTGGAAACAGATCTAGCTGCTTCTAAGCTTGTTGACAAATTCGACCTTCTTCGGGAGTCTCAACTGCAGGTGAATGTTGTTAAGTCTTCAGCTGGATCTCTAAAACCAATTTTTTTGCAAGTTACAAATAGCAATCTTCCTTTAATTCTCCATTGGGGCGTTGATAATTACGGCAAGAGGAATTGGATTCTTCCATGGCATAGGCCCAATGAATTAAACACTTTTGTCCGCCGACATTGAATAAACGCATCATAGGTCATCAGAATATGTAAGTAGTATTATGCACATGTAGATTCATTTCATGCGTAGATTGGTCAATCCACATTTATTTTATTCTCGCTAATCAATTTTGTAACAGAAGATAAGTGCGGAGAAGCTGCATTACCTTAAAGAATATCGATGGTTCTGGATCAGAAAATCTTGAGAGCGATGGCATGCTTGTTCTTTATTTTCTTTTGCTACCATTTGCAGCACAATATTTTGGCTCTCGGTTAAGATAAAAAAAGGCCTTGTTGGGTATATGTTTGTTTGTATGGAATTCATGAAAAATAATTTTTTGATAAATTGTTGGGATGTATTTCAAAGCAGGTTTGAAAACTAGCAGCAGATAAACCATTATAGGGTTTGTGAGAAAGAAGGAAGGCTATGTCTAGGAATGTGCAAAGGAATAAGTTATGTGCATATTGAGATGCAGTCACATTGAGATTCCAGATATCACACCACGCAATTCTCCATTTTAGGCACTTCACCTGAATGACTGTCAAAACGTTCTTATCAGCGGGTTATCTTGGCATCACTTATTGCTCAAATACTAATGGAATTGACCCAAATTATTGTCAGAATGATATGGTCCCCCTAGCACAGTTTAGCAAGTCAACTTTTTGGTATGAACAATGGCTACAGACGAGTACATGAGCCGTGAAGTGACTTTGAAATACAGCGAAAAATTGTGGGCAATAATGTGTGTGCAGACTGTGGTTGTCATGATTCAGATTGGGCCTCATTCAATAAAGGGATATATACGTCATCATCACGTAGAGAGAGCGATTCACTGGATACAGAGAAAGAGCAGTTCATTGGATATGTCTACATTGGCGGAATTTGTTGCACAACCTGTAGATTTTGGGATACGAGAAAATTTCACTAACAGTTTCTGCCTAAGATGCGATGAGATCATGGATGATAAAATCATTAATCCATCATCCATTAATCTCTTCTTGTAGTAGCAGTGTTTGCCTCTCTATCAACATTATTTATATCCGAAGGGGAGAGGAGTTTTGAAGAAAAAGCAGTAAACCTTGTGACTGTTGATGGTGTTTCAGCAGTGTATTGTCTAGTAGAATTCGTCGCTCATCATTGAGGTGCATGGTATAAAATTGATTTTTGGCTATGATATTGTGGTATGAAATGTCCGTCTCTACAACACTACCGAAAGTTATCGATATATAATGAGACAGTCTAAGTGTTTCTGTAAGAAGTGATCTATCCTTGTGGACACGTATGGACAGACCAAAACATAACTATGAATCCTGCATGCTTGTGAATCAGGTTTGAAATGAGTGAAAATGAATATGGATGGAGTCGTTTTTTTTTAACATACGGATATGTTCAAGTGAATATGGTATGAGTAGCATTTGATGGTGTCAAGCTTCATTCATATTATAGAAGATGGGCACTGTTGTTGTTGCGGTGACAGATCAAGTTTGGAGCCCAATCACCTTCTCTACACATGGAAAAGTCCCTATTAGTGACAGCTCTATACATATTTGAAGTTCTCATGTTTGGCTAGGCCTTCGAGGTAGAGTAACATTTATGGGTAATGTGGTTGATGATATCACTTCAGATAGTTCTCACGTGGAAGAGCGAACGTGTCCAAAACCGTGATATTAAATTTGGTCCTTCCGCATCCACATAAGTTTACTTCATGAAGGCGAATTAGGAATGGAATATGTCAAACCATTTCCAGAAGATTGCTTTGACATTTCTAATAATAATATCGACATACTGAAAGAAGGCTGGATGTTTCATTGCAATTCCATGGTTCTTGAACAATCCATGCATGGCACTCTTCTTGCTGCAATCAAAATATCAAGAGTGAATACTTTGTATCCCCAGTTATGTAATTTTGAGGGAACTTATACGAGTTGAGTCATGCAGTGAGTCTTTATTATCTTACATGCTGATGCGTGTCTCGATATGTGTGGTCACTATTTTATGTCTTGATGAGGGAGCTTCAGACTAACAATTGATATCTGTGTAAAATATGCATGTTGTTGAATTGAGTCATGCACGGACAATTGGTTTAGTCTTATGATGTAAGAAGTACATTGCATACAGTTATTGATGTCACAACCATGTAAAGTCTTTATAAAGGCTTCTAAGTCATAGTCGAGTCATGTAAAATGCTTCTAAATCCATGAAATATTTAGTCAAATGTCGGTCTTCTCATTTATGAGATGTCATTTTCAGCAAGGAGTCCATCCTTGTAGAATGATGATGGATCCTTGTAGAATGATGACGGTGCTCCGGGGAGCATGTATGTTGTGTCCTTATTTATTTGATACATTCATGATGATGATGGTGATGTTGCTCACGAGGAGAATGTTTGTTGTGTGGTTGTTGATATTCTATGATGATGAGTTGTTGCTTTGGTTGTTGGTTTCCTTGGCATTGTCTTTATGTATGTGATTGTTCTATGTTTTCGATGAGGAAACGTATATCAAATGAAGTTGTTGCTTTGGTTAACAGTGATGTTGATGTGATTGGAGTTGTTGGCTATCATTATTTTTGCTACTTATCATGTGTCGTTGATGAGGTTTTTCATGCTACATTTGAGTATATTATTTCTGCTACATTAATTTGATGTTGCCTTGTGTTGTTGGTCATATTTTCTTTCTTGTATGTTGATATGAGGAGCGAGTGAGTTGAGTGATGCTTATGATGTGTTGCTTCTCATTTTCGTTTCGAGAGCTAGTGTGGCTACCCTATTTATGATGGATATGGTTTGTTGGTTCTTTATGTTTACCTAAGGAGTGTATTATTTGTTCTTGCACTCTGATTTGACTGAGATAGTGTTTAGGGGGAGTTATTGATTATTAGTAGAGTTATGATGTCATGCACTTTTCCATTGATGTCAAAGGGGGAGTGTCTACAGGATTTCGTTTTGAAGGACAATATCAGTTGGTTGGTTCAGCGAGGGTTTCCGTCAATGCCAAAGGGAAGATTATTGGCATTGATGATGTGTTGCAGAGGCATTGTTGATGAAGGGATTGTGTTATAGTGTTTGATGATTGGCATGGATGTTAACCTGGGAATTTGTTGCAGTTAGTTGGCTTGAGTGTGCATATGATTGTGTTGTAGGTAGATGTACTTTTCTATGGATGAGCTTAAAATCGTACTCTTGTACTCTTACGATGTTTGGTTTTGGTTTTAGCATTACCATGGTACAAGTATTCTTGGCATTAACATTACCCTGGTATTGGTTTGTGTATGGTCTAGGTTGACACTTGGTATTGGCATTATAGGTGTTGGTAGTACCATGGTATTTACCCGTGATATTGATTTGAAGATTACCATGGTACAGGGGTCCATCATATTGGCATAACCATGGTATTGACTTGGAGTTTACCATGATACAGGTATCCATGTCATTTTGATAATCATGGTATTTTCTTGTGGTATTCACATGGATATTATTTATGATATTTTGACATTATTATTGTGATTACTTTTGAGTGTAGGTGTGGATTGATTTTCTGAGTTGATTGATTGATGGTGTGAGTGTATGGGTGGAGCGATTGAGTGCTATAGTGATTTACATAGATGATTATACATATGTAGCTAGTTTTAGAATGTGTATATCATATTTTATTATTCAGATTAGAGATGCTATTGGGTTGCTTATGGTGAGCAAGTTTTGAGAACCCATTCTGGAACATTCTGAAACATGGTTCACATGGAGGAGTTGAAGGCGTAGAGAATTTTTGCTTGCAGTGACTAGAAGACAATGATTATTGGAGGAGAATCTTAATCCAATGGTGGTTTCATCGTCAAATGGATGTTGGGTGACGATTTTTCATGGTGGAGGCTTCCAGTAGATGTTTATGTGTACATTCATGTGAGTAGGTACTTCTTAGCTTGTAGGTGTCAACACACCATTGTAGGAGTCCATTCTTCCAGCTAGTGGGTGCTAGCTACTCTATCTAAAATTTGTTCAGCTTAATAGAAGAATTGAGAAACGGCAACAAAGGGTGGTTTTTTTCCCTGGAGCGGGTTTTCCACCAGAAAAAATTGTGTTCTCTTATATGTATGATTGATATTGTTCATGGTTCTTTAATATGTTGATTTTATGATGATTTCTTATGTGAGCTAGTGGGTTACTAATTCTTGGTTGTTTTGGTAAAAATATTTAAAAATTTAATAAACTCTTAGACGAATAATTCACCACCCACCCCCTCTCTATAGGGAGCTCAATTCCAACAGTTCATTAAACTCTTTTCTAGTTGACAGTATTTAAACAATTTTCTTCTAGTATACTCTTATTATTGATTCCACTGAACGGTATACTGAAAGAAAATAGGCATCCTATCACAAATATTCGACCTTGGCATGAGTGCTTATAAACCATTGCTAGTTACCTTTACAACATGAGATCAGAATTGTTTTCCTCTCACACTTTTGGAAATATGCCTCAACCCATATTTTTTATCACATCCATGGGTGGAGACCATGTAAGAAGTTTATTAGGACTAATATTCTTGATGAAATATTATGAAATTTCTTCATTGGATCCTTGTTGCCCCACATTTAGAAGAAAATTGTGATTTTTAGGGCTTCACTATCCCTACAATTAATATGCTTTTCTACATTTTAGGACAATCATTTGTAGGGATTTTTACAATGGGGCTTGTGCCTGGTCTTAGTTAGTTTAGGGGAAGTAAGGTTTTCATAGGATCATATAATCCTTTGGGTAGTATAACATTAGGGAGATCTCCATTAAATGGTGGCTCAAGAGCCTTTGGGAGGGCGTAAATTTCTACGGAAAATTTCCCCACTATTACCATATTTCCCACACATGTACATAGATATGATGTTTCTACTTTGAGAGGTTATACTCCTAGAACCTCATATGGTCCCCTTGATAGTAATCCATTTGGGGAAAATAATAAATTTTCCACCTTGTTTGGTCTAGGGAATCGATACCCTATGAATACTAGTTACTTCGATCACCCTACTCCTTCCAAAAGATATGTTATGAGATGACGTATAGGTATTTAGACTACCATGTTTCCCTCCAAGCCTATTTGATCCAAATTAACTTCCATTTATTTCTTCTCTTGATTTTATTGATCTAGAAAAACATATGGGAGATCCCATATTCTATGACCTATGGTGGCCACCTATTCCTATTAATTTTCCATCAGATATTCCAAAGTTTGATGGTAAGCTAGGAGAGAAATTGATAATAAACATAAACACCTATCACTTGTGGCTTTCATGAAACTCATTATTGGATGAGAGTATTCATCCTTTTCTCTCTTAGCATACCCATATTTATTGTTCTTCCAAGTGGTTTTTCAAACTCAAATAGACATCATATCACAACTACTCCACCTTCGAGTGAGTCTCTATAAACCATTTCCAATTATGATTGTGATAAGAGGTTCAAAGAGATCTCTTACAAACATTTCTGTATGGTAAGTACACCCACATTATTAACCACATTTTTTAGTGTATTTAATGTAATTAATTGATTAGGACTAGGATTCATGATCACATGTGGAAGGATTGGGTTATCAGAGCCTTATTACCCAAAAATTCCAAGTTGGTTGTGATGGATAGAGTTTCTAATAAGGAGCGAGATATTGTACATTCCCAACATCTCAACTTGATTTATTCAAAGTTGGGAACACTGTATGGCATTATTCCTATTTCGTATTTACTATTGATTGATGCATTTTATTCAAAATAAGTACCAACTGTGGAAGAAGTGGTTCATTCTTTATCCATAGGAATTCTAATAAAATTTGTTCCTCAATTAGCCTAAATCATTGTGATATCATAGCTAATATTCCAAGCTATAAATAGGCTATAAGTATTGACCATACCACTGAGATTCATTTTTTCAATTGATTCAAATGAAGAGTCCTTAGAAACCTAGCAACATAAGGAAGAAAAATAAATAGAAAATTACTTCTAGAGATTCTTAAGGGACTCGAAAATCTCAGACTAACTCAAATGGGGGAATGCATGATAATAAATGAGATTTCAATTTCCCTTCCAAAATTCATCCCATAGACCATTTTACACATGAATATTCACATATGGATGAGATTGAACTCTTTTTTCTCAACAAGACACTATTCAACATACTACTATTTTTAAAAATGTGTTCCCTTCCCTAAAAAAATAAAAAACGGGTTGCAAACTACCCTCCTCCTCCACCTATGGGCATCATAGGAAAGAATACAAAAGGATTACGATTGCATGTTATTATGTCCAATGAGGTAGTAGATTTGAAAATGATAGGGAAAAATTATAACATCCCTAAGAGTGTATCCTCTTCTAAGGACTCTATCATCCATGTATTTGTGTGTTTGTTGACTAAGGGTCCAAAAAACATCTTCCTTGGATATGATTGTTACTTATAAGGAGAATACAAAAAATTGGATGATGTTAGTGCTTAAACAAGAACTAGAAAATAAATGAACATAATGAGGAAAATGCATGAACAATATTATACTAAAACTAAACTAAACAACATAAAAAAAACATATTGAAGTAAAAACAGATGAACAAAGGTATAGGAAAAATATCCAGTTTATTGATTTCTAGTGGTAGAAGAGTTCCAAATAAGATATGAAGAAACTCGAAGAGAGTTTCTTGAGAAATGGCGCTGAAGAGCTATCATCAAGGGTTTCCCCTCTCCAATATCCTTTGGAAACTCAGTCTCTCCAAAAGAAGAAAAAAGAACTCTCAATAATGGTGGAACTCTCTCAACAATGTAATGTAGGATTGCTTTGGAGAAATTTTTCCAGCATAACAATGCATAAAATTATTATTCTTCTTTTTCTTCAAATTCCTTGTTTAGATAAAATTTAAACTCCTCTTTCCCTCTCTTCGCTCATTTAAATGAGAAAATGACTTGAGAGAAGGACAAGAGGACTCACTTGGGGGTTACATATCTCCAAATCGACTCAAAATTAGTTTTCCTAGCTTAGTAATTATCAAGGAATCCCAACTCAAATCATATGGAGTGGTCCTGGACTGCTGAATGGAATTTCAGCGACCCACACCACTATCGAATGAAAATTCACGCTATAGTGAATTTTTGCCTTTGAAGCACCCCTGCAGGTTGATATTTTTAATTAAACTTTGGAAAACCTTTATTTTTTTTTATTTTCATGATACTTCCAGCTAGAAAATATTCACTTGTACATGTTGATGTCTAATTTTGGGTCTCATCCGATGTGTACAAATGTGTGTAAATTTTTTTCATATTAACATTTTCCCCCTCATGTATGATACTAGGAGCTAGTGTATAGTTGAAATACATCACATTTTGTTGTTTTGGAAATGGGTCTTATGTGATTTTTGAGAGAGAGGAGGTCACTTCGTAGATGATTGAGGAGAGAACATTAATTGGGAACTAAAAGAAAACCATGTCCTCTAGAAATGATTATATAAATAGTGTCTATATAATGTGGGCATGTCACATTCTCTTTATGATAATTATGATTGGAGTATTACAAATATAGAGGAAATTTATTATCAAGTTAGCGATGCAATGGTTGACATGTTATTAGCTGAAGAATATAACTATTTTTCTCTCCAAGGCATCTCTGAAAAATAGGATCAACTGGGTATCCTCGTGCATATGATATATGACACTGGTAAAGGAGGTGTGATGCGATGCATGGGTATTTGACTAAATGAGAGAATTGCAATGTTCACATTATACGATACTAACCTCAGATGAAAAATTATTTTCACGCTTAATTTTAGGGAGTTTGACGACATTTGTGGGAAGATAATGGTTCCCATTGTGCCATCATGGATTATCCCTATAGGGTGCGAGTAACTAAGGCACTTCTCTTATTCTAGAAGACGGGTGTTGATGTCGATAAAATGAAGCATCAACCACCTGAAAGGTGGTTTTGGGGAATTCATGTGAAATTGGAACAAACATTTTCAATAGTATGGGTCTATATACATGATTGTGAGAGTTGAAATTATGTGAGGGATATAGAAAACCTATACAAGGTTGGATCATTGATGGAAGTGGCCAGTAAAAAAAAATAGTCTTGTGGAAGATGACCTCGAAGTCAGTAGGATGTCTATGGGAGTAAATGATATTTATGAATGTCATGGAACAATATATGACCAAACGGTGGTTAATGGGATTGATTTGAGATGGGTGAAGAGAGAGCTCCAACTAAGGTAAAATTAGGATTGCTGCTAGGTAACTAACATAAAAATATTGGTGAGAATATTTTTCCTTAAAAAATGTTTGTACACTTTCCGAAATAATTAAAAATTCGTTTGGAATGTATAGAAAGAGAGATGGGTTCCCCAAGAAAATGGTGATCTACATGATAATGCTAGAGGGTGTTTCCTATGGGTGAGAGCTCCATTGGTTGGTCTTCATGTGAGCTAGATTAGGCAGATGGAATGACGCAAATGTTCTATTCGCCTGTAAGCAAGAGTGTTGGCCTCGAAGTGGGGGTGGTAAGTAATGAGAAAAGAAGAGAAGTATGAGCCTGATGTTCTTAGACATGTGGATGAAGTGGATCCCAGGCCCAGGGGGATGGGCATGGATACAAAAAGTGTAAAATAAACTTTAAACTAGGG
Source organism: Pinus albicaulis (assembly GCA_034641835.2). Taxonomy (NCBI): domain Eukaryota; kingdom Viridiplantae; phylum Streptophyta; class Pinopsida; order Pinales; family Pinaceae; genus Pinus; species Pinus albicaulis. Next base: position 1,085,643,964 of record CM076581.1, read on the forward strand.
TAATTCATGTAAGTAAGGATCTATCAACCAATGTACGCTTTTTCCATGTACAGGTGGAAGGTGATGGTAAACATGATCAAGATGATGCACTCTATGGTTTCATTAGGGGAATTTTAAGTTCTAAAATGGGCCTCCTAAGAAAATTTTACAACTAAAATAAAATTTATAAGAACCAATAGGATTCAATATGATGACGTCAATCATGGGGGATGATTCACCATTTTTGGAGTAAAAAAGTAAAAAGATTAAAAAATAATAAAATAATAAAACTACTTTTTCAACTAGTATTTTCAACTTATCTCCCTAAGGGTTTACTCAAATTTCGAGTGGGAATAATCATTGGATTCATAATTTAATTCCTCATCCAAGGAGTACCCATGTTACATACCTTTTATGGACCTTGCTACACGAAAAATGAGAAATACATAAAAAAGAAAACGTGATTACAATCACGTTTTTTATGTATTTCTCATTTTTCGTGTAGAAAATTCAAACAAAATTATGCATCATGGATACTCCTTGCATGAGGAATTAATTTTTTCATCCAACAAGTATTCCTGCTCGAAATCTGAGTAAAACCTTAGGGAGATATGTTGAAAATACGAGTTGCAAAAGTAGTTTTTTCTTTTTTCTCTTTAAAATTTGATGATGTAATCAAATATTATTTTATTACTTCCACTATTATTTTATAATTTCCTTAGGAGACCCATTTTATACCTCATAAATCCCCTAATGATTTCAGAGAAGTTATTTTAGGATGTGCAAATATTTAAATAAAGTCAAAAGTGGCTTTGGAAAAGCTCAAAAATCAAAGTTTCCATATTGAATTGAAACTAGTGTCAGATAAAATATCTCGTCGTAAGGTTTTCAATAGGCCAAATGACACTTCAATCTGAGTTCATATGTAAAAATTTTAGCTAGCCAAAAATTTTGGTCAAACTAGGCCCATTGCAGCCACTAAAGAGGCAACAATTTGGCACTTATCAGTGATAGATTCTGGTGGCCACAATGGGTGAATTTCTCACCTCATTAATTTTTCCGGTGACCCAAAAAATATGGCAGAAAAAATTTGTACAATGTTTTTTAAAAACAAAAAAATAAAATAAAAAAATCGGGTGGCAGGCGACATATATTAATATTTAATATGTGGTGGCGGGGCCGTGGGCCCCGCGAACCACACAACCACCTAGATTTCCCTGAAGGTCGTAACAAATGAGAACAATGTATAATGTGGGGCCAACAAATGTCAAACCTGTGCCAACTAGTGGGCTCGCGCGCCACCGGTAGCCCCATACACCAAAATTCCATTAAAATTTAAAAAAACACACACCATGTGGGGAGGCCATGGGGTTGAAACTTGAGCCTCCCACACAAAAATTTCCCATATTTAGCAACCACCCAACAAGTGGTTCTTGTTTTCAACACCAAAAGTTCATAACAAAAAATGGCAATTTATCATTCGTCCAAGGAACAGAGGATGGAGAGCGCACACAAAACCAAATGCACATGTAACGTTCATCCCACGTGTAAATCGAGGCATTATAACCCTGACACAGGGAAGGTTCAAGGAATATAAAATATTCCCTTGGTGGTTATTTTTTGATAGAAGTAGATTATATTAATTTTATACTCAATTTTATCAGAATTCTGTAGGTAATACAATGGTGTAATAAATTTTCTCATTTGAGTAGGATATCTTCACTTAACTTGGAAGAAGGAATATTTTGGGAATCACGAAGAATCTAAAAGATTCCCTTGGGGCCAAATTTTCACAGTGACAGATTCATTCGAAGTTTATACTCAAACGAACCCGAATTTCATAGGGACTGTGATGGTGTGATTTGTTTCCTCATTTGAATAGTGTATCTTTAGTCAACTTGCATGGATGAATATTTTGCGAATCCTAAGGAATCTAAAAGATTCCGTAAGGGCCGAATTTTCACAGTTTCATAACCAGGCAGAATTTATACTCATTTTACTAAGTTTTTTGCAAGGAGCATAGTGGTGAAGTCATATTTGTCATCCAAACAACCAACTTCTAGTAAACCAGTGAGAAAGAATATTCAGGGGAATAAAGATTCCTGAGTGTCCATATTTTGACCGAACCAGAACAGGGTTGATTTTATATTCATGTGAAAAGTTTTTGCACCAGGAACTCAATGGTGTAGTCCTTTTCTTTAGTAGAGGTGTGCATTTTCAAGACATCCCCAGAAGTGGAGGTATAAGGTGCCTTTTGTATATGCATGCAATTTTATTTTTTGTGAAGATTAATGAAAACAACCTCCCCACTTTCAGTAGAGCCCGAAGACATAGCCCAGGCTGGGTGAACTTCATTATCAAATTACGTGTGTTCTTTGACGTGATGGATTTCTTTATGTTTCCTCTTATTTAAAGTATGCACATGTGGTTTTTCATACTCTTTCACATGCAATTCTGCTAACATCACTAACGTAAAAGATCTTGGTTAATTCAGGTAGCTGAGAGATCTGAATCACTCTGAAAAATAAAATGAGCCCAAAAATGGAAATATGTAGTGAATGGAATAAAGGGTACCATGATGTATATTAACATGTCTTGATCCCAATGCCACTGTTGGTTTTGTAAAAGAAGGCCATGGGATCCTCAACGAGAATTTGGAAAAATTATAGAAAGGGAAATATATAAGGGTGTGGGACCCATATTTCAACCTCTTATATATGCTAACATGGACTCTCTAGTGGAGACTACAAGTTGTTATAATTGTTGTGGTATGCTAGTGCACCTATGTAAAGCATGAGGGGAGACAAGTTACTGTGCTTGACCCCGCTGTCAATTCAATAGTCTAGGATAGGTAGGCCATACAAGGTGGCATGTAGTGGTATTTTTAGGAAAGAAAATAGAAAACTGTCCAAGAGATTGTGAGATAGTCACGCTAGGTCGCGTGCATTTATTTTACATAGATACGTGTGCTGATCAGTTGTTGTCATTGATGTCAACCCAAGTAGCACCAGGGACTACCCTGATCTTGCATGGGAATTTTGACTTGAAAACTTACTCTATTCTGAGTCAAGGATATTTGGATGGCTTCTACTTATTGAGATGCTTCCTTTGATGTATGGCACACCATGTAATTCTTCACGGTTTGAGAGATATTCGTGTTTGAAGTTAGTGTTGAGCCCTAGAATTGCCTTCTCTTTTACAAACCTTCACCTCATTTCATCATTATTTTATCACTTCATAAGCCTAAAATCAATGAAGAATGATTAGGATTTCTTAAAGGTTACATGCAATTGATTAAAATATTGTATTTTCATGATTTTCATTGTTTTAATAATTTTCTGCAAAATAGCTACAGAATACAGGTGTTCCGTAGCTGATCAGGCATTCCGTAGCTGATCACGCGTTTTGCAGTTGTTTTAGAGTTTAAGTGGGTTACAGGTGTCGTCTCAAAGAAAGGCGCATATGGGCAAATTCCAGACTTCATCCACATCATTCCTTGCTCCGTACAAAGTCTGAGGACAATTCTATAGGTGGTTATGCACGTGGGAAACCAAAACCAAGAGGTAGAGTTCTACTGGGACACAAACTCTACAGCTGTCTGCAGCAAAGTACGCAACCTTCAATACGAGTTTTAATTCGATTAGAAGTGGGAAAGAAACTTATCCCTGTTTTTCTCAAAGAGTAGTTATGTAATTCCATTATAAGAATCACTCGGGAGACCGAGAGACGCTAGCTGGTGGATGTTTTGTTTTTAGTTCTCCAAGACTATGTTACTCTATTTTTCTGAATGTTTTCCTTTAATAAAAGAAGTTCAACTTTGATGCATGAATTGAAGCAACGTTGAGGAGTTAAAAATATGTGTGCTACTCTGGTGGTAGAGGGCCCCTACTGCCCGAGGAGTTTTTAATTTAGATAAGTAACTCTCGTTTCATTCTTAGCTTAGTTAATTTTCTGAATTTTGCGTTTTTATGTTCATTTGTATTGAATGTTACAGTTTAGTCTCGTTCTAATGCATTCTTCCAAAATACCTCTAATGATGAATGGGAATTAACTGTGGTATTTTAGGAGTTTAATTGTGTTTTCATTTCGAACTGTGTGTTTTATGTCAATTTGCATTAGATAGTACAACCAGAATTGTTTTTACAAACTCTTCCAAAATATCATTCACATTGAACAAGATGGGCTGTAGAATTCCATGAATTAGTTGCATGATTAATTTAGTTACAACACTCCGGAGGTAGAATGAGTCTAGTTTAGCTCTGTCATTTCATTTCAAGTTTGATAATGGTTTTTTAGTCTAATTCTGTTCACCATCTTTCTAGTTTAAATAATTGCATTTTAGTCCAGTTGTGGTCACTGTGTTTTCAGTTTGATTAATTGAACTTTAGCTTAACTCTGTCATTTGTATTTCAAAATTGATTAATTGCATTCTTGTTCATGTTTTGCTTAATGTATAGTCAAGTCTCATTAGATAGTTGTATAATAGTTCTGTTTTACTAAACTAAGGCCTTCATTATTTACAAAGACTATTCCTGTTATTAAACTTTTCCAACATATCACCATGCAGACAGGAATTGGTAATATCATTTCACGGCCTTTACTATTCTACAAATTCTCATAATTGTGCAACTAGCCTTTTCCTAAAACTTATTCCAAAGGACTTTAACTTCCGAATAAGGTTTAGTAATGACAATTTAGGTTGCAGAGTAGATTAGTTTCAGTACCCTTGATTAATTTAGAGTAGAATTATTCACTGTGTTGCAGAACTATCTTCTCCAAATATATTCAAACAAATCTCTAGTCATGGATAAGATCTGCTTTGTGATATGGTAAATTGTTGTTTAGGAAGACCTCACTGCACTAAATCTATCCTTTTCTTGAAGTATTCCAACATATCTCTAACAAAAGAATTGGACTAAATTTGTGTTGTGAGTTACTGTCTAGTTTTGCATACCACACATCATTTGGAACTATTTGTAGTGTGACCAACAACTGCTTTTCACCAATATTTGGTTCTTTCTCTTCTTAACATAAAATCATAAAACCAAAAACATCATAAAAACACTAAACACAACGAAGTAGGAAGAGGTTACTTAGGCACATATGGTGCACTTCACTTCAGCAGTTTACCAACCCTGGTTCACAATTAATGAACTCAATTTAGGAGACTAAGTTGAGAACAAACATTTTGGCGCCGTTTCCGGGGAAGTGTAACTAGGTAACCTTATTTCTTACATCCAAAAAAAAAAAAAACACACACACACAAAAACAAAAACAAAAACTTCAATCACCTATCACACCCACTATATCATGTGGTGCAGTAAGAGCCACACATCCACATCATGAATTCATATTTTTGCAGGTAGAAGAAGAGTTGACAAAGCAGGTTGAAGAAATGAATGGAGATGATGACAATGAGGAAGATCCTTTCGGATTTCCCATTCAGAAACTGATATCAACATTCAAATGAAGAACATCCATCCATCTATACTTCCTAACTTCAAAGGTATGAGATCAGAAGACCCAGAAACCTTTCTTTTTTAATTTGAAATAATTTGTAGATCTTATGGCTACTCATTGCACATGCAAAAATTGAATTTGTTTCCGGCAACATTGAAGGATAGAGCTCTTAGATGGTTCATGACTTTAGGAACAAATTCTATAAGGACATGGGATGATATTAAAAGAGTATTTTTGGAAAAATATAAAGGTTATTGCATGCACCATGACCTTAGAAATCAAGTCTTTAACATGAACCAAAAAGAGGATGAAAGCCTAGAAGATTTAGTAGAGAGATTTACTTATAATATCAAAAGATCTAAATTGCATAATTTAGGATCAAATGCATTAAAAACTCTCCTACTAAATGCTATAAAGGATGAATGGATTGATCTTCTTAATCTTGTGGGAAAAGGAGATGTTTATCGATTGTCATTTCAAGAAATTTGTGAACTATGCAAGAACATATCAAGAGGAAAAGCAAAGTGTGTAAGGTCCCCTCAAGATCCATTTATGGCAAAAGTAAGTAAGTCAACATCAGGATTGGTAAGTCAAACTGAACCTAACAATTTGCTAAACATTCTTGGCAATTTAAATAAACAAACTGACATGCTAAGAATGCAAAACAAGCAAAAAGTTGCTTCATTTATATTTTTCCCTAAATGTAGAAAGAAACATGCTTTGCATGAATGTCCACTTGATAACATTAAAATGTGTAAAATTTGTGCAGGATCACATACTACTGAAGATTTCCCATCATTACCAAGGTTGAAGGCAATTTACCAGAAGGATAATGGAGCAAATCAAGCACAAGAGCAACTTTGTTATGTAGCTCCAAGAGGACTATGGCAGCCTCATCAACCCAATATGATGCAATATCCTTATGCACAGTTTCAAGGTTATGCACAACAATCTCAAGGTAATTGGAAAACATCCTTGCCTTGGCAACCTTGGGCATCTCAATCCCAACCTCAAAACCAACCTTGGAAACCTTGGCCATCTCAATCCCAACCTCAAAACCAATCTTGGCAACAAAGTTGGAAAAGGCCCTATAAAGGAAATCCACCATGTCCTCAATCTTTCCCTCTCTATCCTCCATATCATCATCAATGTTATTCATACCATTTTCCTCCACCACAACATCAAAATCACCCTCATTTGACCTCAATTCAACCTTTCCCATTACCATCCACACAAGCACCCCAAAGATTCCCCACTCCACTACCTCCACAACCATTTCATATCCCCAACAATAAAACACCTCAATCAACTTACAATTCTGAGGTATTGAAAAATAATTCACCAGCTGTCATTGAAGAACAACAACTAGAAGAAGAAGACTCAAATAAGATCCAAGAATCATGGATGTCTGTTGATAAAGAGAAGTTATTAGAACCAGAGATTGAAAAGTCTCATGCATGCCTATCACCAGATTCTATGAATGAAGATCACATCTCCGAAGATTTGCATTTCATGATAGAGGAAAGACAAGGAAGACAAGATTACATTGAATCTTGGTTCAATTCAGTCATCGGATTCCAATGCTCAATTATTCAATATCTTCTAACATCATCTAAATCAAGACAGTTCGCATCTCATATACAGATACATATCAAAGAGTGTCTTTCAAACCTGCATATGAGTTTATCTATCATATTGTTAAAGACATGGTTCCATTGGAAGTACTCATATACTTGAACAAGATTTTCTTTTTCAAGTAGAGTAGGACATTAAAAAAAAAAAGAGAAAAAAAAAAAAAAGTAAAGAGAAAAATAAGTCCTATTGTGAAAACCAGCGTGTTGGCGCAATTGGACATGAGCTTTGCTTGAAAACCGGGCAACTCGCAAGAAAATTTCACAACAAGTTCTGCAATTTCATGATGGTTTCAATCTTTCATGGTTCTTCAAATCATTTTTGGTTCTATGCTCAAGTTGGATGATGTGGAATTCCTTAAGGTCCACCTTCCAACAGATCTTGTCCCATCGACCTCAACACTTTATATGGGATCAAGATTAGAGATTATTTGAAGTGTCTTGGAGCTTGCATTCATCAATGGCAAGCCTCCTCATTGATAACAATGGGAATACAACAATGTCTCTTGATTGTCAAATCTTGCAGGCGACTCGACTTCGACACATTCATTCATCCCTGTCAAGATGCACTGAGGTACCTTGACACTCATTTACATTATTGATGAGTTGTCTCGCATTGGTTAACGATTTTCATTATTGATTGGTAATCCAATGATTTCTTCCCATGCTCGACTTCGACACATTTATTCGCATGGTAAGAATTGTACCATGAATGTTGGCTTTGATGAAGACTAATGGTTTTTTGGAATCAACAACAACTTGCAGCAGTACATTTTATTAGTTTCTTCTAGCAGCATGTTCATATTCTTGTCAATTCAACCATAGCTGTGGAAAGTGGCAGTTTCTGCAGCTATTGCTGAAGCATCTTGTTCTTGTTTTTTGCAACTTTTTCCAAAGGCATTTTTGGCGCAAGTATTGCAAGAGATTGGAGCAGAAATAAAAAAATTTGAGTCTCATAATATCATAAATTGAGTAAGACGTGGACAGAATTTGGAAAAAAGCAATTTTTAAGGGCATTTCAGAAGGGTTTTTCAGGCAGATTTTCAATTTTCAGCATTATGGATAGAATAGGACAGATTTGAGTATTTTTGCACAGCAGCACCTTTTCTTCATCAAAATAAAATTATGGAAGCATGTGGCAGTAGAGAAGGTAAAAATACACATTTTCCCTTTGGAATCACTCAATTTGGCCTTCAAATGAGTTCGTGGCGTACTTTTTTTGTTGCAACATTAGGCAAAATGAAGGGTGGAACAGGGCAGAAATTGATTTTATCATAACTTTCAAACCGTGCATCCATTGGTCCTGAAATTTTTATGGTAAATGCATTGAGGTAGGGTGAATAAACAAAGAAAATTTCAGGGAAGTCTGATGTACCATTTGAGAGAAATTGCAAAATTCATTTCATTCTACAATTCCACTCCATCTCACTCCACTTTCACTCCATCTCACGCCATTTTCATTCCATTTCACAAGTCATATTCCACTTCCACTCCATTACATTTCACATCCATCTTTCATAGTCATACTTCATTTCTTTTTACAGATTTCATGTTGCAGCCACATCTTATTAAGCAGTTCCGACACAATTGTACAGCCTACAAAGAGATGATGGTTACAGGAAATTGAAGGATTTTGTTTTGAAGACCAATATGCTAAAAGAGGACCAAAGGAACAACATCAAGCACAACAATTAACAAGGTCAAAAATTCTGAGGTAAATTGTGAAAATTATTTTAATAGCAAAAACATGAAATAGATACAATGTGTATAATCATATGTTTCCTAAAACAACCTACCATTCGAATTGATTAACATATCTTGGCCATATCCCTTATCCAACATTCCAACCTACTATTCCACATCTGCTTAAGATTGTATCATTCACTTATTTCACCACAAGTTCATCATAAATTCTCCATCAGATCCATAACCACTTCATTTTCCCTTATCGCATCCATTCACCTCCATTACACTTTGCAGCCAATCCATCTCTAAGTGCAGAAAGGTAATTCTGAGGGTGAAGCATCATTCTTCAACTAATCCATCTTCAGACACATAGAAAAGTAATTCTGAAAGGAAGATAATCTGCATAGAGGAGGAAGAAAAGTAATTCTTCAACTAATCCATCTTGTAGTCAATCTAGCTTCAAGCATAGAAAAGTAATTCTGAAAGGAAGATAATCTGCATAGAGGAGGAATGTGGCTAATTGTCAGGACAGAATCAATTGAAGTCATGTATTTGGAAGGATATCCATAAGTCAAGGAACTAATACAATAAGCAGGGAGGCTAAATTTTATAGAGAAATTTGATGGCTTCCATAAGGAGATTACAAAATCTTTTGCCAAATCTTTTGATGGAGTAGAAGAAGAAAAACTGACATGGTTATTGGAAATAAACTTGACACTCCACTACAAGAGGAAGATGAAGAACTAATTTCTGAAAAGTTAATAGAGATTAGAAAATAGATTAGGGCCAAAAGAAGAAGAAATATAAAGTTGGATGTTCTAACAGAGGTTTCAGAGCACATGGAATAAAGTTTTGATGAAATTGCATGAGGACATGCAATAGTCTTGCAGTGGGGGTATGTTGAGCCCTAGAATTGCCTTCGCTTTTACAAACTTTCACCTCATTTCATCGTTATTTTATCACTTCATAAGCCTAAAATCAATGAAGAATGATTAGGATTGCTTAAAGGTTACATGCAATTGATTAACATATTGTATTTTCATGATTTTCGCTGTTTTAATAATTTTCTGCAAAATAGCTATAGAATACAGGCGTTCCATAGCTGATCAGGCATTTCATAGCTGATCGCACATTCTGCAGCTGTTTTAGAGTTTAAGTGGGTTACAGGTGTCGTCTCAAATAAAGGCGCATATGGGAAAATTCCAGACTTCATCCACATCATTCCTTGCTCCCTACAAAGTCTGAGGACAATTCTATAGGTGGTTATGCACGTGGGAAACCAAAAGCAAGAGGTAGAGTTCTACCGGGACACAGATTCTACAGCTGTCTGCAGCAAAGTACGCAACCTTCAATAAGAGTTTTAATTCGATTAGAAGTGGGAAAGACACTTATCCCTGTTTTTCTCAAAGAGTAGTTATGTAATTCCATTATAAGAATCACTCGGGAGACCGAGAGACGCTAGCTGGTGGATGTTTTGTTTTTAGTTCTCCAAGACTGTGTTACTCTATTTTTCCGAACGTTTTCCTTTAATAAAAGAAGTTCGGATTTGATGCATGAATTGGAGCAACGTTGAGGAGTTAAAAATTTGCGTGCTACTCTGGTGGTAGAGGGCCCCTACTGCCCGAGGAGTTTTTAATTTAGATAAGTAACTCTCGTTTCATTCTTAGCTTAGTTAATTTTCTGAATTCTGCATTTTTATGTTCATTTGTATTGAATGTTACAGTTTAGTCTCGTTCTAATGAATTCTTCCAAAATACCTCTAATGAGGAATGGGAATTAGCTGTGGTATTTTACGAGTTTAATTGTGTTTTCATTTCGAACTATGTGTTTTATGTCAATTTGCATTAGATAGTACAGCCAGAATTGTTTTTACAAACTCTTCCAAAATATCATTCACATTGAACAAGATGGGTTGTAGAATTCCATGGATTAGTTGCATGATTAATTTAGTTACAACACTCTGGAGGTAGAATGCATCTAGTTTAGCTCTGTCATTTCATTTCAAGTTTGATAATGGTTTTTTTAGTCTAATTCTGTTCACCATCTTTCTAGTTTAAATAATTTCACTTTAGTTCATTTGTGGTCACTGTGTTTTCAGTTTGATTAATTGAACTTTAGCTTAACTCTGTCATTTGTATTTCAAAATTGATTAATTGCATTCTTGTTCATGTTTTGCTTAATGTATAGTCAAGTCTCATTAGTTAGTTGTATAATAGTTCTGTTTTACTAGACTAAGGCCTTCATTATTTACAAAGATTATTCCTGTTATTAAACTTTTCCAACATATCACCATGCAGACAGGAATTGGTAATATCATTTCACAGCCTTTACTATTCTGCAAATTCTCATAATTGTGCAACTAGCCTTTTCCTCAAACTTATTCCAAAGGACTTTAACTTTCGAATAAGGTTTAGTAATGACAATTTAGGTTGTAGAGTACATTAGTTTCAGTACCCTTGATTAATTTAGAGTAGAATTATTCACTGTGTTGCAGAACTATCTTCTCCAAATATATTCAAACAAATCTCTAGTCATGGATAAGATCTGCTTTGTGATATGGTAAATTTTTGTTTAGGAAGACCTCCCTGCACTAAATCTATCCTTTTCTTGAAGTATTCCAACATATCTCTAAAAAAAGAATTGGACTAAATTTGTGTTGTGAGTTACTGTCTAGTTTTGCATACCACACATGATTTGGGACTGTTTGTAGTGTGACCAACAACTGCTTTTCACCAATATTTAGTTCTTTCTCTTCTTAACATAAAATCATAAAACCAAAAACATCATAAAAACACTAAACACAACGAAGTAGGAAGAGGTTACTTAGGCACATATGGTGCACTTCATTTCAGCAGTTTACCAACCCTGGTTCACAATTAATGAACTCAGTTTAGGAAACTAAGTTGAGCACAAACAGTTAGTAAACCTAGTTAGTGGGTTAAAACCCCATGGGGTTCTGGCATGACACTAATCATTGGATGTGGTCATTGAATAATCAATAATTATTAATTTTTTAAACTACTAAAATACCTCCACCATTAACTTCTTGAAGACCCTCTTAACCTAAGAATTTATATAAATTGTGACCCTCATATCCTCCTGATGCAAGGATTTCGGTACAAAAAATAGGTCATCATGGAATTATTGCTATAATTTTTTTTCTATGACGCTTCAGATGCTGAAAAGAAACCATTTGAGCTGAAATATCGATGAAACACGCGACGAAATTTTAGATATTGGTTCGCTATATTTTCGGATATATGATATGAGGAAGTTAGGGTTTTTGTAGGCTCTCAAATTTCATGTCAAACAGGTGACCTTGGGAAAATCATCATAACCTTCTCTCTGACAATTGGATTCAAATTTCGTAAAAAGTGATAGAAAGAGGACAGGATTTAATTTTTTGGATATCATTTTCGAGACCGAAGGTTGAAATAGTGACACCTAGAACTTTGTACAATTTCGCTCTACTAAACCTATATATAATCAAGTCATCGTAGGAGGTTGGGAATAACTATATGTTGAAGAATCCAATATTGATCAAACCTATGAGGTTGGAAAGAGGACTCATAAATTACATAGATACAACACATTCAATATCGTGCTTCTAGAAAGGAAAAAAATGCATTCAAGGATCAATGCAGTAAGGACAAGGCATCAATAGTCAAGGGTAAGTCTGCTACAACAAGGTATGTATGATTAGTGTTTTAATTTTAATTTGAATATCATCTTTGACATGTGTTTTTGTATGACAGTGTAGGTATTTTGTATGTATGTTTCATTGGGTTTTGTTCATAAATGTTGAAAGTATTTACATTTAAATTTTGAATATTTCTCCAACATATGTTTTGCACGACAGTGTAAGTATTTTGTTTGTATATTGCTTTGGGTCTTATACATTAATGCATGTGTAGGAAGGATGACATAATCAGACAACTCATACAGATACTATAAGGACAATGAAACGCCACAGTACCATTACTTGAAGCAAGCACAACAATACCATAGCAACTGCTAGTATTCAAAGAAAAAGTGTCAAGTCAAGTATCAGGTCATGTCAAAATTCAGTATTGTAAAAATAATCATTGTAAAATTGTAAAAGAGTCATTATTGTAAAAGAGTCAATCTCCCTAGAGTTGGAGAGGCATTTTTTGGAGGTATAAGTGTCATTGTTGGATAATTTTATGGTTGGATGATTGGTATAGTTGAAGAAAATAATTGTGAATCATATTGTATCATGGATCATTGTCCCTGGTACGGGATTCTACACTATTGTATTATTTCTAATCATTATAGGGTGGAAGGGAGGTGCTAGGTTGGTGTATGAAGTCACCTACATGTTGGAACCTTTGAAAACTTCAGGGTGGTAGGTCGATCTAATATGTCGAGGCATCCATTCAATTGACTATTGAAGAAACCAGGGCATTGGGGCATCCTTCCAGTGGGAGCTAGATATGAATTATTTTCTATAATTATGGTAATTTCATACCTTCCATTTTAGTTGGGGCTGAATATTACAAAATTTATTAGGAAAGCGTTTGGTGGTTTTTGACCGAGAGGGCGTTTTCCACCTAAAATTCATGTGCCTATTGTGTCTTACTGTTTACTGTTGTTACTCGATAAACATAAAGGATAATTGAAGATTAAATAATTCTATAAAAATATTTAAAAGTGCTAATTGATAAGAAATATTGATTGAACCCCCTCCCCCCCCCAGTATTTCCAACAATTGGTATGAGAGCTTTCTTCCTTCAATATGTAATATTCCTAAAATTTAGCTTGTAGCTAAATGAAATATTATAGACTATTTTATCAGTAGGTAGGTGAATAAATGGGTAGCGAAGTCCATAAATCTCTTTAGCAGCAATAAAAACACTTTAAGTGTAAAAGGAGACAGTCTGAACAACTAAATAAATCACCTTTGAGTGTAAACAAGGGTTGGATCATGTTGAATAGCTCAACTTTGACCAAATCAAGAGTGTTGTTATGGAGGAGTGGATATTAAATGAGGAATAACACATTTTTGGAGGGAGATTGATTGCATGGAGGTAGGGACCTAATTGAGTGGGGATAGGGGCAAAGAAGCTCATAAATTATATAAGGAAGAGGATGGCACCCATATGGGGCATGTTTTTTGGCTTATTATTTTGTATGTGGTCTATTTAGACTTCTTGCATTCTTCAGCTATTTAGTTGAGTTTGTTTTTTTGTTTAGCACTCAATGTTCCTGAGCAGGAATCCCATATCGTTCCTTAAGAGGCCTCTTGGAGGAGAATTGCACTACATTTCCACATTCAGGCTCAAGGCCAAGATATATCTTTCTTCATCAGCACATTTTCTGCAGAATATTGTGTTGTGTTGCAGGGTGTACCTATGGAGGATCATTTTGGGTGTCTTGAGAGCTAGTTTTGCAGTGGAGGAAGGTTTATTTCCATTTGAAGAGCTGTAAAGAAGACCCTTGTGCTCTATTGACCCATTTGGCAGCAGGTTAAGGATTATTTATCACCTACAGCGTAGTTTCAGCCCAAGTCTCCGTTACTTTAGGGAGGATTTGTAGGGGTATTTGCAGTGGTTGTTTTGGGACGTGATTTCTTTAGTGGAGGAGCCATTATTTCATCCGAAGGATCTATTGAAGAAAATTTTTAGTTTTCTACATCAGCTTTAGCCATATCTTTTCATTTCTCTTGTTTCAACTTACCTTCATCCCTAGGGCTGCAACTTACATTGGCACATTGTGTGCATTTTCCAGAAACCCTCTTGGGTTGTCTTAGAAAGCTAATCTAGTGCCCAGATTTGTATGTATAGACTCTATTAGGGCATATATCAGTATTTTTATATCATTATATCATCTCCAACTGTATTTATAGTTAATAAGGCTGCACTGTAGTTTCTCTCTGACATTTTTTATTGTAACAACAACTCATATTTTGGAGTGACTTCTTACGGGAGGCTCGTTTCCTCATTGTATATGATTTATGCCTCACTATTTTGTATTTATTTTTTGTTCTTATACAAAAATTTTTGACTCTATATTGGTCTCCAATGTTAATATGTTGATTCACACTGCTATTTCCAATTTTCTGCTCATATATTGCTGCTTTCCCATTGGGGAATACTACAGTAGTATCAGAGCATAATATTGGCTCAGCCTGTGCATTCAGCAAATATGTCACCATAAGGAGAAGCTTCTTTCAAGAAGAGGAGATGTGCAAAAGAAACAAAGAAAAGACTCCATTATTTGGAGGAAGGGAGGAAGAGGGGCTCTCAAATTTTCTTTTCCAAACTATGCAGAGAATTCATGAATATCTCAAGAACATGAGAAGGGTGATGTGTAGAGAATCTCCAAGGGGGTTTGAATATGAAGAAAACCCTAGATTTTTACATGATGGGTGTGAGAATTCAGCCACACAATCTAATCCACAACATAGTACTATGCCCATATTTACTGTAAGAGAGATGGAGGAAGGAGTGACTATCTTCAGGAGTATGAATCTCAATATTGGAGATTCAAGGAACACTTGAACTTCCAAGATTTTTTCCAACTCAAGGAGGAAAGAATACCCAAAAATCACAATAGAAGAAAAAGAGGTAGATTATTTCTGCCACATTTTGATGGGTCATCCACATACACATCCAAGGATTGGATAGAGCAGCTAGAGTCGTAGTTGCAGCTACATCAAGTTTTAGAAAAGGAAGCCCTTAGAATAACATCACTGTATATTAAAGGTAAGGCTTATACTTGGTGGTTTTATGAATCTTCTTCATTTAATCATGCAAATATAGCTACTTATGAAGGATTCACTAAGAGATTAGTGAAGGTATGTGATGGAAAACAATTTGAAGCATCTTTGATTAAGCTAGCCAAACCAAAACATTCAAAACCATTGCCTGAGTTCGAAAGATCTATTATGCTCACTCCACTTCAGATTTCTATTAAGGGGGATGAAAACCTGTATGATACCTTACCAAGGGAAAGATCCCCATTGCAGGAAGAGCTTTATTCTCAAAGGGAAGAGATGAAGATTCCTCCTTCAAGGGAAGACCAAGATCTAGGGTCTCCCATTCTTGATGAGGTATTCTGAAATATTAATGAGGAGGAAGAGCAGAGAAGAAGGAACAACGTTGTCACTTCAGGAGGGGAACCTTCACCACATGGGTATGGGCATGAAGTTATTGCTTCAATTAGACAATTTTTTCCACCCTTGCAAAAGGTTCCCAACGAGCAACATGTGACAGTAGTGTTGGGAAGTAAGACCTTGATGGGAGGAGGAGAAAAAAAGGTGGATCAACATCAAAGGCTAGGGAGCATGCACCCTTGTTTATTTCAAGGGATTTACATACATAAGAATGAGACTGGTTTGCATAGTGAAAGGAGGAACAAATCAGTCCACTCACCTATATAGTCTACTTCAGACTTTGATGTCTCATTACATGGAGGCATTCCACCCGAGAGACCGCCAGATTAAGAGATGAAAGACACCTCACCACTCATTTGTCTAGGAGGGGTGAGAACCTTGGGATAATTTGGCACAGCGCAAAGAGTCTTGGGTAGGATCAAGGACGAGGGAGACATTCCCCCAACATCATCATTACCCACTCTCATCAACTATTCTGCATTGGGAGACGATGTTTTTGGGGTGGAGGATGGCATTGTCATGGTGCAAGGAGACCACTTCATGGCATTGGAGGATAGGAGGATATTTCCACATAGGGAGGAATCTACCCCATTTTCTAGAGGAGGGTGGCCATAAATCTAGGCATTGGCTAGACTTGGGAGATTTTGGAGAGGTGATAGTTTCTTATGAAAGACTAACCTCCAAAAGCTTCAAACTTCACTTGAGCGTGAGAAACTACAGGACGGACATCAGGAACATGTTAGTAGCATACCAGTGCTTGACTTCAGCATAATGGATGTCAAGGAAGAAGTCAACCACATGATAAAGGCTACACAGTATAAACCAACAACATTGTCATTACAGAGTTTAGATCCTTATTGGAGATTCCAGGTATTGGTGGAATACTCCAAGGATTTCTTACATGTATGATACTTAATGACCAGTTTCCAGATGGAGGATACACAGTGAGAGATGGGGTCATATTTTATCACGATAAGATCTTCTTAGCTAAATCCTCAAAGCTCAAGGACAAACTACTACATGCAGCCTATGAGATATTGCTTTCCAATCCCACTGGTTTCATTAGAGCATTCCATACTATCTTGGAGGGATTCATGTGGGAATAATTCAAAGAGGAGATGCACTATCATATGAGGAAGCACATAGTTTTTTTGGAGGGTGAGAAGAAACATGAATCTTGGGAAGAGTTATCATCAACTCCTTACTCATTGGGTGTGAGAGGGAGCTCATCCATGAGCTAACTCACTAGTTTGAACCAAGTGTATGGTAAGGATTGTAATTCTAAGCATCATGATATACTTACTATATACTTTCATTTTCTTAACACTCATATACAGGGCATTGCTCCAAGAGGGATCCTTCTTTCTTATTGGCTTCATGGGCTACTTGGGGCCATGAGCAATGATGATGTTTACCATTCCCTAGAAACATTTGGGGAGATGATGTATTCTTCATGGTGTGCATCATTAACACCAACCATCATACACCTTCTCCAAGCATGCAAGAAGAACGGGACAACAAACAAGTGGTGGGGGAAACACTTGTTATATCATATTCTATGGAAATTAGGAGCAAAAATACGTTGGTTGCACATGAGGGACCATTGTCCCTCTCCTTTACTACACATGGAAGCTAGAATGACTTTTATTATGATTCCATATGTTGAGGATGTGCTTATCTTTGTTGGGAACATGATTGGAGGAAAGGCAGATTGGTTGGATGTGTCCATGGGGAATGAAATTTCCCACACCTTTTATGCTTCATGCTTCAAGGGGAGCATGGGCGATGATATGGGCACTACAGTAGATCACTTAATTCTTTATGAGATGAGCCATATGATTGTTTGGAGAACTTGGGATATGCCTCTCATGAACGTTTGGGAGGAAATTTTCTATGAATTACCATGCTGGGAGGTGATTCATTTCATTTGGATGATAACATGGAGATGGGAGTCTCTCTTTGGGAATGAGATCCCCTATGATTGTAATTATTCCTACCTTGAAGAGGCCATTGGACAACAAGAAGGTTTCCATATATACCTTCCATTCTCTCATGATGAGAGCCATTTGGCTTATCCACCAAAGGCCAACTTGCACATTTGGGAGGAACCATTCGGAGACAAAATTTTTGTAGAGTATCTGAAGCAATGGTGGAGACTACTTGGTGAGGAGGCCACAAGAGGAGGGAAGAATTTTTCTCAATCCTTACAGTTGCTTGAGGAAAAGAAACATTTTTTAGGGGAGGACTATAATATTCCTAAAATTTAGCTTGTAGGTAAATGGAATATTATAGACGATTTTATCTCTAGGTAGGTGAATAAATGGGTAGGGAGGCCCAAAAATATCCTTAGCAGTAATAAAAACACTTTAAGTGTGAAATCAGACCTTCTAAGCAGCTAAATAAAGCACCTTTGAGTGTAAACAGGGGTTGGATCATGTTGAATAATTTAACTTTGACCAAATCAATAGCGTTGTTATGGAGGAGTGGACATTAAATTAGGAATAATGTAGTTTTTGAGGGTGATTGTTTGCATGAAGGTAGTGACCTACTTGAGTGGGGCCAAGGGCAAGGAAGCTCATAACTTATATAAGGAAGAGGATGGCAGCCATATGGGGCATGTTTTTTGGCCTATTATTTTGTATGTGGTCTATTTAAACTACTTTCATTCTTTAGCTGTTTAGTTGAGTTTGCTGTGTTGTTTAGCATCAGGTGTTCCCGAGAAGGAATCCCATCTCTTTCCTTGAGAGGCCTCTTGGAGGAGCATTACACTACATTTTCACATTTAGGTTCAAGGCCAAGCTACAAATTTCTTCACCAGCACAGTTTCTGTAGAATATTTTGCTATGGTGTAGGGTGCAGCAGTGGAGGATCATTTTGGGTGTCTTCAGAGCTAGTCTTGTAGTGGAGGAAGGTTTCTTTCCATTGGAAGGCCTGTAAAGAAGACCCTTGAGATCTATTGATCCATTCAGCAGCAGGCTAAGGATAATTTATCCCCTACAACGCAGTTTCAGCCCAGATCTACGTTATTTTAGGGAGGAGTTGCAGGGGTAGTTGCAATGGTTGTTTTGGGAGGTGATTTCTTCTGTGGAGGAACCATTCTTTCATCTGGAGGATATATTGGAGAATATATGTATTTTTCTACATCAGATTCAACGACATCTTCTCATTTTTGTTGTTGTAGCTTACCTTTAGCCATATCTTAGATTCAGGCTACAACTTACATTGGCACATTGTGTGCATTTTCCGGAAACCCTCTTGGGTTGTCTTTGAAAGCTGATCTAGTGCCTAGATCTGTATGTGTAGAATCTATTGGGGCCTATATCAATATTTTTATATCATTTTATAATCTCTAGTTGTAGTTATACTTAATATGAATACATTTTAGTTTCTCTCCGGCATTTTGTATTGTAACATTAGCTCATATTTGGGAGTGATTGCTTCTGGGACGCTTGTTTCCTCATTTTATATGATTTATGCCTCACTATCTTGTACTAATTTTTTATTCTTATACACAATGTTATGAATCCATATTGGTCTCCAATGTTAATGTGTTGATTCACACTACTATTTCCAGTTTTGTGTTCATATATTGTTGCTTCCTCATTTGGGAATACTACATAATAACAATCTAACAACTGGAAGGAGATCATGAAGTATACTAATAATAGAGTGATGCTATTCAACGGAAATAAATACACACTTTTCAGTGGAAGAATGCAGGTTCATTTTCTTGTGCAAGTATATGAAGTATGGGAAATTGTTGAAAAAGTCTTTATAGTGACCCAGGATGAACAAGGTAAGAAAAATATGGTATATCATGCAAAGGCTAAAGATCCTATTATCGATGGGCTTATCAAATATATCTATATTAAGGTACTGAGTTGAAAAATTCCTAAAGAAATGTGCAGCAGAATTGAGAATATATATGCAGGTTACTCAAACGTGAAAGAAGAAAAGCTTCAAATTTACAGGGAAAAATTTCAGCAACTCAAAATGAAGGAATATGAAAATATTTATGCATACTTACAACATGTTGATGAAATAAAAAATGCATTGGAACATTTGGGAGAACATGATAACATGAAAATTGTTGTCTAAAAGATCCTTAGAACCTTGCTAGCAAGATTCAACCCAAATGTATTTGTCTTGGAATATAGTTTGAATCTAACAAATCTCAGCAAAGATGAATTTCATGGAGTGCTTATGGCATATGAAATAAGTATTGAATAAGAGGATGATACAACTCACCTAGAAGCAACATTCGCCGCATCCAGGAAGACTAGTAAGGACAAGCATACTCTGAAAGTGAAAACTTCTAGTTGTAAGGAAGAAGAAATTGTTTAAGAAGATTTTCTTCTCCAAAGAAGATATCTCCTCATCTGATGAAAACAATAATAATGAAGAAGAAATCAACAAAATATTATTTTCTATGGCCAAGCATAATAAGCAATAAGGATCTGATGAAGAACGAGACGAAGAAGAGGTGATGACTAATGTTGAATTTCAAAATGAATTGATTAGGGTTATCAAAGAGTTCAAGGTCAAGAAGAAGCACGTCAACGCTCTTGAAGGAAAATTAAAGATAGAAAGGGAACATGTCCTAAATCTTAAAATCAGGGTGGAAGAATACAAACGAGTGGAATAATTGCTTAGGAGAGAATTAGAGGAAAGCAACATGGAAAGAGAAGAATTGGAAGCTGAAATAGTTTCTCTAACAAAAAAAGTAAAAAATGGAAAAAGTCTTCAAAACTACACTAACATCTCCAAGGAATTGGAATAAATCATAAAAAATTAGTGATCAAATAGTGACAATATCGGTCATGGTTACAAAGAAAAATTTGAAAATGAGCCAAGTCCTTCTATGACAACAAAAAAAATGGATATGAAAAATATAACAAGCAGGTAGACCTCCCAGCCAACTCAAGAGATGAGAACTCACATAAAGAACCGTGGAATAAAATTCCTAGAAGAAGATTTCATCCCAGGTATCAACTTATATTCTATGGTCATTTTTATTCATGTGGAAGGTTTGGACATAGAGCTATAGAATGTCGCACATATTCTTGGAATAAATACAATTTTGGAAGAGCTTTCAGAAGATAGTATAAAGCTCAACAAAATATTAACAGATTTGATCACTTGAGAGATGATGTTGAATGCTACAAATGTAACAATTTTGGGCACTTGGATAAATAATGCACACTTGGAAGTTCTTAAAATGAATTCTCGAAAAATTAGAATGAAAAGATATTGAAAAAGAAGACTCAAAAATGTGTTTTTTTCTCTGAAGGCTCAAAGCAACATAAAAGTTTGGTATGTTGATAGTGGTTTCTCAACTGATATGACTGGAGATAAGGACAATTTTATATTCTTGAAAGAAAATAAGGATGGAACAATGTCTTTTGGAAATGACGAGTCTTCAAATGTCATAGGAGTAGGTATATTCACTCTTGGAAGAAACAATGCATTATCGAAATATGTGTTTTTTGTTGAAAACATGAATCAAAATCTCCTCATTGTTGGAAAAATGTGTGACCAATGACAAATAATGCAATTTAACTCTAAGAAATGTGAAAACAGGAAAGGCAAGTTCGGTAAAATTGTGACTACAGCAAGAAGAGCTCAAAATGACATATATTTTTGGATGAGACACCTAAAGGGTGCCTTTTAGCGAAAGAATATGAAAGTTGGTTATAGCAAAAACGAATGGGACATATAAATTTCTACAATTTGGTCAGGATTAGTAAGAAGGCAGCAGTAATAGAAATTCCAAAAATTTAAAAACCTGCCAATACGATATGTGAATCCTGTTGGCATGGAAAGCAGACAAAATTTGAGTTCAAGAAAAAAATAAAAAATTGCATCATGTCCATTGGAATTATTACATACTGATCTATGTGGTCCTATGAGATCAAAAGGTTTATATGGAGAATTATATTTTATGCTAATGATAAATGATTACACCAGAATGAAATTCGTCAACTTCTTAAAGAAAAATACTGAGGCATTCGAGTGTTTTAAAATCTACAAGGAATTGGTCGAAAATGAAACTGATTTGAAGATAAAATGTCTGAGATGAGATAATGGTAGAGAATTCACTTCCAAGGTATTTCAGCAGTACTGTTATGAAAATCGAATAAAAAGGAGATTATCAACAACCAGAACATTGTAGCGAAATGGAGTTGCTAAAAGAAAAAACAACACCATATAGGAAATGGCCTGAACAATGTTAAATGACTCAAAATTACATGATAAATTCTGGGCTCAAGCAATCAATACAACTTTATTCATTATAAAAAGAGGTTTGCTAAGGAAAATTTGTAACATGACTCCATACGAATTATGGAAAGGAAAATCGGCTAACGTAAAATAATTCAAAATATTTGGAAGCAAATGATGCATCTAAAGAGAAGATAAAAAATTGGGCAAGTTTAATTCCCATGTCGATTAAGGTATTTTCTTTGGTTATTCATGCAAAAGGAAGGCTTATAGACGGTACAATCTGAGGAGAAAAGAAATAGTGGAAAGCATAAATGTTACTTTTGATGGATATTGTGTTACAAACAATGATGACGAGATTGTCCCTTCAAGAAAATATGAGGGATTTGAGGGAGAATCAGTGAAGGATGAAGAAAAATCTCAAGAAAAATACCAATCAAATAAGGAAACAAAAGTCAACAAAAAGGAAATAAGAAATGATCAACAAGATGTACAAGAAAATTCTCTAAAATATTTAAAATAATGGTGTCAAAATAATCATTTATCAAATAAAATCATCAGAAACATAAATGAAGGAACTGGAACCAGAAGAAGTCGACAGCTTCTTTCATCACAACAAGCCTACCTTGCTTTTTTTTTTAAATTTTGAGCCTAGGAATTTTGAGCAAGCTAGTCAAGATGAACACTGAGTAGCAATTATGAATTAAGAACTCGATCAAAATTGAGAATAACGACACCTGGGAATTGGTTCCATGACCAAAGAATAAAATTTTTATTGGAAATAAATGGGTCTTAAGAAAAAAATTGAATGAGGATGGGCAGGTTACCATGAATAGGGAAATATTAGTCTGTGAAGGATATGCATCAGTTGAAGGAATTGATTTTGGAGAAAAATGTGCTCTCATTTCCATAATGGAAGCTATCATAATGTTTCTCGCTTATGCATGCTCAAGAAAAATCAAGGTCTACAAAATGGATGTTAAGTCAACATTTCTAAATGGTTAATTGGAAGAACAAGTTTACATTGAAAAACCCGAAGGGTTTTTGCTCTCTAAAAAGGAAGACTATGTATGCATATTAAAGAAGGCACTATATAGTCTCAAGCAAGCTCCTAGAGCTTGGTATTCTCGTCTTGATGGATATATACATCAACAAGGATTAAAGAGAGGAAACGCCAACAAAAATATCTAGGTGAAAGTGGATCAATATAACCTAAGTATTCTTGAGGTATATGTGGACGATATAATTTTTGGAAGCAATGATAACAGATTAAGTAAAAACTTTTCCACAAAGATGTAAAGTGAGTTTGAAATGTTTCTACTTGGTGACTTGATGTACTTTTTAGGGCTTACGATCTCTTAACATGATAAATAAATATTTATATATCAAACCAATTACATTAAGGAAATGCTCAAGAAATTAAAGATGGAAGATTCCAAGCTTGTCCTTATCCCAATGGTAACAAGTTGCAAGTTAAGTTTAGAATATTCATAAAAGTATGTGGACCAAAGGTTGTATAGATCTATGATCGGCAATATTCTATATGTGACAGCTTCTCGGCAAGAAGTAATGTAGGCGGTTGGACAAGTAGCAAGATTCGAAGAAGAACCAAAAGAATCTCATATTATTACCATCAAAAGAATTATCCGATATCTTAAGGGCACACAAGAATATGGTTTATGGTATCCCAAAGGAGAAATCTAGTTATCCAATCTTATATAGAGGAATATTGGGCAGGAAATGTTGATGATCTAAAGAGCACCAGTGGAGAAACATTCTCTTTAGGTGGTTTCCTTGTTTCATGGTTAAGTTAAAACAATCTTCAATCTCATTATCCACAGCAAAAGAATAATATATTGTGACAATAGCTTGTTGTAATCAAGTTATCTGGATGAAACAAAATTTTTAATATCTTCAACTAAAGTTTGACAAGCCTATTCCCATATTTTGCGATAACACCAATGCCATCAGTATCTCCAAGAATCCTATGATGCATTCCAAAAAGAAGCACATTTCGATCAAATATCATTTCGTTAGAGAGAAGGTCACAAAAAATAATATCAAGATTCAATATGTTGGCACAAAAGAACAAATTGATGACATATTTACCAAACCATTACCTCGTGAAGCATTCAAGTATCTTTGTTTAAAGCTTTGGATTCTCCCAAGTTCTCATTGCACTCTTCCTCTTATCTAACTAAGTAAAAAAAGGGGAGTTGAGGTGTGTACAAGTCCGCAGGATGATGTTTGTCAATGTGACTTACCCTTTTTCATTGATGACAAAGGGGGAGATAATGTTGTAAGAATAGGTGTCATGATCACAGCGGGAGTACTTGTGTGAGTAGGAGTTCATAAATTTTTCTCAAAATTGAAAGTTACAAGATTGGGTTCAAACTAGGATGGTTGCGTAGACCTCGTCTTCTTGATTCTAGTGACATGAACGGTTCGAAAAACCGATGTCATATGAGGGAAATAATGTGTTTTGATCGAATTCCCAAATAACTAAATTTTGCGACAGAGTTGACTGGGATGCCCATTCAGTATGGAGGATGCACAGTCAGCAAAAATGAATATTCTGAAGAATATTCCTTTACTTAAAGCCAACTAGTGGATGAAAAGTGGGGCTATATGATTTGTTTAAGGGATTGTACACTGTTTTTTGGTGGAAAAATTATAGGGTGGCACGTGGCCAACCCTGAGGCCGCCACGTGTCCCCAAGGTGTTAGTGTAAAATTTTGGTAGAGGTCTGTAGGTTTCAACCTCATGACCTGTGGCCTGCACGCATAGGTCTCCACAAATCGGGCTACAAGATGTTACCTAACTACTATAGAGCGCATGTTCTATTTGAAGAGTTATGAGGTGTCATTTGGGGGTTGGGACTACCAGCAGTCCCAAATCGCCGACGGTCCATTGTATATGGTCACATGTCATTGCAACCAACAAAAACATAAAATTTAACTGTCTGTAGACTCCGCTCATTCAACCTTATCACATATGATTATCGCAACTAATATCCCTACATGGTTTAAACTCCGGTTATTACATTAACACATATTAAACTTCGGTTGAAATAGTTACTATGGTTCACGCCTGGAATTCCACTCCGGCATTTACTATCACCGCGAGTTTTGGGGGTTGGAATGTGGCCACCCCCTACCCATAATGTTTAAATTAATGGTTAGTGCTGTCAAAAATATAGAGCAGACCCTAAAATTTAGTGGATTGCACTAAAATAACTCCACTTAAGTGGAGTTCTCCACAATTAGTGGAGTTTTTCTAGGTGTTACTGGGAAAATGAACTGGAGGCTCAATTTTCACCCATTCTGAGTGAATAAAGAGTCACTCTAGAATAACTGGAGCATTCTGGAGCCATTGGTGTAGAGAAAACAAACATTAGAGGCTTGTAAATACATCTATTTGAAAATGTTTGAGCATAATTAAATATGGACATGCCATTGGGAGTTGGACCAATAGATGTAGCCCAGGAGGGGTGAAATACTTCATCATGCTTGTTGTGTAAATTTTATGTGGTGTTTTATTTCTCTGTTATAAAGTGTTTTTCAATATTATTTTCTCTTATTTCATTCTTCTAATTCACTAAAATCATCTATATTTCATTGGTAAAATTCTGAATCCTTAAGAAAACTCTGGAGACAAGTATGCACATGTTTTATAACTGAAAATAAACTGAGCACAATAAAACTAATACAGTCTTTTTAGATCAGGTTGGTATCAGAGATATAGTTTATTCTCTGGTGTTGTTTTGTGAAAAACATTGTTTAGCTATTTCCAAGTGTTAGATGCTTACTAGGCTCAAGGTCAAGAGAGTAGAAGGCAAATCGATAGGAGCATAAGGGTCTTAAGACGAGCCAAAGAAAAGGAGAGCAAGATTGCCAAAATCTCCACCATCTAGTTCACCTCCTAAGGAAGAAAAAGTGCCATTAAGCATGCCTCAAGAGGAAGGAAAAATCCATGAAGAGATGGATCCCAAAGAGGAAGAAAGAGTGTTCAGGAAAGCATTCCTAGACACGACTAAGGTGGTTAGAATCCTTTATCAAGAAAGGAATGAGAAACTAGAAGGAGAAGGATCCAAACTTCATAATGAAGGATAGGGATCATCAAGAGGTCATAATGATGAAGATAAGTCAAAGTAGGGAAATGGAGGAAATGGAGGTAGTGGAAAGTCACCATCCTCACCATCATCATCATCATCCTCTACATCATCTTTAGTACATTAGCCACACAAGTCAAAGGACACTGGTAAAATTCCTTTCTTAAAAGTTGATGCTAAGTTTTAATTGCCAATGTTTAATGGTGAAGTCAATGCAGAAAATCTTGATAATCAGATTAGGCAATTGGAGGTCTATTTGAGAATCCAAGACCTTCAAGATGATGATACCAAAATCCAGTTAGCTTCATTGAGAATGGAAGGTGCAGCATTTGTTTGGTGGTAAGACAAGACAAAGGAGGAGATCAAGAAGCACTTTATCATGGATTTATTTCATTACTGGAATAAAACAACAATTTTATCCATTAGCTCATATGCAGAAAGCCATAATGAACTGGCAAAAGTTTAGGAAATTGAAGGGACAAAATGTGCAAGAATACACCCAAGAATTTAGGAGAAGAGCTCTCTTATTAGGGGTATATTTGCAGAGTCGAGATACTTTGGTCAAGTACATAGGAGGCTTACATAGCTACCTAAAACATACTATTTCATGTTTAACCCCACAATTCTAGATGAAGTATGTGTTCAGGCCACACATCTAGAAGCTAGAGGGAAGAATATTTCTAAAGAGGGCAGGAACAAACCTTTTAAGGGTAAAAACAAAGAGAATACCTCAAAAGGTAAAAGAAATAAAAATGCATCTGTTAAGAAAGAGCGAGAAAATTTAGTTTGTAAAAATTGTTCAAAAGAAGGCCATGATGAAAATCATTTTTGGAAATTAAATCCTAAAAAGAGGCCCAAGAAATACAACAACAAAGGAAAACATAAAACTACAGCTACAACTCAACATGATCTATGAGAAGATTTAGGGGATGAATATAAAATTACAGCCACAGGATTGAAGAACATTAAGGGGAAAGAAAATGAAACTAAACCCAGTACTAGTACATAAAACTATCACATACATGCTCTAAATGAAGAAGAAAGAATTGAACTGTTTCATGAGGGTCATATCCAAACATACCAAGATTGACACATTTTTTGATAGTGGGTCACAAGAAAACTTAATCTCTGAATACTTGGTAAAAAAACTTAACATTGATACAATACCACATCCAAAACCATATCCACTTGTTTGGATTTGTAAGGATGCAAATTTACAGGTTTCAAAGAAGTGTATATTGCGGTTTGCAACAACTGCACATTTTCTTGACACAGTTGAATTAGAAGTGGTTCCACTGGACATAATAGGTATTGTGTTGGGGAGTCCTTACTTGTATGACACAAAAGAGATCTTCCATCGCCATGAGAAAAAATATCTTTTATTCAAAAATGGAAAGGAGTACATTTTTAGAGCACATCGCAAGAAGACAATAATTGCTATGGTAAATGCTCAATAGGTAAAGATGTTGGTAAATTCAAGTAAGAGTTTTTTTCTTCTAATTATTAATCCTAAATATGATGTTAATCATGAATCATTGGAGGGAAGTGATACTAATTTTAAATCATATTTATATGATGTAGTTGATGCACATCATGAGATGTTTTAGGAGCCAACAGGATTGCCTCCAGAAAGGGAGATTCAACATGAGATTCAGTTGCAACAAGATTGTCCTCTTCCAAACATAGACATGTATCACATGTCTATAATGGAGAATGTTGAAATAAAGAGGCAAATCAGGGAGATGTTGGACAAAGGAATCATAAGGCCAAGCACTTTGCCATGTGGTTCACCCATAGTCTTGATTCGAAAGAAAGATGGGACTTAGCACATGTGTGTAGACTTGAGATTTGAACAAGATAACGGTAACGAATCGATACCAAATCACAAGGATAGATGATTTTCTTGATCAGATGAAAGAATGAAATTTTCTCACTAAGTTATATTTACGAAGTGGATATCATCAAGTAAGAATTGCAGAAAGTGATATATGGAAGACTACATTCAAAACCAAACAAGGGCTCTTTGAGTGGTTAGTAATGCCATTTGGTTTGTGTAATGAACTAGAAACTTTAATGTATGTTATGGATAGTGTTTTGCATCCATTTCGTGATGACTTTGTGATTGTGTATTTAGATGACATATTGATTTTCAGCAAAAGAAAAGAAGAATATGTCCTGTATGTGAATAGAGTGCTTGATGTTTTGAAGAAAGAGAAATTGATTATTAACATGTCAAAGTGTGAGTTTGGAAAGACCTATTTTGTTTATTTGGGACACATTGCAGGAGGAGGAGAGTTGAGAATTGCTCCTTCTAAAGTGGAAGCTATTTTGAATTGGCCCACACCCAAAACAGTAACCGAGGTAAGAATTTTCTTAGGAGCAGCTCAGTATTGGAGAAATTTTATGGCTAACTTTTCTGCCATCGCAGCTCCTATGCATGTAGTGACAAATGTGAATAAAGTCTTCCAATCGAGAGGAAAACAACAACAAGCTTTTGAATCTTTAAAAGACAATATCATTTCAGCTCCAGTCCTTTCATTACCGAATTTGAGACGTCCATTCGAGATACAAACTGATGCTAGTGATTATGCCATGGGCGCAGTTCTTTTGTAGCAAGGTAAGCCTATCGCTTTTCATTATGAAACATTCAATGGTGTTGTAACTAATTACCCTACATATGACAAAGAACTGTATGCACTGGTACAAAGCTTCAGGAAGTGGAAAAACTACTTGATGGGTAAAGAGACAATTGTACATACTGATCACTACCATTACAGTATTTGCAGTCGCAAACAAAATTGTAGCAATCATGAAATTTCAGGTGGATGTGATTTCTTCAACAATTTCACTTGGTTATAAGGTAAAAGAAAGTTATTTTCAATAAATTTTCTAATATGCATTTAAGATAGATTATTACTGCATCTACTTTACTAAAAAATGATTCTATTGTACATGAGAGTTACATAGAACAATATGCACATGATGTTGATTTTCAAGATGTGTATGCTAGTTTGAGTGAATGGAATCAAGTTGAACAAAATGATTATCACATGCATAAAAATTTGTTGTTTCATTTGGGCAAGCTGCGTATACCATAAGGAGAGAGGCTCTCATGATAGAAGCTCATTCATCTCTTATTGTTGGAAACTTTGGGGTAAGAAAAATAGTGGCACATCTACGGAGGTATTGCTATTGGCTTTGCATGGTAGATAGCGTGTCGCATTTTATAAGAGGTTCTTATATGTGTGCAACAAGAAATCCTAGTAATAGGAAACTTGGGTTTTACCTGCCACTACTGGTACCATCAAGGCCATGGGAGAATATCTCCATGGACGTTGTTGGAGGTCTACATATGTCAAAAAAACTACATGATTGTTTTTATGTAGTTTTGGATAGACTCTGTAAAATGTGTATACTTATGCCATGTAAGAAAACCATTACTGCTGAACAAAATTCTCAACTTTGTTTTCAACATGTATGGGTTCATTATGGATTGCCTAATTCTATTGATATTCATATGGATTCCAGGTTCATTGGGAATTTTTGGTCCAATATTTGGAGTATGATGGAAAAAATGTTGAAAAAGTATTGCTTTTAATCTACAAACTGATGGAAAAACCGAAGTGGTGAACAAAATCGTTGTGCATTTATTGTGAGGATATTGAAACAAACATCCTAAGTTTTGGGACGAGAAACTGCATTACATTCAACAAACTTACAACTGGGAAAAGCACTCATCAACTTAGACATCACCTTTTGAAGTAAGATTTGGGTATTTTACAAAATCGCCATTAGAATTCATCTTTGGTAAGGATGTTGCAATCGATGGCCATAGTGATATTGACAAGGCTCGAAAGTTCATTGAGAAAATTCATATTATACATCAACAAGTTCAAGAATAGCTTTATAAAAGTCAAATCATGTACTAAGAGAGGCATGAAAAACATAGAGTTGATCACAAGTTTCAAGAAGGAGATGAGATATCGTTGCACATTACCAAATAAAGGATGCAAGGGGAAGGTAAAAATCTCAAACCCAATCACTATGGTCCATTCAAGATCATAAAGAAAGTTGGAAAAAATGCATTTCAACTTGACTTTCCTTAATATATGCAAATTTATTCAGTCGTTAATGTTGAAAATTTACATTTTTATGAGCCACCTTTGATCGATGTTCAGGGAAGTGATGTTAGGCTACATTCTATTGAATATTTCTTTCCATAATATCTGTATGAGCTCAAGGTAGATACAATTCTTGACAGGAGGACAAGAGCATCCAAGAGGGGAAGTGTTGACTACCTTAGAGTTGGTCTCAAAGGCACTAAAACAAGCAAGGAAAGTGGATGGAGGCTAGAAAGGTGAGGGAGTTGTAGCCTCATATATTGAACAAGTAATCAAGTCTTTTGGGGTCCAAAATATTCCCAATGGGGAGGTGTGATCAGGAGTTCATAAATTTTTCTCAACATTGAAAGTTACATGATTGGGTTAAAATGAGGATGGTTCTGTAGATCTCGTCTTCCAGATTCTGATGCCATGAACAGTTTGAAAAATGTATGTCATATGAGGGAGATATTTCTTTCTGATTGAATTCCCTGAAAACTAAATTTTGTGACAGGGTTGACTGGGATGCCCAGTCAGCATGGAGGATGCATAGTTAGCAAAAAGGAATATTATAAAAAATATTCCTTTCCTACAGGAAAACCACTATATGACAAGTGGCACTATATGATTTTTTTCTGGGATTGTATGTTGTTTTTTGGTGGAACAATTATAAGGCGACACATGGCCAGCCTTGAGGCTGCCACATGTCCCCAAGTTGTTAGTGAAATGGTAGAGGTTCGCAGGGTTCAACCCTGCAACCTCTAGCCTTCATGCATATGTATCAACCGACTATGCTACAATATGTTACTTAATTAATAAAGTGCACAAGCTCTATTTGAAGAGTTATGAGATGGAATTTGGGGGTTGGGACCCCTGGTGGTTCATGATATATGGTCACATGTCATTGAAACCAACCACAACATAAAACTTAACCATCCACAGACTCGAGTCATTCAACCTTGCCACATGTGACTATCACA
The DNA here is from genome assembly GCA_034641835.2 of Pinus albicaulis. Classification (NCBI taxonomy): domain Eukaryota; kingdom Viridiplantae; phylum Streptophyta; class Pinopsida; order Pinales; family Pinaceae; genus Pinus; species Pinus albicaulis. Next base: position 1,085,675,265 of record CM076581.1, read on the forward strand.
AATAATATCCCTTCACGGTTTAAAATCCAGTAGTTACGTTAATGCGGATTAAACTCTGATTCAAACAGTTACCATGTTTCATGCATACAGTTCTGCTCAGTCATTTATTATCATCGTGGGTTTTGGGGGATGGCATGTGGCCACCCCCTACCCATAAAATTTAACTCAGTGGTTAGTTCTGGAGGAAATAAAGAGTGCACCATAAAATTTAGTGGATTTCACTAAATTAACTCCAGTTAAGTGTAGTTCTCCAGAATTAGTGGAGTTTTTCTAGGTGTTACTAGGAAAATGAGTTGGAGGGTCAATTTTTTCCTATTCTAAGTGAATTAAGAGTCATTATATACTAGTTGGAGAATTATAGAGCCATTGGTGTAGAGAAAACAACCATTAGAGGCTTGTAACTACATGTATTTGCAAAATTTTGAGCATAATGACAGATGGACATGCCATTGGAAGCTGGACCAATAGATGTAGCCCAGGAGGGGTGAACTGCTTCATCATTCCCATTGTGTAAATATTATGTGGTGTTTTATTTCTATGTTAAACACGGTTTTTCAGTGTTATTTTCTCTTATTTCTTGCTTCTAATTCACTAAATCATCTATATTTCATGGTTAAAATTCTCAATCCTTAAGAAAACTATGGACACAAGTATGCACATGTTTGATAACCGAAAAGACACTTAGCACAGAAAAACTAATACAGTCCATTCAAATCATTTTATTTCCATAAATGATAAAGAGGGATTTTTTTTATCAGTGGTTGTCATTGATGTCAACACAAGCAGCACTAGCAGCTACCCCAATCTTGCACGGTATTTTTGACTTGAAAAATTACTCTATTATGAGTCAAGGATATTTTGGATGGTTTCTACTTATCGATATTTTTCTGTTGATATATGGCACACTAGGTAATTCTTCACAATTTCAGATTAATTCGTGTTTGAAGTTAGTAACCTCAGTTAGTGGGCTAAACCCCATGGGGCTGTGGCATGACACTAATCATTGGTTATGATCATTAGATAGTGAATAATTAATAATTTTTTAAACTCCTAAAATCCATCCAATTTTCACTTGTTGAAGACCCTCTTAACCTAATTATTTATATAAATTGTGACCCTCATATCCTCTTGATGCAAGAATTTCGCTACAAAAAACGGGTCATCTTGGAATTATCACTATAACATTTTTTCTATGAATCTTAAGATGCTAAAAAAAAATCCATTGAGAAAAAATCCTGTTGAAGTGTGTGACCAAATTTCATATATTGATTTTCTTTATTTTTGGAGATATAATCTGAGTATGTTATGGTTTTTGCAAGCTCTCGAATTTCATGTCAAACAGGTGACCTTCGGAAAAGCATCATAACTTTGTCTCTGAGAACTAGGTTCACATTTCGTAAAAGTCATAAAAAGAGGATGCGTTGTATTTTTTTTTATATCGTTTTCATGACAGAAGGTTGAAACAGTGATAGGTGGCACTTAGTACAAGTTCACACTACAGAAGGATTCTATAATCAGGTCATCGTAGGAGATTGGGAATAACTATTTATTGAAGAATTCAATATTGATCAGACCTAAGGGTTTGAAAAGAGGACTCAAAGGCTACCATAGGGAAAAATTTCAAACCTTGGAGATCTAAAATTACATAGATTCATTAGATTCAATACTGATCTTCTAGAAGGAAAGAAAAAATATACATTGAAGGATCAACGCAGTAAGGACAACACATCAATAGTCAAGGGTAAGTATGCTGCAACAAGGTATGTATGATTAGCGTTTGAATTTGAATTTGAATATCATCTCTGAGATGTGTTTTTATAGGGAAGTGTAAGTATTTTGTATGTATGTTTGATTGGGGTTTATTCATAAATGTTGAACATATTTACATTTGAATTTTAAATATTTCTCCGACATATGGTTCTCACGAAAATGTCCATATTTTGTTTGTATATTGGTTTGGGTCTTGTTAGTTAATTCATGTGGAGGAAGGAGGACACAATAGGAAAAATCAGACAAATACCATCATGGAAATGCAATGCCAAATTACCATTACTTGAAGCAACCACAACAATACCTTAGCAGTTTCTAGTGTTCAGAGAAGCAATGTCAAGTCAAGTATTAGGTCATGTCAAAAGTCAATATTGTAGAAATAATAATTGTAGAATTGCAAAAGAGTCATTATTGTAAAAGCATCACTACTGTAAAAGAGTGAATCTTCCTAGAGTTGGAGAGGCATTTTTGGTAGGTATAAGTTTCATTGTTGGACAATGTTGTGGTTGGGTTGCAGGTCATAGTCTAATTAGGTGATTGGTCTAGTTCAAGAAGATCATTGTCAACCACATTGTATTATGGATAATTGTCCTTGGTACAAGATTGCACAATCTTCTCTTATTTCTAATCATTATATGGTGGAAGGTATGTGCTAGGTTGGTGGATGAAGTCACCTACAGGTTGGAGCCTATGAACACTTTAGGGCGGTAGGTTGGTCTAGGATGTCCAGGTATCCATTCAGTTGAATGCTGAAGAAACCAAGGCTTTCAGGCATCTTTCTACTGGGAGATGGAGAAAAAATATTTTGTGCAATTCTAGGAAGTTTTACCTTTCACTTCAGTTGGGGCTGAAAATTAAAGAATTTATTAGAAAATCATTTAGTGGTTTTTGACTCAAAGGGGGTTTTCCATCTAAAATTTTTGTTCCTATTGTGTTCTATTGTTTACTATTGTTACTGGATAAACATCAAGAATAATTGAAGATTAAATAATGCTCTGAAAAGATTTAAAAGTGATAATTGATAATAAATATTGATTCATCCCCCACTCTCATTATTTACAACAACGTGAAACACCTAGATAGGGGTAAAGAAAATGCAGGATTGGCAAGGCTATTAGGAAAATAGTTGGGAGGCCTTGATGCTGAGGGTCTCATTGGTAATAGAAAAATATTCATGCAATAAGTGCAACTATGGGTGAGAAAATCGTATGATATGCGTGACTGTATGGGAAACAACCATGAGATCCTATTGTCTAGGACCTTGTGGGTAATGAATTGATAGTCACATGGATCCACGTGTCTATCAATGCACATATGTTTTGGAAACTGATTCAACGGATTCCAAAATTGAAATTTTTGGCATTTGGGTTGATTGTTTTTTTGTTTTTTCTTTTCAGGGATGGATGACCACGTATAGGCCATGGATACATGGTGATAGAAATATTTTTAACATGTATGCATATTGATGGGTTCTGATGCACACGCATGTGGTCAACTTGCGAGGTGGTGATTTGTTAATGGTGTTGGAAATCCATCAACCAAGGTAGTCTCCCCAATGTGAAGTCCCAATTAAGTCTCACACAATTTGGAGTGGAGCCCTAATGTGAAATACGACCTTTTTCCATTGTCCTTACGTATTTTTCTTGGTTGGAATTATTAACATAAGAGGCTATACATAAAGGCTTAAAAACAAGCAAGTAATTTGACATTGTTAGGCATACAAATGTGATGTATATAAGGTACTTTCATGGAAAGGAGAAAGAGAGTAATCCTCTACAATAAAATTAATAGTACTATCCTAAGAGAAACACATTAGAGCATAAGAGGATCATTATTTAACCTGAAAATTACTTCACACAACAAAAAAATCATAAAGCAAAATACAACGTATATTCAACAACATAAGTACCAAAGCCATCGAAATAGTTTAATTTCCTTAGTACATGTGAACAACATACATACCAAAAACATACAAAGACTAGTCTTACTATATTCATCATACATGAATTAAAATGTATTGGCTCATCGAGATTCATATATTAAGTGTAAGTGTCAATATATAAAAGTACCATGATACCACACTAGCCTCAATAGTGGAACATTAAGTCACCACTTGCTCCTCCAAATAAATATCTTCTCTCCTATTCCAATGCTAAAGAAGCCAAGGTAAGAAGTATAAGTCCCAAAAGTTCTTTTTCTTGAGTTATGAGGGTGTATTTATAACAATTGAGGTGAATCTCCACCTCCCATGTGACTCTTGACCCTCCTCATGACTCTAGAGCTTCTACAATGATTTTTCAAATTATTACATAACCTTTGAGATTCTATGTGACTTTATAACTCAGTGGTCACTCTTCACATTCCATGTGGTACCCTTGGTCTTCAACATATTTACATTTTATCCTTTTCGGGAATTACACAATTACATTCCACAAATTATGTGGAAAGATACTATGACACATGTGACTCTATAGATGACTCTTGACAATGAGGACATGGAACTTCATAATGATGTGACATTACCAAGATGCTCATTTTGTTGCTTTATTTGAATCTTCATGATGTATCTTGCATGTTATTTGTCTTCATCCTCAAAGGGGTTGATTGATATGGAGTCTTTATATGATTTAGATATTTGATCTTTTGTGGTAAGTTAGTGTCCCTTCATCTTCTTGCTCAATGAACTATTCATGGTTCTATCTTCACAAGTGTCTTCTCATATGATCTCCATCTCTTCCTTTTTTAGCATCATCCAATCATGGAAATATGTAGTACCTGCAAGTGGAATCAACTCAAGACAAGATGACAACATCCAAGAAATATATTAGTCTATATTACCTCATGAAAATTATTAGTTTAGATAGGACTAGGAAATGAACGGGGAGGAATACTCATGGATTGCGTAGTGCATAGTTCCAGGGGCTAGTAGTGATGGAATAAATCTTAACACCATGAAATGCACATTTCTAGAGGCTTGGGAAAGATGATTGTGTATTTGAGGAGAGAAATGAGGTAGTATTTGACGTTGAAGTTTCCCAATAAAAAAACAGGAGAGAGAGAGGCCTAGGAATTTCAAAATTTTGCATGTCAAGGAGGTAGAATGACATCTTAAGGGTTTCCTCTCTAGAATGCATAGATAGAGACTGAAAAGAAGGTGATTTTCACAGTTGTGGAGGTGAAGGAGCCAGGGTTGATCACTGAGAAAAAAAATGTGTAGCCCTTAGAGGCAGGAACTGTGCATTGTGTAGTTCCTAGAGGCAAGGGGGGAGCTTGAGACTTTCTATTGTGTAATGCACAGTTCAATGAGGTTGATTTAGGTTAAGTTGTTCAGGTGTAATGATTTTGAGTATGTGGATAAGTTTAGGATTAGTGAGGTAGAAGTGGGACTAGGTTTGAAATTATGAATGATCACACATACTCAGAACAGTTGATGACACAACATTGAACAATCAGTACACAAGAAAAAGTGGATCTCTTTAATGTGACGACAATAGAAGCACCTCCTCCAAGTGTGACACTCAGGATATACTTCGCGACGATAGTGAAGACACTAATATGACAATGCATAAAATTTTGGGAATGGTTCTAGTACATGTATAGGAGGTAAATAGGACCCATTGGTACCAAATTTTCCTATCTCAATGTACGACAACTATACTTTTACAATGTGAAAAACTTCCCATGCCAAAAGACGACACATGAAAATGCAAATGCCATTGAAAGAGACACATGCGAGAGTGAAGATAACATGAAAATGACACTTTTAAAGTGAAAACAAGAAAATGAGACAATCATAAATGTGAAAGTGACATTTCTGAAAGAAAAGGTACGTAAAAGCCACAGTTGTGAAAAAACACTCAAATAGAAGTACAATCACAACCAAAAGTGAGATATTTTCAACGAAATTGTGCAATGACTATCAACATAGGTTGACCATTGTAAAATCATTATTTTGATGGACTGTGCTATGCATGTTCAATATTGTATAAAATAACGCGCTCACGAACTTATTAGGGAATGAACATGTGTGACGAGGTGACTTCGACACTAAGAAACTGAGAATACTGCTTAAAAACTTAGCATAGCATTAATCAATCATGAAGTGACTATGGAATGATAGAGCATTAGATCCTTAATAGGCTCTAAAATTCCTTTGTAGGGAAATATTTGGAGGGTTTTGATTGCAATGTCAACACTTGGCAACACACTAGTAAAACTATAGCTTCTATTTTCAAGTTTTACCCTTAATTGTGAGGTCTTTTTATTTCAGGTAGTATTGATTTTCCATACATATTACCCCGACTTTGCTACTTGTCCTAGTTAAATATATAGTCCCCTATATTCCTTGCTGATCTTTAAATACATCAACATAAGGCTAGTCACACCTCAATTATGTCGATAAGGGGAAGGATAATAAGTATATTGAGCTTTTAATAAAATTCCCCAGTTTTTCTCCACTACTAGCTAGCCAGGTCAGTACTCTGATAAAGTCACCTCAAGGAACCACAAGCATTTATTTGTTGCTAGTGGCCCTGTTTAATACCCTGGTGAAGTTGCTTGATTCACCTCTCTATGCGGGAAGCCTTTCTCCAATTCACCTATTTATTCAATTAATAATAGAATTTGAAAAGTAGCTTATTTATTTTGACAGTGGAAGATGGATCCCAACTTAATAAGAGAACAAGATGTTGGTTACTCACTTAATGGATTTGAAATATAACCAAATTTATATGCTCTTTTAAAAAATTTCACCTTTCCTACTCAATTGAGTTAACATGTTGAAACACCATTACATACATGGTTCAGTCAGGAATGAAGATCCTAATAAAGATACGGGTTTCATAGTTTTACCAAAGGCTTTCCATCTGGATTTTTTTTTTTCAGACATCATTAACTTTTAATATATTTATAAACCAAAAATAGAGAAGAGGTTACAAATAAGTCAAGCGTTGTTCATCTTCAAAACTTCCCTTCTCAAGTTTTACCACATTGTCTTTTGAGCCAAAAGGTACATCTTTCACAGAAAGTATTATTGAATAAAATAAAGAGGGACAAGGCGTAACAAGAAGAAAAAATAAAATATGGAGTGGAAGTAAACCTTAATTGAAAAACAACATGGGAGAAAGCAAAGAAAACAAACAAATTCAAATGACTAGATAACAGAAAAATGCAGAGATGAAATGGAGGATAATGCCATGCAACTAGAGAGTGAAATGTACCTAAAAATACTCCTAACCTAACGATCTAGAAGGTTATGGATAAGTGTAATTAAATTTCCAATGTATCCACTATAGCAGATCCTAACCTGCAAACACATATATACAAGAAATTAAAATAAATATAAAGCATCATGCGAGAGTAAATATAATAACCTGAAAAAATTGAAGAATGAATCGAAGGTATTTCATATCAATAGAAATATGTGCCATAATAAATAGCTTTAACCAATCTTGATCTTTACCTTTTTTCTTCAAATGAAAATCATACAAACCATTAAGGTTGTTCATGCATGTACATTCATTTTTGTTTTCAGTTTTAACAATCATCAGAAAGGTGAAAACTTGTTATTTGCGATGAATATTTCTAGGTAAAATTTCTCTAATCATCTAGTGATTGGCTTGTGATATTCGAAACAACCAATTGGAAAAACCTGAAAATCATGAGATGATGAATTCTCAATTAACACATTTGATTCACAAAGAGAATCTTGTAAGGTAGACTTGATCAGATCCCTTCCATCAATCTTCTCAAGATGGTGGGGACCTGACATAACCATGAGCTCATGTTGAAGTGCCTCAACTATCCAAGAAGCATCCAAATTGGGAAATGATAAACCATGAAGATGAGTGGGCTCAACATAGCCAATTAGCTTAAAAAAATATCATGACATATGCTAATGGGAAAATAGTTAATTTAGTGATAGTTGTTATAACCAATATTATGATTAGGTTGATTGGTTAGCCCATAATATTCTCAATTATCCATTTGTTATCTTTGCATATTATTAGAGGCCATGCCATAAATATGAAATCTTAAGAAATTTAAGACAATCATTCATATTGTAAAATGTGGAAAGAAATTGGGATAGGAGGCCTACGAAATATTGGAAGCAAGAGTAAAATTCAACCAGGTATTCATATTAGCACAAGGGTCTTGGTTCATTGAATGAATGAATAATTTACCATCACTGAAAAGGAGATATTGTGTAAAAAATATTATTATATCCATGAGATTCACATAAGTGATAGTGAGGTGACCAATCACAGAAGCGTTTGAGAGGGATGAATCTTCTGACCGGAAATGAATTTATTCTTGAAAACCATAATTCAAGGATTTTAAACTATTTATATATGCAAAAATTATACTTTTCAATATTGAGTTTGATTCAAGGGATTCAAATGATTAAGGATTAACTGAAAAATAATAATCCATCTAATCAAAAACTCCATCTTCAGGTTTTATAGAATTGGATTGAAAATGTCTAAAGTCCTTAAAGAATGAGCTCAGTTCCATTGGATAAATTCTAAGTAAAGAATTGTGCATGAAAATATAGATCTAAATCAGTTCATAGATCTCAACGGTATTGCAAGAACTTGACATAAGAAATAGTAGGAGATGAATTGCCTCGACTTACGGACAAGTCTCTGAACTCCCTAATGGTCGATCATCGAATTTCGGGGGCTTAGAAAAATCAATAGGAAAGTATGCACCACTAACATCAAATGTGAATGTGTTGTTAATTCTACTAATTTTATCAAACTTAAGATTAAACATATTATATTCTTGATGGGTGGAAAATTGAGATGCATCAGTTGGAAAACTCCCTTGATTATTTCGAGTTGTAGCATCTTCCTCCTAACTTATAAAATATTTACAGTTGAATAGATCATGAATAATATATTAAATCATTTCATCCTATGATCGTAAGACCACACCATCATGTATATGATTATAGCCATGAGCAAGTAGATAAATATATAAATGATTTAGAGATACTACTGGTATAACAAGCTTATCGCACATATATGAGTACAATGAGTAGTGTGCAAGAGGTGAGGAAGGATGAAAAGACCTAGGTGGAGAAGCATCATTTGCAACTAAATTATATTGAGCTTGTGAGAAAAATGGATCAAAATCCATGTTATTCATAATCATAATGATTGAATATAGGCATACCAATCTAAAATTCATATTAATCTTTTTTTTCCTTAATAAGGTATGCAAAAGATTCAAAAGCCTTATAATTTGTTTCCTAAAATTTGATATTTGGAGATGCATTTCTCAAAGAAATTTCGAAATCATTATGAATTGAAAGAGAATCCCAAATAATAAATGATGATTACAAAATATAAGAGGTAGATTCTAAATTGATACCGTACAAATCCAATTCCTAACAAAATGCAAAGAATTGTTCGATGTACTTTGATATCCATCACTACATGTGTTAACTAAAATAGGGATGTCATGTGGATGGTTGTCTAAATTCTCAACTTAAATGAAGGATATGGAATAATTTTACACGTTATCAAGATCGCAAGATCATTGATCAGCCAAAAATGAGAGGTTGTCATCCTAAAAGAGGGAATAAATACTAAACGTATCATCATTTATTTTCTCCTTTCCCTATGAAATGAAAATACCCTCTATATGATCACTAGTTTAAATAAGAGGTTGAACATCCTTAAGCGTTGAGGTAGGATTAGAAATTTTTTTAGGTCTAAAATGGCCCCCTTAAGGAATATTATAATATAAAATTTGAAATAATAAAATAAGATTATATTATATCATTAAATTTTAGACAGAATAAAGAAAAAACTAGTTTTTCAACACGTATTTTCAACTTATCTCACTACGATTTTACTCAAATTTCGAGCAGGGGTAGTCGTTGGATGTGGAATTTAATTCCTCATCTCAGGAGTGCCCATGTTACATACTTTTCATGGAAATTTATACACAAAAAATGATAAGTACATGAAAACATGGAATATTTTAGGGGCTAATATTCGTAGGTGGGCTAATTTTCCATGGTTTTTCCAAAAAAAAGATTCGTCAATTTCCATTTTTTTGTAAAAGTGATTCGCCCAAATTTTACAATATAAAACTACTTTACCTTAAAAATCGCCAACATTATATAGGTAATATATATAATATCATTATAAATTAGAATAATTTTACAAATACGTCAATAAACATTTTATAGTTTTCATATTAGGGACTAGTGAGATTCGCCAATTTTTTAAACTTCAAAATAATTTTCCATCCTTAAAATTTTCCCTGCATGAAAAACATACAATGAGGGTTTGTGCTTGAAATTTTAGTAAAGCCATAGGAATATAAGTTGAAATAACGAGTTGAAAAAGCAGTTTTTTTTTTCTTTTACTCCAAGAATGGTGAATCAGCCCCCATGGTTAACATCATCATATTGAATCCTATTAGTTCTTATAAAGTCAATTTTGGTTGTAAGTTTTTGTTTTTAGGCCCATTTTAGATATTAAAAATTCTCTAATGGTTGATCAAGTGGATCATGAAACAAGGTATCATGAGACATGGATAGAGGAGGTTGAAAGGTGTCCCTTGAGTCAGTCAAGTTTTCACTTGTATTGAATTCAAGACTAGAATTTTGTGCACTAATAAGATATTTAAAATCTAAGGGGTCGACATTCACTTTAGGTTCTATGAAATTACTAAACCATTCCAATTTATCCTCAGTAAGAACTAGATCATGGGAAATGGGTGGAGGGTGAATGGTCAGATGAACAATTCGATTTTTAGATTTCCCAACTTTTACATCATTACCATGAGGCATGAAAATTGGTATTAGAAAAGGAGAAGGGCAAGAAAAAAAATGGGATAGTAGGTTCCTCCTAAAAAATTTGGGGTGTCTCATGATCAACATAAGTTGGGAGAGAACCATCATCGAGTGGTTCATATGGAAATGATTTCACAGAGATAACAATGAATATATGAAACTTTTTACTGATAAAATTATAGTTAAACTATTCTCCAGGAAAATCATAGAAAATGTGAAGAAACGGATTAATAAAATCTTCTACAAATTCACCAAATTTCATTATGAGAGGATCAATCCTATTACATACATCTTGATAGTCATACCTAGCAAAGGCTTGACAAATTTTCTTGAGAAATTGATCAAATGAATGAATGGAAGTAGATGGGAAATTATGAAACCGCCTCTTTACTTGACCTTCAAGAGTCAGGGTCAATATTATAAAAAAAAAACATATTGACCATTGATTTCATTAGATTTACAAAAAATAAGAAAATTAGATATATATTTGACTATGAATGTACCAACCTCACCATCAAACATTAATTGAGACAAGTCATGAAACTGTTGTGTGGAGATGAAACATTTATGAGGGGACACGTTAGAAAAAAAAATTGGGCTTATGATTTGGGGAAGATCCATTTAAGATCAAATATTCAAAATGGAATTAATGGACATAACTTATAATCTCGCCCTCCTTATAGCGCCAACTATTGACATTGCTATAATTTTGTCAACCAAGGGGGTCTCGCCAATGTGATGTCCCAATTAGACATCACATTATTTGGAGTATGAGCCCCAACCAAAATTAAAACCAGTTGCCATTTTCCTTAGGGATTTTCCTTGATTACCATTATTAAAATAAGATTTTATACAAACATTATTTTAAATAAGAAAATTGTCACTGCAAGGCATACAATTTTGATGTATATAATTCATTTTCATGACAAGGTGAAAGAGAGTGAGCCTCTAAAATAAAATTAATAGTACTATCATAAACTAGACACGCAAGAGCATAAGTGTATCATTATTTAACCTGAAATATTAGTTCACATGACAACCATGATCATAAACCAAATACAACACACCTTCAACAAGGTAAGTACCAAAGCCACAGAATAATTCAATTTCCTTAGTAAATGTGAACAAAAAGCATATTTCAAAAATTAAAAGAATAATATTACTATATTCACAATACATGCACTAAAATGTGTTGGCTCATCAATCTTCATATATTAACTAGAAGTGCCAAGATATAAAGGTAAAATGTTTCCACAGTAGCCCCAATAGTGGAACATTAAGTCACCACTTTCTCCACCAAAGAAAGATCTCTCCTATGGCAATGCTAGAGAAGACAAGGTGGGAAGTCCAAGTCTTAAAAGTATTTTTTCTTGAGTTATGAGGGAGTATTTATAACGAATGAAGTATGACTCTCCACCTCCCATGTGACTCTTGACTCTCCTCATGAATCTAGAGCTGCTAAAATGACTTTTTGAATTCTTACATGACCTTTGAGCTTCTATGTGACTTTAGAACTCAATAATGACTCTTCATTTTCCATGTGGGACCCTTGGTCTTACACATATATACATTTTCTCATTTTGGGGAATTACACAATTACTGTCCATAAATGATGTGTCAAGATACTATGACACAAGCTATTGTTGAGATGACTCTTGAAAATGATGACATGGAACTTCATGATGATGTGGCATTGCCAAACTTCTTCTTTTGTTGGTTTCTTTCATCTTCATGATGGACCTTGCACATGCTTTGTATTCATCCTCAAAGTGGATGATTTATATTGAGCATTCATGTGGTATAGATATTTTATCTTCCATGGTAATTTAGTGTCCCTTCATCTTCTTGTTGCATAGTGTGTAAAATGACTATGAAATGACTATGAACCATGACCCATTCCCAAAGTTTTACACTCTAAAATGAGTATGAAACTTTGAAAGAGTATGTTGGTATGATCTCCTTCTCTTACTTCTGAGCATCATCCTGTCATATCAAGATTTAGTATATGTAAGTGGGATCCACTCATGAAAAGATGAGATAAGTCCTAAACTCTCCTAGTCTACATTTCTTCAAGAAAATGAATGTTTCAGCTCGGTCTGGGAAATGGACAAGGAGGACGACTCCTGGATTGCACAATGTGTAGTTCTAGGGGCCAGGAGTGATGGAATAAAGCTTGAGACTATGAAGTGCGTAGTTCTGGAGGCATACACAAGATGAATGATCAATTGAGGACCTTAGTGTGGTATTATTGACCCTTCAAGTTACCCAATGTGAAGTATCAGAGACAAAGATGCCTATTAATTGCATAATTTCACAACTCAAGGAGGAATGATGAAATATTGAGGCTTTCCATTACGCAATGTTTAGAAGAAGAGTGACTGAAAGGTGAATTGTGCAGTTGTGGAGGTGAAGGAGCCATGGTTGAGCACTAAGACTGCACAATTCACAATCCTTGGAAATATGAACTATGCATTGAAGAATTAAAGGAGGCAAGGGGGATATTTAGCCTTGCTATTGCATAATGCAGAATTCAAGGAGGCTTAGTTGGGGCAAGTTTGTTGGGCATAAATTTTTTCAGGATGTTGCTAAGTGCGGGATTGGTAAGGTAGAAGTGGTACCATGATTGAACTTATGAATGATTATACACACTTATAATTGTTGACGACACAACATTTAACACTCAATATACAATAACAACATGATATCCTCAATGCGAAGATAATAGAACCACCTTATCCCAGTGTGACACCTAGGATGTACTTTATGATTATAGTGACAACACTAGTACGACAATGTATAAAACTTTGGGAATGGGTCTAGTACATTTCTTCAAGGTAAATAGGACCTATTTGTACCAAATTGTCCTCTCGCAATGAACCACAACATTTCTTTTACATTGTGTGACACTTCCAATGCAAAAAGACGAAACTTGCAACAGTAAGAGAAAATTGCAAATGACACCTGCAAATGCAAATAACATTGAAAGTGACTGAATGTAAAGTGAAGATAACATGAAAAAGAAAATTATTAAAGTGAAAAAAATGAAAAGAGACTGTCGTAAACATGAAAGAGACACTTGTGAAAGGAAATGTGAAAAAGTGCAATCACAAAAACCTCACCAAAATAGATGTACAATCGCAACCAAAAGTGAGAGACTTTCGACGAAAGTGCACATTAACTCTCAATATAGGTTGAAAATTGCACAATAACTACGTTGATATACTGTGAAATGTTTCTTCAAGCTCGCATAAAATAATTTTCTCATTAACTTATTATGGACTGAGCATGTGTTAGTAGGTGACTTCAACACTTAGAAACCAAGAAGAATACTTAAACAGTTAGCATTACATTAATCAATTAGGAAGCATCCATGGAATGATATATCGTTAGATCCTCAAAAGGCTCCAAAATAGTCATGTAAGAAAAAAATTGGAGGGTGTTGATCGCAACATAATCATAGTTAGTGATGTATCTTTAAAACCCGTTGTTGAGGTCACAGGAGGATTTCCTAGAATTCGTTATTAGTCGATTTTAGCCTACAAGACAGGTTTTTGACATTAGTGGTACATAGCTAATGCTGACTGTAAAGGTGGAAAATTACATTGTCATAGGATTAGTACCTTGAGGTGAGGTTATATTGATAAAGCACCCTTATGGGGGGGTTGGATTGACATCTAGGGCCAACGAGTACTGCAGGGATGACACATTTTACTATAGGAGAATTCAGATTTCCTCAATTATGGATTTTGTGATATATGAAACAACAATGATAATGGTGCACTTGCGGCAGTTAGTGGTTCGTCACCGGATCACAGGGACTCAGATTGCATTGTTGGAGAGGGTGTGGGAAGGAACCTTCTTTTATTATTATGGCTTCCTCCATCATAGGATGACAATGAAGTTTAGGTAAGTGGTATGTAGGGAGATGAGAAACTTCTATTATGGGAGTGTTCTATGAAGTATCCTCTATCAAAGCATAGTGATGTTGTGACCAATGATACGAGTGGACCTTTGACCACTAACGGAGCCCTAGATCCTTAGGTGGCACGCCTTGATGTCTTGAGCAGGTGGGGGAGAGGCAGGGTGATACTGGATACCCACATTTGAGGGGTGCTTTTATTTCAACCCTCACCTAATTCTAGTATTTCCTTACACTGGTGTGGATTTAAGGGGAGATCTAGAGATGGGGTTTCCCCTAGGTGATTTTTGGGGTTCTACAACTACGTAAGTATGATTTCATCATTTTATGATTTTTACATGTTTTGGTTTGTGATGTATATTATGATAATATGATGTATGTTTTCCCACAGATGTTGGACCACGTGGGTGCCCTCTAGGAAGATTGGTGGGCCTGATCCCCAACAACCTAGTGGGGTTGGTGATGTTGTAGGGCAATGATGTTAGAGAGATGAAATAGTAGAGGAGTGTATAGTGCAAAGGGATTGAATGGATATTGGTGGAAAAATAAAGGGAGGAGATGTTGTGACATTATAGAAGAGGTTAAGGGGCTACGAGCCCCGATAGAGGTTGTTGAGAAAAGGGATGAAGCTACTGAGCTAGGAGAGAAGGATGCATGGGAGTGAATGATCACATTGGTGATGGGCACGCACAATGGAGGATGGGATATGCAAGGTGAGGATGTCATCAAAAGGACGATGCCACCATATTGACCATGGGACCCAACTTTCCACTGAGTGGGAGTGGTAGTGGTCACTGCTCGGGTGATTTTGGTTCGAGCACAATCAGAGGCAGGGGGACCTCCCACATGCGGCATTGTTTGTGCAAGGTGCAATGAGTCATGACCCTAAATGTAGGAGATTATGTACTGGGGGAAGCACCCATTATGGGGGCACTCCCATTTTTTTATGACTCATTTTTATGGCTATGACCAACGGATGCATGATATTTTTGGATGATGTTGATTTGTGTGTGTGTGTGTGTGTGTGCGTACACACACACACACACACACACACACACATATATATACATAAATACATACATATACATACATATATATATATATATATATATATATATATATACATCCAAAAACCTTACCGTAGGAGATGAAACACTAGACTATGGGCCCTGTCGGGATAAATTGGTACATCAATTTTTCTTGGTCGTAACTTTGGCATACTATCTTGGTTTGACGCACATGATACATTGTTAGAAATATATTTCTAGTGAATACAACTGGTGAAAGAGGATATCAAGCCTTTAGAGATGGCTTCCCCAAAAAACGTTGTTTAGCGCCTCAAAACGGCTCTAGAAGTTCACGACTCGAAAAAACTTCCAAAAATAGTAAATTGTGCTACAATTAAGGAAACTTAAAAATCTAATAGAAACAATGGTGGTGGTACAAGTGGAATAGGTGGGTGGCCACCAATATCCATTTGGATCATTCCTCCCCCCAGACCAAGGAATGGTGGAATACTGAGCTTGAAGGCATTTTCCACTACAGCCTTGGTGATGGTGTATGGCCCATATTGGAGCAGGCAATGTTTGCAGTAGGATCCAATGAGGTGCTCTTTCTACAAATGTAGCCACACTTTTTTGGCCATCTAAAAGTTGTGAAGCACCTGATGCTAATCATGTCGCTGCTTGTATTTTTCATTGGCTCTGTCCAATATTTCATGAACCTATTGGCAGATGTGTTGAATGCGCTCAATGAAGTTTTTTTCCTGTTCAGCTTCACACTGGACATGAACTGAATCAACCTAAGTAGCTGCAAATGCCATGGCTATGTCAATGGGACATAGTGGCTAGAATCGTGAGCCCGCCTGAAAGGTTTTGTGATCGGTTGATCTATGGAGGGCCTGGTTATAGTTTTTTTGTACATAGGGTAGGCTCTCATCCCATGTGTGTGGAATTTTTGGGTTGTACATGCACAAAATGTGTACAATCATCCTGTTGGCGACCTTTGTCTACGCATCAGCTTGGGGATGGAAATATGTGGACTTGGTGAGCTTGGTGTACAACATTGACCAAAAGCTGGACCAAAATGTATTGAGGAGCCTGTTCTCCTGATTTGAGATGATAGACAGTGGGATCCCAAAGTGTACCCACACTCATTCAAAGAAGTGTTTTGCAGTGGCTTCTATTGTGATATTCTTCTTGCACGCCTCCATAATGGCCATCTTGGAGAATCAGTCGATGACCACGAAAACACAGTCATTGCCATGCTTAGTAGAATGAAGACTCGACATGGAATCCATGGATATGGATTCCCAAGGTAGACTAGGGGTAGGCAACGAAGTATAGAATACTTGCTTCTTGATAGTCATTTTGGAAATGGTGCAGGCAATGTAGGATCTGATGTACTTCAGGACATCTTGTCGAAGGTTTGGCCAATAGAAATACTTCTCCAGTACTACCACTATTTTCTTGACCCCGAAATTCGAATGACCCAACTATAGTGCGCTTCCCAAATCATCTTGGCACACTCTCTTAAAGGAACATAATGGTGTCCTAGGTGACATATTAGTCCATCCTTGAGGTGAAAACTTTGAACTGAGTTACCCTCCAAGAGCGTCTTGTATGTGTGGTTGAATTTTGGATTGCTCTAGTAGAGAAGTGGCCAATCAGAAGTCTCATGGTCACGAGAGTTGGGCACAGTGGTTAGCGCCACGATCGGTGGTCAACTGGGGCAGTTTGAAAGATTATTAGTGTTTTCCTTCTTGTACTTGATGTTCAAATGAAACAGTTGTAAATATGTGGACCACTTCTGATGGTGATCGTTCCCCAACTTCCCTTGTGTCTATATGAACTGCAGGGGTTAGTAGTTTGTGTGGATGATTGTTTCCTTCCCCAAAATGTAATGCTTCCATTATCGGAAATATTGCATAATGGAATACATCTGTTGCACTGAAATTTGTCACCATGACATTCTAGTGTCTATATTGGTTCATCATTACTCATATATTACTCCCTTAGAAGTCTAGAACATCAAAGTTCCTAAAATCAAGCCTTGAAATTGAGAGAAAAGCTCATAAAGGTCTTAAAAACCCTTGTGCCGCACTTTCTCTTAACATTGCTTGTGGTGCCACACCTTTTTGATCTAAAGCACGTGGAGCTAAACACATTTTTTATTCATTAAGGGTGCAGGCCCCTGTAAAAGGTAAAATGAAGGCGAAAAGTAAAATTTAGAAGCCCAGCAGTCAAATCTGGAAGCTTCTACAAGCAATTATCTAGTCGAAGGTTCGCTCCTATCATGTATGTTCATTCCACCATTATGGGAGCCTACCCCTTGATTTAAGGAACTTAATCCTTTAAAAAAAGAATTCTATCCCCTCTTATGTGGGACTATAACCTCCTCTCTTTTCCTATAAATTGAAGCGATAATACAGCTTCAGAAGTTAGTTAGTGAGTTAGACTTTGAGAATTTTTTAGGAGAAATGTTGTATAGTCTCAGACTCTCTTAACTGATGATTATGTGGGAATGATTAAAAACCCATGTCAATTTTAGATTAGAGAGTGGAATCTCATTAGAGTAAAGGAAACGCCTATTCCAAACCCCAGGAAGGCATGTACAACATCAAGGCAGACACGGTTGTAAGGCTCTTCTTCATCAAAGCTAATACGAATGAATACAGTTTTCTCAATGAGTTCTTTAATTAAGTAGCTTCTTAATCATATTTTATCAATGAGATATTTAATTGATTAACTTATTTCTTGAATTAATTGATCATCTTAATAGATGTATAATTCGTGAATTAGTTTATCCTATGCAGGTGCTGTTGATTTTTTCCATGTTTGTGATTGCAGATCTTTGAAGATGATTCTTTCAAGCAACTGGAAAGAAGATTATTACAAATAGTGCTGGACTGCAGGTAGGTCTTCAAAACCCCTATTGGATTCATTACTCTCTAGAGAAAATATTTTTTTTGTCTGTTTGTTGCTAGTTGTGCATAGGACACTTGGGAGGTATGTCTTGTCCGCAAGAACGACTTATCCGTCCAACAAAATGGCGACTCCAGTAGGGAATGGATTTTGAACATTGACTTCTTTTATTTTTGAGTGATGAATTTATTTTTTTCTGATTTTGATTAGTTTATACTGGCTTGGGTAGTTTATCCCTGTAGAATCCATGAGAATTGTTTTAGAGATTTTTATTTTTATTTTAGTTTTCTAGTATCTGCACTTTTATTTCAGAAACAGTGCGGGCATCTCCTCTCTTTTCGTGTATAAATAGTGCGGGACCCCACCTATTTACACTAGAAACCACGGACCTTGTGAAAATTTTTAGAAGACCTTAAATTCTCTTTTTTGGATCAGTTTGTTAGATTCTCAGTTTATACCTAGACTTGTATTTTCTGTCAGAAAGCTTTGATTGAGAGTTTATTTCATAATTTTTAAATTTTCAATGATTTTCTGAAAGATCTGCATGTTATAGCGATTTTTTCTTTGTCTTTATCCCACTCAAAGATTAGAAGCTTTGGTATACCTTTATATCACTGGTATTTCCTTGCTTTCTTACTGATTTTGAATTCGTAGCAGAAATTGTTTTAGGATATTTAGATCCCATTATCTCATTTGCAAATCTTTAAAAAAACTTTTGTTGATAAGTTTGAAATTTCACTTAACAAACCAAAATTGGATGTTTCTTGAGTTCTTGCTGATCTAAGCAAAGAATTTCTTAGTTAGATAACAAGCTAAGAAAAACATCCTCAAAATATTTAAAGTTTTAATTCAGATTTAATTTTTAGAATTTTTAGATCTAAAAAATTAGTGTTTTTTTTTAGTTTTGAGTGTTATTTTTAGAAAAATTGTAGTCTTATTTTGGAGAAAATTTTGTTTGTATTTTAGATCTTGAATGATAAAGGGATTTCTTATTGAGCAATTGATCATTTTGAGTTCTCATGAAATTAGATTTATTTTAATTTATTCCTATTTAAAGGAAAGAATTGTTTTAAAAGATTGCATTTCTCAACTCTTTCTTTTAGATAAAATTCATTGAAACGAAAGGAATTTTTTTCATATAAGATGAATTTTTAGTGTGTTTTGATTTGGGTCACTACATATCATCAATTTCATTTTTGCACCTATTATCCTAAGAAATAGCCTATTAAAATCAACGCTTAAATTAAAATCAATCTAGTAATTTTTATATTTCTAGGGCTCTTTTCACCAATATAGCTTAGGCTAATGTCTTTGAGTAGGGAGTAATTAACTCTCCAAGGCAATTAAAACAAACAAGTAGTTGATCTTGCGGTAGGAAAAATCCAATAGTCACTTGTATGCTCTAGGAAGCTCCTCTTAAAGGAGTCAAGCGCGAGGTCATATTTGAACCAGTGGGATAATCAATTCTATCTCATTGGAAATGATAGAATATGTGCACGTATTAACAATGGTAAACCTCAGATAGACCATTCTCAAGGAGCCCGGGGTCACTTGTCGGTATACGTTGCATTATGTTAAGGAGCTTTCAAGGGGATTGAGCTTTGTTACTCTACCCTTGTGCGTATGTTGGATCATAGACTATTCCCCCAGGTATATTATTTCCTGCCGGTAACCTTAGTGGCCATAATCTTTACGATTCTTTCCTAAGGTGACGGTGGAGGAAAGATCCCACTCTACCTGGAGCAGACGTCAACTAGACTCACTTGGACTCTCTAGACGGTTATCTTCACTCGAGATGGTTTAAGTGGATAAACTTGCACCGGTCTGTTTCATTAAGCAGGTTGTTGGGGTAATTGTTCCAACCGCCCTTTCTACATTAAAATACTACGATGTTGGATTTCATCACCAACTAGTGTTTTTAGTGTGGGAAGTTACTATTTGTGTGTGGTTTGATCTCCTAAATTTTTTAGGTGTGTGATTCATTTTTTTGTTTCCTTAGCGACTTTAGGAGTTTTCATTGAAATTTTCTTTGATTGCGTGTGATTAATAATTTTCAATCGTGGCTAAATTACCGAGACAATCGCGTAGACTCCAGGTGAAACCCCCTCAGTATACACCAAGTCAACTTGAAGGACTGTGAGCACTGGTACCATCTGGTGTCAGTAGAATTAGATCAACAAAACTAGGAGAATCGTCCATAGTTATTCATCCTGATTATCAATCACAAACAACAGAATATCTTCAAGAGCCAATTTCAATTTCCGAAGTTACTGGTAGTATTTCTCCAACCAGTGAATTAGCTGAAGAACCAGAAATTTCTGATGCCAAAACTAAACTTGTTGTGTTGGAACCATCTTCAATATTTGTTACTCCAACTTCTAGTGATCTTGATTCACCTAGATTAAGACATCGCATTACTGAAAATCTTCTTTCTAATCTCATATGTATTGAAGAACTTGTTGGTCCAGAAGAAGACGTAGTTCTTCCCAAAAAACAAGAAACTTTGAATCTTAGGGAACGTGAATCAATATTCTATAGTCCTTTTAGAACTGACGCTTGGTATTTATCATTGACAAATTTTTTACAAAATGCAAGTCTTACTTATTCACCACCCTGAATTCCTTTCCACCCTACACCGAGAGGTTATCACCCTTCATCAACTATGTTGGGTGAGTCATCTATGTTTTCTTAATATCCAATTTTTTTTTAATATGGTGGTTCGTCTGTTCCTTCGAGATACTAGTCGCTCTCTGGTACTTTCCCAGGGGCAACTCCTCAACCAATTGAACAAGTTCTATCATCTGATATAAATGAAACTAAAAATGAAACGTTGAATGCAAAACAGATTTTTATGATGTTAGGAAATATTCCAAATCCTCAACCTCAAGGTAGTCAGTTACCGCCCGGGGGGCAACCTCAAGGTAATTTTTTACCAGGACAAACTGTAGGAAAATATTATCGACCTGGAGAACAACCTCAAGGACAATACATTCCTCAGGGTCAACCCCAGAGTCAATTTATTCCTCAGGGTCAATGCCAAAGTCAATTTATTCCTCAAGGTCAACCCCAGGGTCAGTTTAATCCTCAAGGTCAATACCAACCCCAGATTCAGTACATGCCTCAAGGTTATCAACCTCAAGGTCAGTACCCAGCTCAAGGATTTCAACCTCCTTCAGGTCAACCATTGTTACAAGGAACCAGAACTTTGCCAGTTAATTATCAAACTTATGTTCAACCTGGTTATGGTCCTTCATATGCACAACCTTCTATGGGTCAATACGCCGGAATGAATATGGCATGGGATCCATCTCAAATTCAACAGAATTTTCAACCCAATGTGTAGTTACCTAATCAACCTAGACAACCCATAGTTTCTGGTCCAACCCAGCAACTTGTCCAACCTACCTTTCAAGTCCCTGCACCTAGTTCTGTTCAGCAGCCTAGGCCTAGTACACCCCGGACTCCACCTCAAACTTCTGCTGTTGCTGCAACTTCTGTTCAACCTGCCACGCCTATTTCTCGAGTATTTGTAGCTCCTGTTTCTACTACCCCTGTATCAGTGCTAATTCCTCAAGTATCTGTGCCATAGTCAGGACCTACAATTTAGACTATGGTCTAGATGCCTATAGGACAAGCTGGTACAAGTACGATTCTTACTAGTCAACCAAAATTTACTTATCAATCGTACCAGGGATAGTATCAATTTGGACAGGCTACACAAAGTCCAGTATATCAATATTAGCCATACCTTGGGTATACTTATCAAATACCTCAAAAACCCCAGTATGGTCTCGTTAATCCTTGTTATCCAGGAGGTTTCACGATTCTCAATGCGCATCCAATTCTAGGATATCTTGGATATCCTCCTCCTGGAACTGATTTGATCACACAAGGTTATCAAGACTCTAGCCATAGGTTACCATTTATAGCAATTTTATATTTACCTGATCTATCGTGCCTTATGAATAATCCTATCTTTTATCTTCCGTATTGGCCACCAATGCCTAACAAGTTGCCTAGTGATATTCCAAAGCTTGAGGGTAAGTTAGGAGAGGACCCATTTAATAATGTTATGACTTATCACTTATGGTGTGCATCCAATTCACTAATCAATGATTCCATTTGATTTCATCTTTTTCAGAGAACTCTCATTGGTCTAGCTGCCAAATGGTATATTGAGTTACCACGAGGCTCTTTTAATAATCTTAATGCACTAACTACTGCTTTCTTAACACATTTTCAATTTCCTGTCAGATACGAAAATGGCATGGAATTGCTAACTTCATTAAAATAATATAAGTCTATGTACATATCTGATCACATTCATGAATGGAGATGTAGAAGACGTTTAGTGAAGGTCTTTATTCCGGATCAAATTTTGGCTGAATGGTTTATTAAACTGTTATTGCCCAAAATTACTGAGGATGTGGGCAAAGGAGGTGTTGTTATAGAAGAGAAAGTCATTTCTTAGGCTCAGTACCTTGACCTTGTATATACCCAGTCAGGTACTCTGTATGATAAAATCCCTGATTTACCAAGGCCTAGTCAATTAACTACAACTGCTTTCGGCTCTCATGCCACGGATGGTGTAATTGGTTTTGTTAGCACTGGTAAAAGGAACAAGAAATCTTCCAAGAAAACTTCTCCTATTATCACTTTACCTGATTCACAGAAAGGAGATTCTTCTGTTGAAACTTCTGCCGATATTCATGTTGTAGAATCATCTACAACAAAATCTAAAATTGGTGGTAAGAAGAAAGGTAAGAATAAAAAGAAAAAATATTCAAAAGATAAAAACGGTAAAACTGAACCAACTGATGAAAAATGAAAACCTCGTTATCCATGTCTGATCTATGATGAGGATCATTTTACAAAGGAGTGTCCACGTAGAGACGAGGTATCGAAGTTTGTTAAGGGTCCACCCATACCTGCTATCTTGAAGGATCTATTTCTTGCTCAAGACAGTAATATGATTGGATATTCCTCAAATACACTAGAGGATATTTTCATGGTTGCAACGCAATCAGAAGATTACGGTAGTAAAAATCCTAGTAAGGAAGCAAAAACATCTAATTCAACATTGGCTACATCTCCTTCAGTTTCTGATCCACTACAGATCAAGAAACAAAATCTTGACTTAGTAATTAAACCGCCTGTTAAAGGTGTAATTCGTAAATAAAATTTCAATCCACATGCAAGAGCTGCTCAGAATTACAATATTGTTGAAGACTTGGAAATTTCCCCTTCAATAATGTCGGCTTTGGAAGTGCTGCAATCATGCCTAGCCCAAAGAAAATTACTATTGTCAACTTTAGGAGCCATATACCTCAAGGATTCGAACCTCATGATCTTCGATTTAGAGAATTTTACACCCCACCTACCCCATCAAATGGCTTTTCAAATTCCAGTAATAGTAAAAAACAAACGTATTTTTTGTACTGCTGTTGATGAAGGGGCTTCCACGTGTATTATGTCATTAAAATGTTGGAAATCACTTGGTTCTTCGACAATTAACCAATCACCAACTATCCTCAAATTTTTTTATGGAAGAGGTTTTCAGCCGTATGGTATTTTACACGATCTACCAATAGAGGTCGAAGGAAAAACTGTTAATCTAGATGTGGAAGTGGTTGATGCCCCTTTGGATTACAACCTTCTCCTGGGTCACATTTGGTCTTACGCCATGACTATTGTTGTATCTTCGATATTTCGTCTCATCATGTTTCATCATAAAGTAAAGATCATTAAAATAGATCAGATTTCATATTATTTGTCTGACCCAGCCTCTACTGATAGTCTCCAGCATATCAGAAAATCGACTATCCCTTATAAGGATGTTTGGGTAGGGTTAATTAAAGATTCTTCTTTATTGGGAATTTTTTCCTTGTCTGCTCCCAACGTACAACCTCCTATTGCTAATATCAATATGATTATATCAAGTACTATTTCGTTTGATTATCCTTGGATAGTACCTTCAGAATCAAAACTAGATTCTTTCAATGGCGAGATGCTTTTGAGTCCTTTTGAGTTAGCATATCAGACTGCACAATCATTTTCTGATACTCCTTCAACTGAATCAGATCCAGTGAATGTGATCAATGAGGAGTCATTTTCAATATCGAGCTCAGCTTCGACATCAATTCTGGATCTTGATCACCATATATTCAATACTGATGAACAAATTCATGAATTTTTGTCTATCGAAGAATTACCATGGGACGATCTACACCGTACGTCTTCATTTTTACCTGATCTCGATCATTTTGAGAATAATTTTTCCTCTATTTTTACTACTGATTATGTTAAAGAACCTCAGAATCATATCTCATCTTCCAATTCTGAATTTAATTTAGAAAAAAATTATACAATGGTTCCCATTGACACTTCAGTAAAACCAAGAATTGTTGAAAAAATTCATATAGGTGCTTCTTGTACGCCTGATGAAATCCAAGCATATAAAGCCCTATTTCAGGAATTATGTGAAATTTTCGCCTGGTCATATGAAGAAATTCCAGGAATCGATCCATCGATTGTTTTTCATGAAATTAAAACATACTCGGATGCTAAACGCGTCAGACAGAGATTACGTCAAATACATCCTAGAAAAGTTGCCGTTATTAAAGCAGAAGTTGAAAAATTAATTCGTGTAGGTTTTATTTGTCTGATTTCGTTAACAGATTGGGTGTCTAATATTGTTCTTGTCAATAAAAAACAAGGAACAATACAAGTATGCATCGATTATAGGGATATAAATGGAGCTTGTGCCAAAGAAAACTATCCAACCCCTTATATCGATCAAATTATTGATGATTGTGCTGGAAGTGAAATGTTTTCGTTCATGGATGGATTTTCCAGTTACAATCAAATCAACATACTCCCTGCAGATCAACCTCAAACAACTTTCATTTGTCCATGGGGGACTTTTGCTTTTCACCAATTACCTTTCAGACTTAAGAATTCTAGCGCCACTTTTCAGAGAGAAATTTCTTATGCATTTCATGACATTAAACACATTTTACAGCCCTACCTCGATGATATTTCTGTTCATTCCTTGCATAGAGCAGATCATATCATTCATTTACGAGCCATTTTTATACGATGTAGGCATTATATGATTCATCTGAATCCTCACAAATGTGTTTTTTGCATACAATCTAGATGATTATTGGGATTTATTGTCTCAAAGGTAGGTATTCATGTCGATCCATCAAAGGTTGAGGCTATCATCAATTTACCTCCTCTTTCTACTCTTCGCCAACTCCAAAGTTTGCAAGGGAAAGAAATTTTTTTACGTCGATTCATTCCTAACTATGCCGAGTTAACGAAAGGTTTACGAGGTTGTTAAAATAGAATATTCCTTTATTTTGGGATGAGATCACTGATTGATCTTTTGATGCTCTTAAAAACACATTGGCCCATGCACCATTACCACATCCTCCCAATTACAACAAAGATTATTTTTTGTACCTCGCTTCTTCCGATTCCATGATAGGAATGGTTCTAGTTCAGGAAGATGAATTCAATAGTGAACATGTGATTTAATATCTTAGTCGTAATTTGCATCTTACTGAAATCAAATATTCACATGTGGAGAAATTGGCCTTAGCAGCCGCTCAAGCTGTCCAAATTTTTTGTCATTACATACTTTTACGCAAAACAACAATGATTTCTGGTTGTAACCCTATGATGTATATTTTGACCAAAAAATTACTAGGGGGAAAATACTCCAAATGGATTGTTATCCTACAGGAGTTTCACTTGGAATTTGAAAAATCCAAATCAAAGAAATCATTGATATTTGCTGAACTTATGTGTGACTTCCCAAGTACTGATACAAAAACTGTGGCAGAGCAAACAATCATGGATGAATGCGGACGAATCCTTGTTTCTTATTAGTACCATTGATCCTTGGTATGGAGATATAATTGTTTATCTTCAGACCCAATATTTTTGGCCCGAACTTTCATGATCGCAATGACGTAAAATCCATTTCCAATCTCAACAATATCATATTGTTGGTGATACACTATATCGTCGTGGTGCATACTCTGTTTTTCGATGTTGTCTCACCCATGACGAAGCCGAAAAGGTTTTAAATGATTTTCACTATGGAGCATGTGGTGGTCATATGTCTGGGTATGCCACACCCCAAAAGATATTGTGCACTAGCTATTTTTGGCCATCCTTATTTAAATATTGTATTTATGCAGTTCGAAAATGCCATAATTGTCAAATTTTTGATTGAAAGATGTGTGCACCACCCGCTCCTCTTCACCCTATAATTTTTGTTGGTCCTTTTGCAAAATGGGGCATTGATTTCATTACATGTAACCCTCACTTGGCTGGGGGGCATGGGTATATTATTCTCACAGTAGATTATTTTACCAAATGGGCTGAGGCAATGCCTACATTTATGGCAGATGGCAAAACTGCAGCTAATTTTGTGTTCAATCATGTGATTACTTGTTTTGGTGTACCCCAAGCAATAATTACTTACCATGGGAGTCATTTTCAAAATATCATGATGACGGAGCTAACTAACCAACTTGGCCTGCGCCATGACAATTCTACACCATATTATCCGCAAGCTAATGGTCTGGTTGAAGCGATTAATAAATTTTTAGTCACCATGATCAAACGAATCATCAACATTCATAAATTGAATTGGCATACCATGATTTTTTCGACACTTTGGGCATATCGGACCTCAGCAAAAACATCAACAGGCTTTACCCCTTTTCAACTAGTTTACGGTTTAGAAGTGGTATTACCGATTGAATGTGAGATACCGTCACTCAAACTAGCCATAGAGTTACTACCAGTTACCTCTGAGGAGGAAAAAAAAAATTTGTACTTAGCTCAATTAGATGAGAATCGACGTACCGCTGCATTAGCCACCGAGACTCATGCGAAAAAAATGAAAGCTCAGTATGATAGAAGTGTTACACCTCATATATTTTCATAAGGAGACTTAGTTTTGCTATATGATCAAGCTAACGATAAGCTAGGGGCTCAGAAATTCAAACCTATGTGGCATGGTCCTTATATTGTCAAGTGACAGCTTGCAAAAGGGGCCTATGAATTGATTGATTTTGACAGAGTTTCCTTAGGAAAACCTAGAAATGGGCTTTATCTAAAGAAATATTACGCTTGATTTTTGTGTGAAGATATTTCCTGTATATTAGTTAGTTTTTAGCTGGTGTTCTTTAGTTTAGAAACATGTGCCTAGCTTAAGTGTGCTTTTACTACTATTCCTTCTTATTTAGATTACTCTTGATATTGCAAATGTCGACGTATTTTCAAACATACATTAGTTTTTCTAATGGCGCTTGTCATAGTACACGAAACATTTCTTCCGTAGCTTGGGTTATTTATTCACCCGCTGATGAGTTACTATCTATGCATGGGGTAAGCCTCGGTCAAACGACAAACAAAATTGCAGAATATAGCACAATTATTGAATTATTGTCTGAGTCCATTTCCTTTGGAATTCAGAGTTTGATCGTTAGGTTAGATTCTAAGCTTTTTGTATTACAATAAAATCAAGTATATGCAATTAGAAATCCAGTGTTGTTAAGATTATTTTTGAAAATTCATCTCTTGGAATGAGAATTATATTATATTGAGTATCAACACATTCCAAGAAGATTAAACACATTAGTAGATGCAATAGCTTCTAGTGTTATAAACAAACATTTGCAATAATGAAAGCAGTAAATCAAAATAACATTTGATAATATGTTGAACAGGTAACTAGAAATAATATTATATCATAGTATAGAGTAGTGTTTCAAAAAATAGTACATCATCCTTGATCATAGGTTAAAAACGACTTATGATCGGGAAAAAAGCGATACAAAAATGATATGAGTCTATAGCATCGATCATCCACTATTCGTGGTAATGATCATGATAATATACTACAGCTCGTGCCACTCTACTCAAGAATCTCTTGAATGGTCCAGGAACACCAATGACATATCTCTGCAAACGAAGTGGAATGTCGTCTATGGTAGTCTCAGGGATGTCCATAGTCAGTCGCTCTAGATGGTGTTCCAAATCAGTAAAGATCTCTGTTGCCTGATCCTATGGTGGTGGTGCTGCTACAGAAATATCCCTTTGCCTCCTCTCGAAGGGGCGGAGAGCGACTGGTCGACGTGGACCCACATCTGCATTTGAAAATTTTGTTATCAGTTTTGGATTATTTATAAAATAAAAAAAATAAAAAATTAGAAATTAAAGCATGTCAAAAAGATTTTTTTTACCCGACTCATCCCACTGAACTCCTGGAGGAAGTGGCATATCTCGGTCATCGCGAAAATCTATAACCGCATAAGGAAAATCGCCTATCACAAAAGTTTGGTGCGCTAACCAATGAAATTATGCCAGGGGAAATCAAAAAATATCTCCACCCTCACTATGACAGGCCATCAAAGTAACCCATCAAACCATCTAAGGCTCTTGAGCTCTACCAGCATCAACTGCAATATGTTGCAGGGCCAATAGAGGAATGCTCTTCAGAGAAAAAGTAACTACGATCGATCCATATCCAAAGTTATTTAACTTCCCATTATTTTCTCTAGTTAGTTGGCCTTTGATGTTAGCCAACACTGCCTCGCACCAGTTGAATATGGTGCCTCGAAAACAATATACTACAATCCGCATTTGAGATCCAGTAACAACGTGCAAAGCTACACTTCCACATAACTTGGTTACGATAAATGAAACCACTTTTAACTCAGGATGGATGATAGTTTTGATATCAATCCGTTTGTCTTTAGGATTGGCCTCATCATTGTAGAACTCTAATTGCAAGCCAGCGACAGACTGGCCACCTAGCCTAGTCCCAAATAGAAAAAGTGGTTCACCTCTTTTAGACAAGCCAGTCAAAAAATATATGTCCTCCAGTTCAATTTCGATTTGGTTGCCTTCAATGATAAAACATTGGTCTTGTACATCCCACTTGTTTACCAACAAGGTGAGAAGGTCTACTTGAGCTCTCATGCCACTGATAGCCCATAATTTAAGTAGCCTACATTCTCCTAAAACTTGTAATGTAGGCAGATGAATCATTGTAGCTTCATCCACATCCTCGTGTTCACGTTCCTGCCAAATAAGCATTGTAAATATCCTACAATGAACAAAATGAAAGATTAAAACCATTTTAAAAAGGAAATTTTGGGTAATTTGGAAAGAAATTATGTTTTTAAATTCTTCATGGCGCCATCGCACTTTTCGTTCAGAGACAGTGCGTAGCTTTGCACGAGCTCTGTGGTAAAAGTGTGGGACCACGACATTTTTCTTTGTAAGAAAATGTCAGGGTCCGCAGGTACCATGTGTCTTACCTGTGGACCCCCGAGGGCGGAATTTTGAACCTAATTCTTCTCCAAAAATGATTTTTAAACCCAAATTAAGGAAATGAACGGATGAAAAACAAGGAAAAGAGGATGTGGATTACCTGGAGCAGATGGTTTTCAATTTCAACGGTCAGTTTGTTTGGAATCTTCTTTGGAGAATTGTTTTCCAAAAGCTCTCAAATTTTCACTCTGAACTAAAACGGTAAAAATGAATTTGGAAAACTCCTTTTTATAAGTTTTTTCGAATAAATGAAATTTAAATTTCTTTATTTTTCACTTTAAAAATATGGTTTTCCAATTTATTTTTATTATTGAAGCAGGTATGTTTAATTTTTTGAGTTTTTGTGTAGAATACCAGTTTTTTCAGGTGAAATGGTCATTTTTGATGAAGAGTATACTTTTATCACTTTTTCAAACTCTTTAAAATTTATGAAAAAGCAAAACCATGGAGTTCTCTTTTAAGCCCTTTTCAGACTCTATAAAAATGAAAAGATTGCCGAGTACTTGACTATTCAAACTTGTTAAAGGAAATGAACAGTTGTTCCTTCAGTATAAGTTTACCCCTTTTCCGGACTGAAATGGACTATTTACGAAAAAGGTATACGTTGACTAATCATGGTCACTAGAGTTCTCTCCCACATTATTTTATCCTTTTTTGGGGCCTGAGAGACTAAAATTACAAAAAAGTACACCCATGGATTTTTCTTAAGTTTTTCTTCTAACTCCCTAAAAATGAAAAACATCAAGTTTCTCCTATACTGGACTCGTTAAAATTTAATAGTAAAGGACATGTCTATTACAAACAGGAACAGACCACTCCTTCTTAGGGTTCCATTTTAAACTAAGTTAGACTCATCCGAAGGATGAGCTTATAAACAAGCAAATGTTATCCTCCTCAACCTTGTCAAAAATAAAGAGGTACTTGCCAGAAATGGTGGGTGAAAGAGACAAAATGAATTCATTTGTTATACTTTGATTTAAAAGTAGTAAAACACTCTTGAACAGGACAGTTTTTGTCACACTTCTACCTAGGTTGGGAAAATCCTTTGCCTATTAGTTAATCAAACAACATTGAAGGTATTTAGCCAGTTTCTGGGTATTAGCTTAGGGCTACTATTACCAAACCATCTTCAGTGTCATTATGTGTTCAAGAGGAAAGTCAAACAAACCATTCTTCTGCAAAAAAATTTCTCCATTCACGTTGACCATCCTCGAGTTAGTCCTTGCAAAACCTTTCTTCAAAACTTGATCTATGGTTTCATGTCATGAGCTTGCTTATGTCAGATCACTTTCTATAGATGACAAGTCATCATCTAGGAAGTTGATCTAGAATCGGTCAGTACCTTGGAATCTGCATGCCTTAATGGCAGGTTTCTCCCCTTCGATGACAAGTTGCATCATTGACCTTCGATCGAATTATTTCATGAAATGTTCGACTTCAGATCACTTATTCACATTTCATGGATTGTACTGAGTACTTTGAGAGGTATTTCCCTTACTGGTGGTTTCTCTCACACTGGTTAACAGTTCACATCATTGACTGGTAATCAAGTGGGTTCTACCATGTTTTACTTTGACACATGTAATCGCATGGATAGAATCGTACTAGTTCGAGAAGCAGAAATCAAGACCCTGGTTCTAGTTTCCACCATCCAGGCTGCGAGGATTTTATTATTCATTATGCAGTAGAATATTCATTAAAAATGGCTGCGTCCATGATGTGTCTACACTCTTGATGTAATATTAAAATCATTTCTGTATCAGAACGAGTTTAGTTAGTTTTTGATCTAAGTATGGAAATGCCTACCTCAGTGATGATATATATATATGTTTTGCATTGAATGTTTTTACAGGGTTCTGACTGAGGTGTCCACAGGCTAATCCTTGAAATGATGAAACACATCACTCTTCAAATTCTCTCAGACTTCGCAATTTAGGGGGCAATTTGTTACATTGAAATTTGTCACCATGACGTTTTAGTGTCTATATGGGTTCATAATTACTCATATATTACTCCCTTAGAAGTCTAGAACATCAAAGATCCTAAAATCAAGCCTTGAAATTGAGAGAAAAGCTCATAAAAGTCTTAAAAACACTCGTACCTCACTTTCTCTTAACATTTCCTACAGTGCCACAACTTCTTGATCTAAATCCTGCGGAGCAAAACACAGTTTTTCTTAATTAAGGGTGCAGACCCCTGTAAAAGGTAAAATGAAGGCGAAAAGTAACATTTAGAAGCCCAACAATCAAATCTGGAAGCTTCTAGAAGAAATTATCTAGTCGAAGGTTCACTCCTATCATGTATGTTCATTCCTCCATTATGGGAGCCTACCCCTTGATTTATGGAGCTTAATCCCTTCAAAAGAGAATTCTATCCCCTCTTATGTGGAACTATAAACTCCTCTATTTTCTTATAAATTGAAGCCATAGTACAGCTTCAGAAGTTAGTTAGTGAGTTAGACTTTGAGAATTTTTGAGGAGAAATGTTGTATAGACTCGGACTCTCTTAACTGATCATTATGTGAGAATGATTACACACCCATGTGTATTTTAGCTGAAAGAGTGAAAAACATGTCAGAGTAAAGGAAACGCCTGTTCCAAACCCCGAGAAGGCCTCTACGACATCAAGGTGGACACGGTTGTAAGGCTCTTCTTCATCAAAGCTAATACGAATGAATACAATTTTCTCAATGAGTTATTTAATTAAATAGCTTGTTAATCATGTTTTATCAATGAGTTATTTAATTTATTAACTTATTTCTTGAATTCCTTGATCATCTTGATAGATGTATAATTCATGAATTAGTTTGTCCTATGCAGGTGCTATTGATTTTTTCCATGTTTGTGATTGCAGATCTTTGAAGACGATTCTTTCAAGCAACTGGAAAGAATATTATTACAAATAGCACTACACTATAGGTAGGTCTTCAAAACCCCTGTTGTAGCTAATTAATGAATTGAACATTATCTAGAGATAATAGTTTTTGTTTGTTTGTTTGTTGCTAGCTCTCCATAGGACACTTGGGAGGTCTGTCTTGTCTGCAAGAACGACTTATCTGTCCAACAACATATCTTTTTCATAAATGAGATTGTTCCAGACTATGTTAGATAGTGTCTCACTGTGATATTCCACTAGATGCCCCTGTTGAGTAAGAATTTCCCTAATAACATAGTCAGAGGCATCTATCTCAATATTGAATGGTTTTTGCAAGTCTGGTAATGTGAGAAATGAGGCAGATCATAAGAGATGTTTCAAATCTACGAACGACTTATGTTCATATTCATACGAAAATAAACTTTCTTTCGTTCCTCCCTTGCAGAATTGACTCAAGGGAAATTAATATGATAGAATCCCAACATGAACTTGCAGTAGAAATTAACAAGACCAAGAAAGTTGTGGAGCTCTGTTAGAGTGGTTGGGGCTGGCCAATCCTAAATGAATTGGAACTTGGTTGGATCCACATGCACCCGTTGCTCATGAATAATGTATGCTATATATTTAACCGGGGTCATGCCAAAATTACACTTCTCTAAATTGGCACACAACTTGTGTTGCTCTAGTGTTTGGAGGACCTGTCGGATGTGGTGGAGGTGCTCTTCCCAATTCTGGCTAAACATCAGGATGTCATCCAAGTATACTACTAAAAATGAGTTGGTGTATGGCTGCAAGATGTCATCCATCAGCCTCATGAAGGTTGTAGGAGCATTTGTCAACTTGAAAGGCATGACTAGCCATTCAAACAGTTCCTCCTCTGCTTTGAAGGAAATCTTCCACACATCGGAGGGTTCAATTGGTACATGGTGATACCCAGACTTCAAGTCGATCTTGCTAAAATATGTTCCCCCCTTCATTTCGTCTAGAAGTTCATAAATCTATGAGATCGGGTACCTATTCTGAATAGTGATCTTGTTTATCACAAAATAGTTAATACAGATTCTCCAAGTCCCATCCTTCTTTTGCACCAACATGATCAGGCTCCCACAAGGTGATGAACTTAGTCAGATGTGACCTTTCTACAACAACTCTTGAATCGAGCTCTTGATTTCATTGTTCTCTATAACAGAGCACTGATATATTGTTCTATTGGGAAGCGGCACACTTGGGGTCATATCTATGGGGTGCTTGACTTGACAGTGCAGAGGAACCCCTGCAGGTGAGGTGAAGATGTCCCCGTACTCCTCCACAACATTTTCCATTTATTATTTTCATGAGGAGGAGCCTTATCTAGAGGTCGTGGCAACAATATTCTCCTTGTCCTGAGGGCAGATCATCAAGAAAAAAAATTTCCCAATTTTTGAAATGACCTTACTGCATTTTTTTGCAGTAACCAAAGAGAAATTGGCAGGAGGTGCTACCTCTAGTACCCTATAGAACTTATTTCCAAAAGTAATATAATGACATGATGTTGGGACTCATATACAACATGTCACTTCCAGAATTATTTTTGTCCTAATAATACATTAAAAACATCAAGAGGGGAAATGCCACATAAGAAATCATTAGTGAAGGGCTTGATGTTATAGGGAGGGTGACATTGTTGGTTGACGTAGAGATCCTGTCCTTGGTGAAGCCACCTGATGGTGTACAACTATCGGTGTGTTTTTGTCAGAAATCCCATATGCTTCAAGACCCCTTCTGAAATTAGGTTGTTTAGGCTTCTGCTGTTGACACTGAACTGCAATGGGGAACCCTTTACCCACATCTGGGAGTGGAAGAGGCGCTCCTCCTCCTCTAGTTACTCTGGTTCCTCCTCCTGGCTATTCATGGTGGCAGCAGTGGCATTGAGCTCTGCATCGATAATTTTCTTCCATCTATCACTTCCCTTATCAGGTTTTGATTCAGAGTCGAAGAATGCATCTGATTCAGAAGCCTTCATCTCAGCCACCAGTGACTGCTTGGCCCAACACTTACTTGTGTTGCGAGTGTAGCTCTTATGGAATTCACACCACTTTCCCATGTCGCTGTTTGGCTTCGCGGTGTTGTTCTTTTCTTACATCTTTGGTGGGATATCCTGGGCCACCCCACCTTATATTTTTCCCTTGTTATACGGTTTGGGGGAACCTTTCCCTTACTTATAATTCATAGATCCAAACTCTCGCTTCATCTGTTTGAACTTCTGCCCAATCTTGGCAGCATACCAGTATGTTGCACCAAGCGAAGAGATGTTGAGGAACTCCATTTCCTCCTGAATGTATCTGTGCAAATAGGTGCGATAATTCAGCAGAAAATTATTCTCTGAATCTTTGATACCAATTTTTGTGTGAAGGGTATGGAACATATTCGTCAAATTATGCACATCTTGATCGCTTCACTTCCGTAGCATAGTCCATTGTATGTAATTATCCTCATAGCTCCCCACGAGATAATATTGTTCCTAGATGGTGTATCAAAAATAATTCGATGTGACTACGACTTAAAATACAGAGGGTTACCTTTGGTCCTTTTTCTCAGAATATGTTTCCCACCTGTCCTTGACATGGGGGGCAGCTTTGAGGAGTGCAAAAGTAATATTTTCCCGGTTGGAAAAGTCATGAACCGATAAATACCATTCTGATAGATCCAACTATCTATCTACAACGTCTGCATCTATTTTGACCTCAAATATGGGAATTTCAAAGTTTACTTCTACCTTAAAAGGATTTGCACCTCCAAAGTGGTTGCTGGATGCAGATGCACCACCAGTGGGTAGTCGTTGAAGAATCTAGGCAAAGCTATCCATCATTACATTTCTTTGTTTCTTGAGGGGCTCGTAAAGAAATTTTTTGATAGGATCTCCTACTCCATAATATTTCTTTTTTTCACCCATGGGTAGCCGTCGGGCTTTGCGAGGGTGATCTTGCAAAGGTTCAACTAGATCGAGGTGTAACTCCTTATACCCTGACCTCGTTGGGGACATGCAAAGATGGATCGAGAAAGAGTAGACTTCTCTACTATCACTAATTTGGACTTATGTAGGAACATAATAAATACAGAAATACACATAAATGAATATATGTAGCATAAATAATAATTCATTTCATTAATATCTCGTAATTGAAATATGGTTACAGATAGAATGAAATAAACTAGCTAGGGTGTTGATATCTTATATTTGAGAAGCGATTTGGTGGCTACATGCCTATTAATTGTGTTAAAATGAGGCTCAAAGACATATTTATTATTTAGAAACAACGGAAAACCCTAAACATCCCAAAACCTAACCCTAGGAGATGAAATGCTAGAATATGGGCCCCATCAGGGTAAATTAGTACATCAATTTCCCGGGGTCGTAACTTTGGAATATTATCTACATTTGAATCACATGATACATCATTATAAAACTACTAAAAACGAATATTGAGACTCCAACTCATATTAATCGAGGTGGTTTCCCCAAAAAATGTCATTTACTGCCTCAAAATGGCTCCCGAAGTTGAGGACTCAAAAAACTGCCAAAAATAGTAAATTGTGCTACAATTAAGGAAACGAGAAAAGCTAAAATAAAAAATTGTGGGGGTCCAAATGAAATAGGTGGGTGGCCACCAATATCGACAGGGATTGTGTACTTTCTTTTTATTGATGGATATGCTCCTTATGTTGTACATGGCTTGTTCATGATATGCCTGTGATGTGTGACTATTTATGATTCGATTAGTGATGTGGTATACTATATTATTTTGTTTTCTTGGTGTATATGAAAATTTTATATGATAAAAACCACATGCTAATCATTTTTTATGTAGTAATTTCTAAAAAATTCGAGGGTCGCATACCCTAAAGGTTCTATTTAACTATGACACAATGAGTCGGGAATGAACGAAAATGTTCATGTGACTGATACCTAGCTGGGAGGCATCGACCAAGAGGCACATGAAAAAATAATATTCAACATGATTATTAGTCAGTGACCCAATATAGATTTAATTCTAGAGGAGAATCATCTAATTAAGAGCGTATATGGCCCAGAATGTTGCAACAATATTTTGCGACCATCGAGAAGCACTGTAAGCAAACCCATTGTGGTAACCTCCTGAATGATCCATTTGTGATAGGGGATGAGAGTATGGCTTTTAGAGTACATCCATGATCAGGTGATCATCATAAAAGTAAGTCAAGCTAGACATTTGTACATCATAAGGCTTAACTGAGGATTATGGGAAGAATTTTGAATGTAGTGTCTATTGACATGGTCTTTAAGGAATGTCCCATCGAGCTTTGGGAACATGTAGGCACCTTTTAACAGGAATTTTTTTATGATGTAAGGTCCTTTCCATAAGGTTTTGAAATTTCTAGGCCCGAGTGATTCTTTGGAAACATTGTACTAAAGTACAAGAAATCCCCTGTTGAAAGTGAGAGGAATGAATTTACGATCAAATAAGGCTTTGGTTCACTTTTTATGGGCTTTGTTATTCTAGAGTGATTCACACTGAATTTCATCGTTGTATTCCAGTTGTATGAGTAATTTTTATAAGGGTGAATTATGTCGAAGGAACTAGATGGAGGTTTGTAAGGTAGGGATGTCACACTCTATGGGAAGTGAAACTTTGACATTATATACTAGGTGGAAAGGAGTAAAGCCTATGAATTTTTTGACCGATGTGTGGTATGCCACAAGGAATAGAATAGCATGTGATGGTAGTTGGTTTTGTGTTTTCTCATCATACGTTGCAACATCGTCTTGAGGAATTTATCGACAACTTCTACTTGGTCATTAGACTAGGGGTAGTACGGAGAAGTGAACTCAGGAGAGAATCTAAGGAAGTGGGATAACTCTTGAAAAATATTGTTCTTTAAGTGGTTACCATGATCCGAGACCAAATTCTTGTGAATATCGAACCGATCAATGATGTGGTTAAAGAGAAAGTGTGCGAAGGTATTGAAAGTGTTTTTTAATGTGGGCATCGCTTCAACCCACTTGGTAAAGTAGCCGATGATGACTATGATGTATTTGTGGCCATTTCTATATGGCAGGTTGCAAGTGATGAAATTGATACCCCATTTTAAGAAGGGACATGTGACTATGACTAGATGTAGATGAGGTGAAGGAGATCATGCTTTCTGGGCATATAGTTGGAAATGCTTACACATATTGACCACTTGAATATAGTCAAATAATAGAGTGGACCAAAAGTAATTGGCATTGCAGATTTTGTGGGCCATGGCCATCCCTAATAGGTGGCCACTAAAGGCTCTACCATGGTAGTCATTTAGGACTTGTTCGAATTCCTCAATGGTAAGGAATCATAATATAATGGTGTCAATTACTCAACAGTAAAAAGTGCCACTAATACAGAGCTAGCGAGGGGATTGGCGGTGAATGTGCCTATAATAATCACGACTGGAATGAGGGTTTGACTTCTGAGTTATGAGGAAGAGAAGTATGTCCTCGTACTAGGGGTTTTTTATGGATATAACGTATAAGTGTTTGTTGGGAAATAATAATTGGTAAGAGACCCTTGAAATTCCGAGGGGACAGCAGCGATAACCTCTACAAGAATAGGATCTTTCTCACATTTAGGGGAACAAAACTGAAATTTAATTATTGTAAGATAACCATCCATCAATCATACTTATGGTTCATCATATAACACATGAGAAACTATCACATGGGATTGATACTTGTGATTACAATGGTAGTTCATAGAAGAATGTAGTGCCAAAGTTTTCGGACTACATGTACGAAGGATAAATTTGTTTTTTTGTTAGCTCATACTTGAAAGTAGGCCCTGAGAGATTATTTCTAATGTATTAAATGATTTGATCCTTATTTTCATTACCTTCTCGGACAAATAGACCTATGATGGCTACATCTGAGGATGATAGGTAGAGAATAAAGTACTTGGTATGGTCAACTGGTATTATCAGAGGTGCGTCTCACAATGTGTATTTTTGGACTCAAATGTTCTTTTTTCCTTTTCATCCCATTGGTATAGGACATCCTAACATAGGAGACATGATAATTTGTGTGCACATGTGGTGTAGTCAGGAACAAAGTGTCGTAAGAAGATGGCCTTACCTTGAAATCTTTCTAATTGCTTTAAAGTTTTAGGTGGTGGGATATTGCAAATGGTCTGAACCTTCAAAGGTTCGAGTCTGATGCCTTGTTGGAAGACAATGAATCCCAACACTCTTCCATTGTTAATGTGGAAGACACAGTTGGTCGGGTCCAAGAGGAGGTTATATTTTCAACACCTTTGAAAAACCAAGCGAACATCTTCCAGACGGTCTGAGCACTTTTTGGGAACAAACTGCAAGGTCATACAAATATGGTAGGATGAAATGATCTAGATCATGAAATATATAATATATAGCCACTAGAAAGTAGCTAGGGAATTTTTAACTCCAAAAGTCATAGCACGATAGGGGAAAGTACCTCATGGGGTTGTGAATGTTGTTTTATACTAATACATGTGGCATATTTGGAGTTGGTTATATCCCAAAAGTTCATCCATAAATGACAAGCCATCATGTCTATAACATACATCGATAACTTGGTTGATGAAGGGGGTGTTGGAAACCAAGACAATACTGAGATGGGGGGTTGAATCACTATTGTAGCAATTTTACGAATTGAATTTATTTTATTTTTACTTTATGTGGGAACAATGAGATAGTAAAGATAACTTCCAGCAATAAATATGACAAAAAATTAATTTAGAAATCAATGGAACATTCAAGGAACAAATAACTTCAAAA
The DNA here is from genome assembly GCA_034641835.2 of Pinus albicaulis. Taxonomy (NCBI): domain Eukaryota; kingdom Viridiplantae; phylum Streptophyta; class Pinopsida; order Pinales; family Pinaceae; genus Pinus; species Pinus albicaulis. The sequence continues at coordinate 1,085,714,719 of CM076581.1, forward strand.
ATTACTCCATTTTATTCAGAAGGAAAGATACAACTTGCAAATACAATGTTCGAGCTACAACTAGCAGAAAAATACAACTTCCTAGTTTATCAGCTACAACTAAATGCAACTACAACCCAACTATTCTCCAACACCCACTAAAAGGAGAACCCACCCCTGATCAACAAGCTACAACTTACTTTGACACTCACTGTTCCATATTTCATCCAATTTCATACTAGGATCAATGATTTTGTGCTCTGCAAACAACTTATCTTAGTCATCACCAAAAAAACACCTACAACAATATCTGATTATTGTAAACACCATACCAACACCTCGGTCCACTAGAATATCTATCTTGAAAACTTGTATATCAAAATCTGCTTGACTAGGCCTACTTTTGTAGACTTTTATTTTCGCTATATTTGGCTTTGTTTATCTTTTTTCATTTTTGCATGAAGCCTTATTTTTTTCCTTTTCCTTCTCATTTTAGTCTTCTGGACTGTGTTTTTTGTTCTAAGCATCATCTCCAAGTCAAGATGACCTTTACTACCTTTTCTACAACTTGAACTGATTTTTTCTTCTTAATTTTAGCATTTTGGATTTTTAAAAAATTTATAAGTGGGCATGTTATTTTTATTTCTCATTAATTTGGTTTAACTTCCAATTCCACTGCCATAACTGATAGTTCTGCTATTTTTCCTTTAAGCCCATTTTTTCTCAAGTCTCTTTTAGCCCTACGCAGGAAATTTTCATTGCTAATGGCTCTATGCCTTTAGTTCAGTTTCTAATCCAAATGACCAAGAATGAGTGACTATGCAGTAATCCTTGTCAATCCTTTGATGGGAAAATTCCCTATGTTAACGACTCTTGTGTTATTGGTTCCACCTATACATGTGGTGATAAATCACCAGCAAAAATGTCAAAGCTCCCAAGTCCCAACTCTTTTTATTTTGTTGTGTGCTTGGTCCTCCAACCACTACATGGAACCTTGTGTGGGCACATAGCCTGTAACTTCCTTCCTTGCTTGACATTCACTTATGTGCACCAAAATAATCCATCACGGTCAAACCTTTAGCTCGACATGTCTGTGGGGATCACCCGACACCAATTTCATTGGATGTCACTTTGCCTCCATGTCTTGGTGCCTTTTGCCTGATGTCACCACCAAAGTCATAAAATTAAATTTTGTAGGCTCTTTCCTTGCAGGTTTATATGTATTGTGGGGTCATCTTGGAACCTTTCTAGTTGGATTCCAATCTATCAACTTTCCAAAGTGTCCTGATAATCCTCTCTCAATGCTTTACCTCTGCACCTTTTTATCAATCTTTGGGGTCATACCTTGAGGCTGACATCATGCTAACATCACCAGTGACATTTGGCACCTCCAAAGTGGTGACACACTTCACTCAGAAATGGGCCATTTCGGTGCCCAAAAATTTTGAATCTACCTACCATGTATCCTCCCCTTATTGGTTGATGCTAACATAATTATCCTCTATTGTCTAGGCCTATCAGGAGCTGCCATCTATACTCTTGGAGGAGAGATAAAAGTTCCTCCAAGGCCTTTTTTGCGACCATTTCCTTTATTATTTTTCTTTTTCGAAAACTGTCAAGTTCAAGCTCATTGTCTTCAACACTACGCTTGAGAAGATTTTGGTTTTTGGTGGAGTGTCCCCGGAGTATCTCTCCATCATTGATATATGTGACCAACTATGCAAGAAACCACTTCCATGACCACAAATATGTAATATCCCAAATTGGGAATGCAGCAGTGTATAAGAACAATAATTGAATATCAGGGAGGAATTAAATCATAAAATATGTCAATAAACACATTACCATAAAATTAACGAAACAACAACAAAAGGGAGCTCTTCTACATCCTCCGAAGTGGGGAAAATTCAGCTATTTGACCCTAAAAATGTTATTTCCAGAGATTTGTGTTTTAAGAGGGAGAAATAAAACTTGGTTCCCTTATAATATAGATTAAGGCCCTCACATAAAAAAGAGGAATAGAAACAAATCACTTTTGATAAGTTAAACAGACCTCCCGACCTTAAATCAACTTAAAAATGGCCACACCCCATGATTTAAGCTATGCAAAATTTTTGAAGCACACAATAGCGTTATTCTCTAAGGTTTTATGCAAAAATAGAATATAAAATCATGGATGTGGATTTTTATTGAACAATATTCTAAGAAAGGAAAGATCTGGCCTCCTTAATACATTATAAAGATAACCCGGCAAGGGTTTCTTGAAAGCTTCAGTACAAAAATAGCATATCTGAATATTCAACTCTGAAATAATGCAGTATTACTAAAAAATTACATAAATATAGCTAAATAATACAATTAAGGTATCATAATCCCTTCCTCTAGCTTTCCGGGGGAAGGATTGGCCCTTTCCCTAGGAAGCTAGCTCAAAAACAAGGGCTTAAACCCTATTGTTGCAGCTCTATGAAAAATTACGCAGTTCCTACAAGGGACTACATTGTAGGAGATGAGGAATAGTTTGGCCAACTACCAAGATGTGAAATGAGCCCAGAAATCTTCCTAGCTGATCTCTCAAGAGAAGGAAGGCTCCCTCTACCGTGAAACAGACTCGGAAATGGTGTTATCAATCCTCTATTGCAACACCCTGCAACACAACACTATTATATGTAGAAATAACATTGTATCAGAAGAATTATTCTTGGAATCAAACCTAGATGTGGATTAATATAGTACAATACTCTACGAAGAGGCCTCTCAAGGGAAGAGGTGGGATTCCTGCTTGGGAACACTTGGTGCTAAACAACACTGCAACCCTGCTAAATAGCAAGAGGAAGCCAAGTCTAAATAGACCAATATCAAATGATAATATCCAAACCATGAATGAAAAAGGCTCCCGTCCTCTTCCATATATAGCGAGTGAACCTCTTCACATTGGGTCCCATCTACATGTCCCACCGAGCTGATGCAATTTTTCCTCCTTCCAAACTGCGTTGTTCATCAAGGAGATTCAATGTATCTAGATAGCTTTGTTGATTTGGTCAAAGTTGACAGAATCAACATGATCCCATCCATGTTGACACCTAAAGGTGCTCAATATAGTTTCTTATTCTTCCTTCTTTCACATTAGGAGTGTTATTATTACTTCTAAAGATGTTAATGGGCCTCCCTACACATTTATTCACCTACCTAGTGATAAAACCAACTATAATATTCCATTTAGATGAAGGCTAATTTTTTGGAATATTATAGTCCTCCCCTCCAAAATGTTGCTTGTCCTCAAGAAACTATACAAGGAGAGAAAAATTCCTCCCCTCCTCCTCTTTTGGCCTCGTCATCAATTGTTCCCACCACTGCTCAAAATGATCTGTAATAAGTCTGTCCTCCAATACTCCCTCCCAAGCATGCAAAACCAAATGGCTCATAGCATGAAAAGGTGGAAGGTGTAAATGGAAACAATCTTGTTGTCCATTGGCCTCCTCAATATAGTATTTATGACAAGCATAGGGGATCTCATGACCAATTAGATACTCCCAAACCCATGTTATCATTGAAATGAAATGAGCCATTCTAGGTAGCTCATCAAAAGAATCCTCAACCCTCGGTGTATGCAATGTGTTGGGGTTGCATGGAGAGATTAGATTTTTCAATTCAAGTGGTTTCTCTCTACATTTATGGTAAGTATGGGGCTGTTGCTAATCTTGGGCTGAAATTTCATTGCCTCCAAGAATGGCCCAAGTTACCCCACAAAGAAAATCAACCATGAAATGCCTCCTCCAAGAATGCAAGTTCTTCAAATGGTTCTTCCCATGTGAAGACAAGAAGTGTCATGTGGCAATCATGGTTTTCCCATTGTCTCTCCTAAAACATAAAACATGTCAAATAGGGAGAATCATACTCCCAATGGGCATCTCCAACTCATATCCCACTCTCCAAAAAAAGCTCCCCATGAACATAAAAATATCAGCAATACATGGACACAAAAACCAATAGAAGCAAGTTGGCATATGACAATCGGAAAGCGGATCAAGGTCCCACACATGGCACCAGTGTAGTGCATCGTTTTCTTGCATCAAATCAAAAAATAACAAGTGCATTCCCAGCCACTTGTTTTCTACCAAAATCATTCTGTAAGATAGAAACATGAAAGTACAAAGTGGTGTCAATGGTGCACACCAAAAATCATGTGGCTTCCCCCACAAACCACCTGTAAGATAGCCAATCTCAATGCTACAAATGGATTGAAGTACATCATCATACAATATTAAAGAAGGGATAATCCTCCTTGTTACAGCATGCTACTCATAAAAATTAAAGAAGTACAAAACATAATGTGGAATTATACCTTCTCCACCATGTACTTGGGACCTTCATCTAAAATGGCTCAACTAGAAATTCTCCCTCACCTTCAAAGAGTAGGGAAGTGGTTGTGACATCATCTCTATCATCATTTAGGCTATGTATCTCTCCATATGCTGAAATATATCTTGTTGGATGCCCTCTAAAATTAACTCCTATGCCAAGGAAAGATATACATCAAAGTGCATGGAAAGGAAGTCCTCATGTTCTGCATGTAGCAGCTTCTCCTTTAGCTCAGAAGCTCTAGTCAAGAAGACTCTACCATAAGAATAGATGACCACCTCATCTGCCATATATCTATCATCTCCATCTGGGTCATCAAGAACCATGCAAGCACCAAGATCCTTGGATTATTATACCAAGAGTTTAGATCTCCAATATGGATCAATCCTCCTAAGAGACAATGTTGATGATATGCAATGTGAAGCACTCCACATGCTGATGTCCTTTCCTTTGACATCCCTCATGCCAAATTCATCCTCCAAATTGCTGCCATGCCCATCATGCAGCTGCTCATGCTCAAAAGGAGGTAGTCATCTTTGGAAGTTGGCCTCCCATGAGAAGCTCCCATCCAAAAAGAATCTCCCAATATTGCCAATCTAACCATGAGTGGCCTCCATCTATTCCAATTTATGGAGGATTCCTTCCTCAAAATAAGTACCCTCTATTTCTCCCAATCCATGGAGCAGCTCCCTTACACCATCAAGGTGCCATCCTCCATCACTGTAGCAACTTCTCTCAGCGCAGTATGTGTAGTGAGAGTGGGTGATGCTGAAAATGGAAGGATTTCCCCCTCCTCCTTGAGTTTATCCCAAACTCTCTGTGATGTAATAGACTCATCTAAAGTTTTCACCTCTCCATAATCTAAGATGAGTGAACCAAATGGAAAGATGCCTTTTACCAACTCCAAATCTGGTGTTCTCCTGGGTGGAATGCCTCCATGTAGTGAGACATCAATGTCAAGAGTAGACTGTACATATGGTTGGACTACCCTTGCCCTGACAAAGCAAATTAGTCTACCTCTTCCTTACACCAAATATCTGAAATAGATAGGGGTTTGTGATCTGCATCAAATGATGATGATCTTCCTCCCTACCTTCTCCTTCCATCAGTAATATCTCACAATCATGATGCTCATTGATTGTGCTTTTTCTTCCATATCTGAGATCCCGGGGAATATCTTGCAATCACACAAGAATTCCTCCTGTTGGGACATGCACTCCTCCTTCCTTTGCATGAGGTACTAGAGATGCTCTAGATGTGACAAAGTTGTAGCTCCCATCCTCCTCTTCCTCTTCAATATGAATGGGAGTCGTCTGCTCAATAAGAGGATCCTGTTTTGAAACCTTCATGCCCTCTTTTCCAAAGATAAGAGAAAGAGATCTTGCCTTCAGCAAGGTTTTATGCAAGGTGTGGGTTTCTCCAACAATTTTCTGAAGTGGATTTGAGTTTTCAGGTTCTTCCAACCGATGCACAAGTTTTGGTTTGTTTGGCTCTACCAAGAGTGTTTTAGAATGTCTTCCATCAAACCTCTCCACTAATCTCTTAGTGAACTTGGCATTTTTCAATGAAAATTACTCAAAAATCCACCAAGCATAGGCCTTACCTTCAAAGTGCAGTTATGCAATTATGATGGCTTCATCTCAGAAACTTGGTGCTGTTGCAAATAAGTCTGTAGCTCCTCAAACCAAGCTTTGGGTGAACATGTTGGTGATCCATCAAAAGTAGATAGAGAAAATCTATCCATGTCATGATGCCTAATCCTCTCCATCTTGATCTTGCAAAACTCCTGAAAAATTATATGATCTTTAAACCTTTCAGTTTGACATTCATATTCCTGAAGAAAATCACTAAGATTTTCCCTCTTAGGCATTCCTCCTTCTTCCATATATCTGATGATAGATCTAGGAATTTGACTATGCTATGCATAATAGGGTGTAGTTGCATGCTCAGACCTATCATGTGAAAATATTGGTCTGGCTCTAGATTCAAACTTCTCTGGAGATTCCATCTCCCCTCTATTCTTTTTAAGATCTTCTTTGATGCTCTGCATAGATTTTTGAAGAATATTTGAGAGCCTCTCCTCCTTCTTTCCTCCACATAATGGAGTCTAATATTTTCTTTACATTTTTTTTCTCCTTCTTCTCTTGATAGCATAATGTCTGATATCCACAAGCTGAGCCAAAATTATGCTCTGATACCATTGTAATATCCCAAATTGGGAATGCAGTAGTGCATAAGAAAAATAATGGAATAAAATGGAGGAATTAAATCATAAAATGTGTTAAGAAACACATTTCCATCAAATGAATGAAAAAACAACAAAAAGGAGCTCTTCTACATCCTCCCAAGTGGGGAAAATGCAGCAATTTTACCCTAAAAACGTTATTTCCAAAAATTTTCGTTTTAACAGGGAGAAATAACCTTATTTCCATTATCATATAGATTAAGACCCTCACATACAGAAGAGGAACAAAAACACATCACTTTCGATAAGTTAAACAGACCTCCCGGCCTTAAATCAACTTAAAAATGGCCAAACCCCATGAATAAAGCTATGCAAAATTTCTGAAGCACATAATAGCATTATTTCTGAGGGTTTATGCAAAAATAGGATAGAAAATCATGGATATATAGTTTTATTGAACAAAATGATAAGAAAAGAAAGATCTGGCCTCCTTAATACATTATAAAGATAACTCGGCAAGGGTTTCTTGAAAGCTTGAGTACAAAAAGGGTAGATTTAAATATTCAGATCTAAAATAATAAATTATTACTGAAAAATTACATAAATATATCTAAATAATACAATTTAGGGATGAGAATCCCTTCCTCTAACTTTCCGGGAGAAGGGTTGGCCCTTTCCCTAGGAAACTAGCTCAAAAACAAGGGCTTAAACCCTGCTCTTGCATCTCTATGAAAAATGACGTAGTTACAGCAAGGGGCTATGCTGTAGGAGATGAGGAATAGTTTTTCCAACTACAAATATGTGAAATGAGCCCGGAAATCTTCCTAACTTATCTCTCAAGAGAAGGAATGCTACCTCTACTGAGAAACAGACCCATAAGTGTTGTTATCAATCCTCCACTGCAACACCCTGCAACACAACACTATTCTCTACAGAAATAATGTTTTAGCTAAATATTGATGCTTGGCCTCAACCCTATATGTGGAGAAATACAGTAAAATATGCTCCCAAGAGGCCTCTCAAGGGAAAAGGTGGGATTCCCGCTCGGGAACACTCGGTGCTAAACAACACTGCAACCCTGCTAAACAACAAGAGGAAGCCAAGTCTAAATAGACCACTATCAAATGATAATATATAAAACATGAATGAAAAATGCTACGATCCTCTTCCATATATAGCAAGTGAACCTCTTCACATTGGGTCCCATCCATATGTTCCACCAAGCTCATGCACGTTGTCCTCCTCCCAAACTGCGTTGTTCATCAAGAAGATTCAATGTATCTAGAAAGCTTTGTTGACTTGGTCAAAGTTGACTAAATCAATGTGATCCCATCCCTATTCACACCTAAAGGTGCTCAATCTTGCTACTTATTCTTCCTCCTTTCACATTAGGAGTGTTATTATTCCTTCTAAAGAGGTTAATGGGCCTCCCTACCCATTTATTAACCTACCTAGTGATAAAACCAACTATAATATTGCATTTAGATGAAGGCTAAATTTTTAGAATATTAAAAAATACCATCTATCTAGTACCCTCAGAAATCTAGCACTAGGATTAAACCTTTCCTCTTGGTGTGTATCCATCTACACCGTACACAATCTTCTAGGCTTCACCCTTCAAGTTGCCTCCTCTAGGCTAGCCCATACTATGGGCTCTATTGGTTGCTACCCATTAGATAGTGCCTACCTATCATGTGGCTATCATGTCTCGATGAATACTGCTCGATCACTTGTACTTGGGAACTATTAGCCAAACTTTTGGGTGAGCCCGTTGGGGTACCACTGTTAGGATGGCATCATCCTAGTTGTCCTCTTCCGGGTGGCTTAGACTTGGATACTGAAACTATTCCACCAGGATGTATCTGCCAACTGGTTTCTTCCTGTTGTCCAACATTTTGCTACAACGACTTTGCGAAGCTATCGATTAGAGGCTATGTTTATATTAGTGCCAAGTTTGGAACTTTTGTTAACTTTAGGTGCAGGGTAAAGACTCTAACTACCTTTAACTCTGCTATGAAGGCCTCAGCATAAAAAAAATTAACTGGCTCTATGTTTTGATCTAAGAGGCCCTTTTAGAACTTCCATACACCATTGGAAATATATTTCACATTTATATCCATCTGGGTGACTTACATATAGATATGAGATGGAATGGTGCTCCAAAACTGGTTCCAAATCCACTACACTAATTCTAATCTTTTCCCTTCTTGTGTGCCTGGAACCTACACCTTGAGGTAATTTTTTGACATGCGTGCCTCCTTCTGCCACCTGTTGACATCAATGAAAACATGTTTCTAGCATTCTCTTCCATTTTTGTTAGTGACAACTCCAAAATCAAACGAAAAACCTTGTTCTATTTTAAGTATTTTAAGTTTTTTCCCCTTGATATGGCACTCCACTTTTCCTTTAGCTATTGTGGTACTAGTTCTAGTGTTGTTTTTTGTGCTTTTCTATGCCATATCTAGTTTTATTACCATCTTTTTTGTTTGACCTCTAGATCACTACCCCTTTTACATCAATTTAAAATGACACCATCATGCTCCCCCTATCACCATGCTCCATATTTCAACATTCCATCTCTGTCATTTTGATCGTGTGGACTTGAAAACTTTACCTTGATTCGCTGATTATGCAACAACTTCCTTTAGTTCTCTTATAGGAAGAGCTAGTGGGGGGAGGAAAAAGGCACAAAATACATACTCTTTGGTATATACATACTCTAACTTCAAAATATGAGCCAAAAATTTCTCTCTCAAGAAGTGATACTTGATGGGGATATGCTTGGTTTTGGAGCAAAAAATGGGATTCTTTGACCTGCTTATTTCACTCTTGTTTTAAAAAATAATGGGAATAGGACTATCATAAAACACTTTTACATCCTATAAGGTTTTCTTCAATCACAGTAGTTGAGTAAAAAAATATGTTGCTACAACATATTCGGCTTTAGCTGTAGATAAGGAAATTGAATATTGCTTCTTGATCAACCATTAAGCTAGAATTTCTCCATGAAAGAAAGCACCAACACTTGTTCTATTTCATTCATCTATATGACCTGCCAAATTAGCATCATTATAAATGTTAGATCTAAGAATTTTGTGATCCATAATGTAGATGAATGTATTTAAGATTAATCACATCATAAATCCTAATGATGTGATTAATCTCAAAGCCATTCATCTTCATTATAAATAGTAAATAAGAAATCCTTACATTTGGGGTACCCAAATCCATATTCATTGTTGCTTTGAGATATCTGAGAATTATTTTTGTTTCTAATAGATGGATTTATCTAGGAGGTATTCAAATATTCTATCTATAGCAATAACTCACATGATGTCTAGTCTTGAAGCTATCAAATAAAAAAGGTTTCTAATGATGGATCTATACAAGGTATAGTTTACTTCTAGAGATTCATCCTTCTTAGTAATATTAAAACATATTGTTAGCTTAATGAAACTGTAGGAAAAGATCTCGCTTTAGATGTGTGTGAAAAAAAATCCTAACAACAGAAATGCTTGCTTAATTTATTTAGATCCGCAATCAATAGTTACAACAAATGCTACAAAAAAATAGATCTCTACAATAAAAGCAGTTAAACAGTAAAATAAGAATTTCCCAATGCATCCAATGGAAAAGACAAGATTTAAATAATTTTCAATATATTATAACACCTGGTAAAGGGAACTAATACAACTTACTAGTCCCCCTCAATGGGATGGGATCTTGGTTGTCCTCAACACTTTAGTTCTAGAAGTTTCCCTCTCAATGGTGCAGAAAACCCATAATATGTTGAACTCTATGGGAGCTCAAGAAGCAAAAGAAAGTAGTAGTAGTGATGAAAATTATCAAAGAGCGACAATGAAAGTGATAAAAGTGAAGAATGAATGGAAAACCCTCCTCTTTATAACAAAATATTGAGTAATCCCTGATAATGGCACATAATAAAATATTATTAACCAAGATCTAGATGTAACTTCTTGGAATATTTAATTATATTTTGTCGAAGGGGAAAGGTATTTAAATTGGTTAAATACATTTATTTAGAAATAATAATAAAAAAAATGGTTTATTTATCCTTTCAAGAATGTGGTTAAGGAATAATTAACAAATAATGATTTGTTTAATTATTTCTAGGTAATTTAGTCAAATTTAACAAGAAATAATATCTAAATAATGACTTAATTAGTTTTTCATAGAGAAAAATAAGAAAGATAATGATTTGTCTAATTATTTCCTATAATTGGGTTAAATATGACCAGGAATATTATTTAAACGGTGGTTTAATTAAAATTTCCTAGAGGAAAATCAAATAATTAAGGATATATTTAATTATTCCTCATGGGGTTTCTTATTTTAACTAGAACTAACTTAATAAAATATGGTTTATTAAATTATTTCTTATAGTGAAAGAAAATTTACTATGGTAAAATTTGTCTTACATGGTGTACTTCGATCCATCTAACTCTAAATGGTTATATGCCCATATTTTGGTGTAACATATTCCCCCCAAATGTACGAGGGTTAGGAGCTAATCATATGATCAAAGTACGTTGTAAGAACACAATAACTAGACACCTAAGGGGATTCAGAGAGAGAGAGATGCATAGACGAAGTGAAGCGAGATAGGACAATAACTGAGGGGGAGAGATATACAAATGATATAAGTCTCCTTTAATGTTTGGGTACTTCTTCTAAAGGAGGTGAGGGAGGCATACATATGCCCGCTGAGATGACAAAGTACAAATAATAATGGCACGCCTAGTAAAATGAACCGCAAAAATAAAGTACATGATAAATGGTACATGACATGTTGGCATAAAATGGGCTAGAAAAAAATATAATGGATCCGACATACTTACTGTGCCTGGAGAAACATGAGCCAGGACTTAACACAATAATATATGAGTACATGAGACATAATAACAACCCAAGAAGCCCTGCTAAATAGGAAAAGCACTCTAAAAATATTAATAGATCATCTGAATGATACATGCAGGCTATGTGTGCTGCACGTGGCTGAAATTGAACCTATCAAACATGTGGAGTTGCATCTGAGGATGTGGTATAATCTGAGCTCATTTAGGCATGTGGGGGGCTACCAGAAGGGAAACCCCCTAGTGAGGTCTAAAACATCTCACACACACCGGGGGATCACTAGTACAATCTGCTAAATCACCAAACCATCAAGTACATGAGTCTTTATCATGAAATAATGACCTAAAGCTGAATAGATGAGAAAAAATCAAGTCAAGGGGAAATGATGAGTCTCTTTGTCTGATCTGAGGCATTGAACAAGAATGGAAGCTAGAACCATGGTACACTACCCTCTATACCTTTCTTCTGGAATTAATGTGCTAATGGCGACAGAAGGAGGTCCGCCATAGGTGAGGCGATGAGGAATCCTCAACTAAGGCATGAGGGATCATTGTAAAGTGACTTATGGACTAAAACCATGGGTGATGATGGAATAAGCGATACTGATTAGCCGATAGATGACTTCCTTTGTCAGAGCATAGAAATCATGGATGACTTGGGAGTGACTGCCTTGACTTGAGAGAGATGGGGGACAGTATCAATGGAGGCCAAAATAGGCAACACGAGAGATGGACAAGGAAAAAATGGATTGAATATTGTAACAGGAGGCAAAGGAACTCAAGACATACTCCATGAATGCAGTGGTGGCTCAACTCTAATGCTCCAAACAAGGGTGACTTGATGATTCCGCCACACAGAATAGGCCTAGTGGGGACCATAAAAACGTAAGAAAAAGATGGTTACTCATGACGAAAATTGACACATGCGTTGGAAAGTATGAAGGAAAAGTGTGTTAGAAATATTGTCATTGATGGCAAAGAAGGCAAAGAACGGCAGCAGGGAATATGTATAGCAGAAGGCAGAGGCAGAGGTTGAGCAGCATTGAAGCAGAAACAGGAAAAAGAGACAGGCTAAAATTATAACAGTCGAATACAGAGGCACAGCGAAACAATCGAGCAGTAGAGACAGAGGCAGAGACACAGTTGTTATTGCAGAGACACAGCTGTTATTACGAGAATCGCTATCTCAGCCGGGGGATATATATAATTACAAATAATTCTGGGAATCGCTTAACTCCAGTGGAAATGTAATGCATATAATACAGAACCATATTCCGAGAATCGCACACTCCAACCGGCATTATACATTTAATATAACACGAATCTTATTCCGGGAATCGCTTAACTCCAGCGGAAAAATATATATATATATATATATATATATATATATATATACATATATATATATATATACATATATATATATATATACATATATATATATATATATATATATATATATATATATATATATATATATATATATATATATATATATATATATATATATATATATATATATATACAAAACATATTGCAGGAATCACATAACCCATTGGCAAAGTATACATATATATCAGTTATATAAGTGGAGCGCTTTATTATAAGAACTAAGCTTTATACAAAGGGGACCCTCCCTAACGCAACTGAGATCGCAAGGACATCAAAACATGTAACCAACAGAAAGTTGCGATTGCGATGTGAGTCCGGACCTTGCGGCGTATAAACGATGGATGATATATATTTGAAGTCCGCATGATCGTAGCGAACAACCCAATCGCATCAGAGAAATCGAAAGAAGGTATAAGTACCCAATCGCATCGAAGTTAGAGTTGGAAAAGAAACATGCAAACGCAAGGTGCGATTGCGATCAATCGCAATCGGAGCAGGACCGATCAATTGCAATCGGAGGAGACTCATTGCATCGGGAAGCGTGTCAAGTGGGCCCAAAAGGAGTTCTTATATGTTTAAAAATCTTCATTATATTACGCTGAGAATTGATTTAAAAAGGAAGTTTGTATGTATGCCGAGAGTTGAAATTACTTATATGTATATATGAAAGGGCGCTATTATATATATATATATATATATATGTATATAACATTGTTGCGGTGGTATTAAAGGTGTGCCGCGTGGTCCGTGGGTTGTATGTATATGCCTCAGCTTAACGGGAGGGCGATTATTAATATACAACGATTGTGATATATGTCCGTTCCGCTTGCGGAACTTCCACATCAACAAGACACTTATTGTATGAAAGACGTTGGGATATGCCCAGATTTAAAAGGCAGCAGTTACACCTCAGCAGAGGACAGAAAAGCAAATAGAGCTGAAAAGAGATAAAGCACAGTCAAAGAAAATACAAATGCACAGCGATCCAAAAGGTTGTATGAGTGAGCTGGAGCTCTCATTGTAATTAAATGTAAATATTTTTAATTGATTTATATTGTTGTGATGCATTGGCAAGTCTCTAGAGAAAAAACAAAGATCCCACTGTAATATTAAAATAAGCACCTACAGTTACATTTTTTTGAGTGAGCTGGAAAAGAAA